>VZTB01012903.1:300322-341216 GCA_013397245.1 Thryothorus ludovicianus | reverse complement strand
TTGGGTTTTTTTTTTTTTTTTGCTTCAGGGTAGACTGTTTCCCTCACATAGAAATCTTGGCGAAATAAGAACAAACCACCTGGAAAAGCAAATGGATTTTAGACAGAGAGCAAAAGGAGATGATGCATCTCTTTTTGGAACCTCGAGAGATGCAGATGTTTAAATTTGGAATGCAAGTGCCAGCCCACAAATTTGATGGGTGCTCAGCATCCACTGCAGTTTGGAGTTTTTATCCTGAGAGAAACAGGATACGTTAAACTCAGACAATCTTAGACGTGGAAATCAGGTCAGATGAATCACATCTTAAAAATGACCATATTTTTCTTAAATTGCAAGTGGGGAAAGAGTGACTAACACTTACAGAGATGATGTTAGGTGGGATGAATTCTACCCTCAACATCTCTGAAAATGAAGCCATTTTAGCTGATGAGACACAAGGTTGATGTTTCAGACAAAAGGGACGATATGTGGCTGTCTGAAAAATATGAAGACCGTGGGATTTACAAAATACAGAGATTCACAGCATTACTGTCTTGTGTGTATCTTTGTCCAGGTATTGAGATGTGTCCTCTGGATTTCTAGCTCTATGCTCTTCAGCATGCTATCTTGATGCTCGTTGTTTAATGAAAAATGCTTTTTTTTTTTTTTTTAATTCAAGAAAGATCTTTTACCAGCTTTTGGAGGGAGGGAAGACAAGTTCCTGAGCTGCACTAGCCTGAGCACTTCTGTTCATCCAGAATTCTTGCTGTGGCAGAGAATAAACAATCTGGGGTTGCTGAGGACTCTCCAATAGACCAGTGAAATTCATGGGCAAGCACAACTCCTGCTCACTAATTGTGGCACTTCTGCAAGGTCCATGATGGATGTGAGGGTAAATTGGGGTTTTTAGTTGTTCTAAGACAAAATTTCGTGATCAAGAAAATGCCATTTGTGTTCTGTGATGCAGCCTTTGCTAAAAGAACAATAACAGAAATCATCATTACACTACTATATAAATCTTTCCATGGCCTTCAGCTGATATTTATTGTTGCTGTCCTGTCTCTCCACCTGAGAGCACAATATCCTGGGACTGGAAACAGTGGCAGTGTGACAAAATGTTAAAATACAGAATTACTTCCCTGTAAAGAAGAATTATAAACTCTAGGATCTAATTTGTCTGAAAAAAAAGTAGCTGAGGGGGGATCTGATACAAATGACTACAGAAACTTGTTTCTAATTTTCCTAACACTAAACACCAGGGGAACATCCAGTAGAATTTCTGCCTGATTAGTTCAGAAAAAAACCAAGACATATTTCTTGTAGCAGGGTAAAATACAGCTGTGATACACCTTGCCAAAAGGCAAGGCAGTGAGGACACCTAGAAGGTTTCAAAAAGTGATAGAACATATTCTGGGAAGAAAACATAGTTAAGAATTTATAACATCATCTTGGTAGCTGCTGAAGACTCAGAGCTGTTCAGTGTCAGGGTATTCTTGGTCTTCTTTATGTATTTTTGGTTGGACATTGCTGGAGGCAGAACTTGGCTAAGCAGATCTTTGCTCTGATCTCAGACAGGCTCATACAGCCTGTGCACTCTGAAGGAGCCTTCTTAAGCCCCTGTGTCCACCAAATGCTTTACCTTGGCCTGAAGCAGAAAGAGAAATCCAAATTTTTTCAGGAAACTTCACAGGTTTGTGTAGTCCAGGTGTGGTGTTTGCTAACATAGTGCTCACATATATTAGCTTTAAGTCCACAGGGCATGGAGAAGGAGAATTTGTGAGACTCCAATGAGGATTTAAGGTTGAGCACATCTGAAGAACAAAATCTCTTATTTTCCTGTGTGTTTTACATCCTCTTTAAAAAGAGAAAGAAACACTTTTGACACTGCTATCTACAAGGCACCACGGTGAAGCTGGGAGTTCAAACATCCACAGTGTGCAGAGGGTCTCCAAAGTGAGGTGTGTCAGGGTCCTCACTCACCAGCTCTGCCTTTGTGTCCCCAGACTGTCCCACACAGTGAAGACAGTGACACCTGGGTTTTATAGAGGATTGGACAGTAAATGGGGCTGACTGTGGAAGAGAGAATGTGAGGTCAATGACACCAAACAGCAAGAAATCAGATTTCTTTATTCAGAGGAATTGTCCATAAAAAGATTACTATTACTATTGTTTATATCTCACATTTGCCTAGAAATTCAGGGGCAAAGAACCCATGGGACAATTTTTCTCATGGTATTTCATTGTATTACCTACAAGATAACACTTTTGCTTATCCCTTGCAGTACAAACTTTTCAACCTTTTCTTTTCTTGATGTATGAGATAATTGCCATGTTTTGGTTTCAAAACTTGTGCTAGAAAGTTCTCGAAATGTTGCCCTCATTTTTTAAGTTTTCTGAGACACTTTCTAACTTAATGTTTTTCATAGTTCTTAGTTCTTTCTCAAACATGGGTGTTGTTATCAGAAGAATATCTTTGAATGTTTTTGACTAAGTTGTTTACATCCTTTCTCTTGGTGTGGAAAACAACTGATGGGCAGTTGTCTTGACCAACGGGATGGGAGAAGTGTCAGCCTTCTTCTCCAACTCCTAGTCTATGTAGAAATACTGTAAATATAGAGTCAGATGTTTTAATAAATAATTTTTAACCTTCTCATCAAAGAGTGCCCTTGTGTGTCCTTGTGTGTCCCACAGCGACATCAAAGTGTGTCTGGAATCCTTTGTCCTCAGCAGGTGAGATGTGACAACCTTGCAAGTGTGGATGGAAGCCTGATGGAAGGGACATAAACCAGCCTAACACCAAGTTTGGTGGCTTTCACCCCACTGCTTCCAGGAAAGGTTCCCAGGTCAGGCTCCCTGGAATCATCATCCCCATGGGCAGGAGTGCTCAGCAGAGGAACATCACAGGGGACAACCACAGCTGAAGCAGAGCAGGGGCTGGAGATGGTGCCTCAGAGTCTGACCTGGAACAGAGACCAAACAGAGCAAAGGGATAAAGTAGGGATTTATTAAAAGGCCTCAATGGGCACACCTGGGCAGTGCAAGAGTCCAGCCAGACCACACCCAAGATGCCCAAGAAATAGCCAGAAAATGGACACCTGATCACAAGGTCCCACACTTTTATAAGTTCTGGTCCGTTAGCATATTAGAAACAAGTGTCCAACCATAGCTTCAGGTTATGAAGCTCCATCCTCCTGGTTTTTTCTTCTCACTTCACCATTGTTTTCGTTCTTGTGCCTGAAAGTTGTCCTTGGTCCCAAGCTGGAGAAGGAATTGTTTTGTCTCTCTACTCTGTGAAGAGAATTCAGTAGCACTGAATATGAAACCTAAAACCACCCACTAAAACAGCACAGAATCTAAAAAATATAAAAGCTAAAACGTAAGGCATCAGAGATGTGGGGCAAGGGGGTCACTAAGGAGGAGGAGACAGACTGTGACAATGAGACTCCATAAACTCAGTGGAGAGAGGCAGATAAAACATTTTTGGGAGCTAGTTAGCCTCCTAGTACCTAAATGAGGCTTAAATGAAAACAAGACAGGGACTTTTCATAGCAGCATGTGGTGACTGGACAAGAAGAAATGGTTTAAAACTGGAGAAAAGCAGATTTAGATTTNTAAAAAATATAAAAGCTAAAATGTAAGGCATCAGAGATGTGGGGCAAGAGGGTCACTAAGGAGGAGGAGACAGACTGTGACAATGAGACTCCATAAACTCAGTGGAGAGAGGCAGATAAAACATTTTTGGGAGCTAGTTAGCCTCCTAGTACCTAAATGAGGCTTAAATGAAAACAAGACAGGGACTTTTCATAGCAGCATGTGGTGACTGGACAAGAAGAAATGGTTTAAAACTGGAGAAAAGCAGATTTAGATTTGATATGAGGAAGAAGTTCTTTGCTGAGAGGGTGGAGAGGCCCCGGCACAGGTTTTCCAGAGAAGCTGTGGCTGCCACACCCCTGGATATGTTCAAAGCCAGGTTGGATGGGGCTTGGAACAACCTGGGATAGTGGAAGGTGTCTCTGCCATGGAATTAGATGATTTTTAGGTACTGGGATACCTAAACCATTCCACAATTCTGTGACTCTGTAAATTAGCACCCCTTTGACCACAGATCTACAGGTGACTGTTCTTAATCTACAGGTTAACCTGTCCTGGTCCTCTGAGAGAAGTTAGACAGCAGCAGCCATGGTTGAAAACTGGGTAGTGTAACCCTTCCTCCTCTCACACTAATTAACATTCCTGTTGGGACAAACTGTTTAATTACTGCTGGAATGCTGCTGCTTCTACTCCTGGGCCATGGTCCTTCTCCTGTTCAACTAGAAGGATCCAAAATTCAGCCCTGTCAAGCCCTGGCTGAGCAATATTAACACAGCCTCTGCCAGGCTGTTTTGAATAGCTGCTAAACATCTACACTGCTTTAAGTGGAAGAAAAGGCTTTTCAAGTGCTGCATACATTACCCATAGCAGTGGGGAAGGATGTTAATAATTCATTCATGCTCTCAGACTCTGGAGTGTGCTAGATCTTTCAACTCACAACAATAGACATCACACTGCAGGCTGTCATGTCCCGCTTTTAACAAAGGGAAAAGAAAAGAGAGGTGATAAAAAGGAGGAAGATTTCCTGGGTGGAAAATCTGAAGCCTGATGAAGAATTAAAGTCTGTTAAATGTCTGCTTGAGCCAGCCATTGAGCAATAAAGCCTATTTGCAACAAGTTGCTGGAAGAAAGAGCTGCATGTGCAGGAAAAAAGCATTTGTTGGGAAGATGCTGGCATTGCTTTCCATTGGTTGTGGAATACATCAACCCCCTGGAGTCCCTATTCAGCAAGTTTTTCTTATTCAAACCAGAGCAGAGAGAGAAGAGGAAGGAGTCACCCTGAGAAAACATATGTGTGGAATTATTTTCATGTGACTGGACCATCCTTTGAGTACCTGACTTGCTTTCAGCTATACCCTACCCCCACAGGATGTTCCCCGTGGATGTGATAGAATCCCATGCGTGTATTTCCAGCTCCAACAGAAATAAAGGCAATTAGAAGAGACAAGAGATCTAGTTTAGGATGAAGTAGGTAGGAAAGCAGCCACTGCTGAATGCACAGCCAGGACTTTTGGGCTGGAGATCATTGTTTAAGTGTGGACACCTATAATAACAATCATCTTGACACCCATATTTTCAGGATTCATCCTGGATCTGTATTTCTGCTTTCATCTCCTCCTTCTACTTCCCTGAGTGGAAGAGCCTGTCCTGTCTTTGCACCTTCACTTCCAAGGTGTTAAAATCTTGCCTGTCATGTTGAGAAACCCCACACCAGTCTGAGAGTAGTGTCCTAGTCATGGGAGAATTGCATTTTAAAAGAGAAAGATTGAGGTCCTTTATGTAGTAGATACTAAACTACACCCAAAAGTATCAGGAAGGTCCTTCCAGTAAAGAGTGGACCATATGAATGAGCATGAGAAGGCAACAGAACCAAAATGTTTCCTTCCTGGGGAGGCAGGACATAACTAAATAGAATTTAATCCTTCTGTAATCCAACCAGCCCTCTTATTTCTGTAGCCATGTCAACATCTTTGAGCTATTTAACAAATTCCTCATGTGACTCCCCTCATTCTGATTCAGAATTATCCCAAATTGACAAATGGAGAAGAGGGCTCAAGTCCCACCGTATCTAATGTCTTGATGAAAACTCTGGTTTTCATGACATATGCTGCCCCATTGAATTCAGTATTTTACTCCCCAGAGTTCACTTACTGCTATTTTCCATGGAAAACTCCCTCTGGACACTTTTGTGTACTTGGGAGAAGAAAAGCAATACTTTAATTCCTCCCTTGTACAAGTCTGCACATCGACCACAGAACAGTTTTCCTTCAGGACGGGTTCCCTCGAAGCAGAATTTCAATTTGAGCACTGCTGCATGGAAGAACAAATTGGAGATTCCAGGCTTGCTTCACCCACTTCAGATACTGCTGAAGGATACACTGACCCTGTCAGCCAGCTCCACCAACCTCCCTAAAAAACCCAGGGCAAAGATCTTCTGAGGTAGAGGCAATCCTGGGCCTCTCTGAGCTCAAAGCAGTGTCACTTTATCTTCTGAGGACATTCCAGGGACCGAGGGTTGTATCCAGTGTGAGGAACTGCCCTGCACTTTAGCTCCCCTCAACTGTGGGGGCTTAATTCAAGGCTTTTCACAGTTCATCCTCACACCCAGCTTGGGAATGGAGATCACAGAACCTAGGTGAGCTCTTGGAGGTGACAGACAGGCACTGCCATTCCTTCCCTTGGTCCCTCCACTCACCCCTCTCCTCCCTGTCACCCTTGGCAGAAGTGCCAGTAGGATGTGACAAGATTGCAAAGGCTTGGCACAGAACTCCTGATTTCTTTTCTCCTTGCCTCTGCAGGGACATGGAGCCAAGAAAGTGTCAGCTCCATAACTCTGCCCCAGCAGAGCCCTGCAAACTCCCTCAGCCAAAGCAGCTGAATAGGAAATGGGATGGAGCTGGAAACTTGTCCTTGTCAGCTGGGTTCTCCATCCAACAACTCATAAAAAACCCTACATGAAAGCAGCCAGAACCATTACAGCTTAGTCCTATCTGAGAAATGGCATTTAATCCCCACACTGTTTATTTAACTGTACACAACTGTTGTGTAATGTCATGCTGTTCTCTCCTGATCTTACTCCCCAGGGAAGCTTTTCAGCTCAGGAAATTCATGGATCAAACTGCCTGGTCTCAGTGTTGTGCAGAGCTCTGCCATGTAAACGATTATTCTGTAAAAGGAAACCCCCTAACCCGCACATTTTGACACTAAAATAAAATAAAATAAAAGTAAAAGTTTAGTTTTATTTTCATTTTAGACGTATTTGTGATAAAACACTTGAATTTATCCCAACCACTCAGGAACAAACAGGAAAAACTAAGTTTCCAGGTTTACTGGTTTTGGGGTTTTTTACCTGTCATCATTTTTAAGGATATTTTAGTTGAACCCTTAGGCTGTGCTTTTCTTTTCCCCAATTACACCTGCATGACTGGATTTCCTATTGAAATCACTCAGCTGAAACCAATGGGGGTAGCACATCTAAGAACAAGATTTGGTCTCACGCTCCTCAAACAGGAGCTTTATAATTAACTCTTCAAAACCTGCTCACTTTCCAAAGCTGAAACCATGCAGAAGGGAGGTGTCTTGAATAAAGCAAATTTCCCTCATGTTTGGGAAACAATAAGGAGCAAAAAATTTGCTTTGCGCGGTGTAATACAACTTTTTTTTCTTTTTTTGTGTATGTGTGTTTATCCTGAGAAAAACCACGGAATCATAGAATGATTTGGGTTGGGAATTTCTTTAAAGATCACCCAGTTCTACATCCTGCCATGGTCAGGGACACCTTCCACTATCCCAGATTTCTCCAAGCCCTGTCCAACCTGGCCTTGGACACTTCCAGAGATCTGGGGCAGCCACAGCTTCTCTGGGCGCCCTGTGCCAGGGCCTCACCCCCCTCACAGGGAAGAATTTCCCCCTCATTTCTTGTCTAAATCTCTCCTCTTTTACTCCCCCCTATACCTGTTCATGTGAAAATTCTCTCTCCCTATTTTTCATAAGCTCTATTTAAGCACTGAAAGGGTGCAGAAAACGAATATATATCATAGATTTAGTAAGGTCTAAAAGGCATTTTCACTGGCACAGTATTTTTGGACATCATGTTGTTTTCTTACTGCCAACCAAGAGCAACATGCCAAAGCACTCACCCTAAACCCTGATCTGTGCTTAGAACTTTGTGCAAGAGTTCTCACGGTCAGAAATGAACACGCAGAACACTCAGTTTCCATTTAATTGTGTTGCAAGTAAATAATCACAGACAAATCTCAGGGAACAGAGCTGAAGGGCAGTGATGCTGTGAAATTCCCCAGAGAAAGGTGAATTCTGTTCAAGTGGTTCCTGAAAAAGTGATTTGAGGTGTTTTTTTCCCAGCAGTGGAGTGGCCAAAACTGCCTTGGGTGTGTGATTTCTGTGTTTTATCAGTCTCCTGATGGAAACTGCTGCCCATTCCCCAGGGAAAAAACCCTCTGGACAGCTCGAGGCTGCCGGTGCTGGCTCCAAACCCACCCTACTGTGGCTGCTCTGGCAGAGCACAGTCCAGAACAGCCTTTCCTCCACTCACAGCCCTTTTTTCCCCCACTGCACACACGGAGCAGCAAATTACACCTCAACACACAGCAAGCAGATGGTGGGAGAGCAAGAGCCCGGATCCATCAGCAGAAACCTGGATCAGCTCAAGGATGGATCAGCGAAACAAATCGGGGTAAATACACAGCAGACACCCCACGCCAGCAGCTCCCCCCGGAGCTGGAAATCTTGGGAGACAAATCCAGGGCTCTGGCATCCTCGCGTGTGTCTTTTTGCGGATGTACACAGGAGGGCAGCAGACATTTACTCAGCGTTTGGCACCGCAATCCCTTCCCTGACACAAATAGATGCTGCTGGGATGGTGTGAGCTGCTCGTCAGCACGAGGGGATGGATGCTGGCTAAGAAGCCCCACAAAAAAAACCCCAAAGTTGCTGTAATTAGACATAGTGTTTCACTCTAATGACAAAGACAGAGGTTTTAGTATTTTTTTCCTGCCGTTGGGCTAAATTCACCTCCCACCAAATTATCTCAGGATATTCCTTTCTTCTCTCTAGTTCATTTTATTAGGTGTTTGTTATTTTTTTTTGGTGCAAGTTATTGCCGTGGTTTTCATTCTGCAGGAAAAACGCTTCTATTTTTACCATTGAGATGCTGACAAAGGGATCTCAAACATCTCTCTCCCCTTGTTTCTTGATGGACAATGTGCTGGGGATGGGGGAACAGGAGAGTGTGTAAGGAACACCCTCTAACTCCAGCAAATGAAGCTTGTCAATGAATATGAAAATCATTATTTAGGTTTGGAAAACAGAAGCCTGAAAGAGAGTGTTTCCCAGCAACGTTTCTATTTTTTGTGAGTGGGTATAATTAAAGCAATTGTCTTTAGCCTGCAGAAATACTCACTGCCTCCTTCCTGCTCCCAGCCCAGCTCCATTCATTCCTTCGAATTTGGCTTCTTGATAACTTTGTCCGTGATCCAGCACAAACAATTCTGCACACTTTGATGCCAACTCAGATTGAAGCCTTTCAGGCAGAGCCGTGTATTTTGCCTAAGTATTTGCTCATGCTGATCCTAATTAAAGAACTAATTGCCATGTGGTTGGGTTCTCTTCAGCTGCCTGAAAGGAGTTGAGGATGGGTGTCCAAGCTGAGCTGAGCTCCTTTCCACATTCTCAGAGACTGCAAGAGGTGTCAGTGCTGTCTCAATCTTCCCATTTCACAGAATCATAGAACCACTGAGGTTGGAAAAGACATCTAATATCCTTCAGTCCAACCATTCCCCCAGCACTGCCAAACCCACCACTGAACCATATCTCTAAGCACCATATCTGCATGGCTTATTCAAATCCCTCCAGAGATTGTGACTCCACCACTTCCCTGAACAGCAGGTTCCAATGCATGGGAACCCTTTCTGTGAAGAATTTTTTCCTAATATCCCATCTCAACCTCCCTGTCATAACTTGAGGTCTTTTCCTGTTGTTCTCACTTTCTCACTGAGAGCAGATCCTGATCCCATCCCGGGTGTCTCCTCAGGTCCCTCCTGAGCCTCCTTTTCTCCAGACCCAGCCACACCAGCTCCCTCAGCTTCTCCTGGTGCTCCAGACCCTTCAGCAATCTAAAAAGATGAATTCTGATGGAAAAAAAACACCTTTTCCTTCCATTTGATTTTATCTCTGAGTCTGTAGGTGCATATCTGGTGTGCAAAGCTCGCTCACAGACCAAGGGTGCAGTGATCTCTTGGGTAGTTTGCCCTCTGGAAATAGCTGTTTTCTCCAGCAGCAGAGAGGGATTGTCAGAAATAATATCCTCAGGTAGGTGCTTAAAATTCCATAGGGTGCTTTGCACCCAAAAGCCAAATTTTACAAGATTTTTGAGCACTGAAATTAATGAGATTTAGAACCTACATGCTTGAAAAGAAAAACCCAACAGAGTTGATCCATCTGCCCACGATCCTGTTGGCAAATGTGTGACAGGAGCTGAACACAGATCTGTGAACTGGTGCAATCAGCTAAGAATAATCACTCATGCTGTGAGATTCCACACATGGAGCCTGACACACACACAGCAATCCCAGCACAAGCGAGAGGCATCAAAAGTCACGGTGGGAAAGTGAGGGAAGTGTTTGAAACAGCAACACTGCCTGTGGCTGTAATCTCCACTATGTCAACATCTCTGGGGACTGGGGTGTTAAGAGAGGTGCTCTGTGGAATGAGGCTGGTTTGTGTCACAGGACTCCACTAAGACAAAACACACAATAAAGAAAAACCTGACCAAGCAATATCCAGACCTCGTCCAGCTATGGTTTCACAGCAATAAATGTGATTGGGGATTTTGCTTTATCTCCAAGTTTTATTCTGTCTTCTGCCACAGAATTGCAGCCCAAGCTGTGAATGCTGATTTGAGGACTTCACCCCCTGACACAGAATTGTGGAGGTTGAGTGTGCCAGCAGTATGGGAACCACCTCAGTGTGTCAAAATGAAATCTCTGGCACAGCTTGCTCTGGTGGCTGCATTGGGAATACAATGTTAATTGCTGGACCAGGCTTTGGGCAGCTAATGAATAAAGAATCTCAATGGATTGGGGTCTTAATTACCTGATTTACTTTAACCTCATTTCCTCTAACCCAGCAGGCCAATGGGACTAATCCCAGAACAAGACACTGCTATGTGATATCATCCAACAGGTCAAAAGTTTTCCAGAGATGAGGAAGGAAATGGGGAAATGTGCTTGTCTCAGTGGAAATTAGACACCTCTGCCTAATAAGATGATATAGAAACAATCTTTTGTTAGCTACTTACCAGCCTGAAGACCCAAAGATACACCAGATCAAGTTCCTTCCAAATACTTTCATGCCTAGACTTCTGTTCATGCTCTCAATCAAGGTAAAAAAAGAAGCAAGCTCAACAATTTCACATTTCCCTCCACTGGAAATTAAAAAAAGCAAAAAACAAAAAACAAAACCCACAAAAAGTCCAACAAAAAACAACCAAACAAAAAACAAATGAAAACTCACAAAGAAACAAACAAACATAAACCCAAACCAAACCAACCAACCAAAACCACCAAAGCTAAAAACATCATAGACCCATCGAACCATTAAGGTTGGAAAAGACCTCCAAGATCAAGTCCAACCTTCATCATCAAGTCTTAACCTTACAAACTGAGAGCTCAATTCAACATTCAGAGGGAAGACTTATGTCTGAAGTAGTCAACACACAGTAATTCTCAGTTGACACATGAACTCCAAAGCTTTATCAGCTTCCTCTCCCTGATGCTTGCAATTCTTTACACCTTTGGTGTCACCAGCTCCAGAAACTGAGGTCTGCACTAGGTGGAAATTCTTTAATTTCCATAACACTGCTCATTTTTTTCCTGTGTTTCTCATTTTGGTTGCAGTCTACACGAGGTTTATCCAGACAAGCTTCTTGTCTTGCTTTTCTCTTATCCTCTAAGGAGGAGTGTTGGGTGCCACTCAGTGGTGAAAATCAGGTTAAAGTGGGGTCTCTGAACCAATGGACAAAATTATTGCTGATCTCTGTGACGAGGATGATGAACTCTGACATCTGGAGAAGACACTTCTCTCCTCACCCTGTGTCATTATCACAGCAGGATGGTCAAAGGGCAAAATTAATTATTCCAATAACTCAAATTAAGGGAAATGTTAATCTAAAACAGCCCTTTTTCTGAGTTAAGGAACGTTTACAGTTTGGTTTTTTTTGTTTTCTGTGCTTTATCTCATATTCTGCCCTCCTTGTTTGGTGTGTTCAGGCCTTGTTTCATCAAGAGAAAAAGGAAAAGAAATGAAAGACAATTAGCAGATAATTTATGAAAACTTTCAAGCCAAAAATTAGTTGGAAGCAGCAATTTACAAGCTAAATTTCAGATTAATTTCACTTTCTTTAGTGGATTTTAGTCTAGACTACCTCTATCTTTAGTAGCTACAGCCACAGGGTAAACACATACTTCTCCAGAGACTGATGTCTGAGATGATTTATCTTTAATTGAATGTCTCACTGGGCCATAAACTGAGCACATCTTGTGCTTGGAATGACACATACACCTAAATGACTAAGATCTACAATTATTAACAGTAAAAGCTGATATTCCTGGGGTTATCAAGACATGAAAAGCCTGTTTATGTTGGTGAATCTGAGTCAAGCTTTATTTCAGAAATCTACTCACACATCCACAGTAGGGGGTCGCTTCCAAAACTGCTCCTGGAAGATCTTTACCTTGCCCCTTCTTAAAGATTCCAGTAATGGAGAATCCATCACATGTGAGTGACTTAATTCTATGCCTACAATAATTTTGTGGTGGATTACTCCTCTGGATAGAATATGTCAGTACCTTCCCCTTTAAACAGAATTTCTAAAGTTTTTAACTAATGTTTTCCCCACCTTTAAATGCCAGAAAAAATATTTTGCTCACCTTGTTTGACTTCCTGACAGCAGCTGCCCCTTTTCTTCCTGTATTTAGCATCTAAACACAGTACATGCTTTTCATAAGGACAACCAAACTTTAATAAATTTCACCTTTAAGTGAAATCCAATCAAGATTCTGATTTGGGTTGATTACTTATTTTTTTTTTAACAAATATAGAAAATCTGAAAAGTGAATGTAAAATTGGGAAGTGAAGTCTTTTCCCCCAGAATAATGTAAACAATACTGTTAACTCTGTTGCTCCCAACCACTGATCTGCTGCTCTGACCTTGTAATCAGAGAAGACTCCAAGCCCTGCATTTGTCTTTGAAGGCTGCTAATAATTAAATCCTATTGTTTCACTGAAACAGAACATGACTCTCACAATTTGTAACCAGAAGCAGTGTAGCTGCACTGAACAATGTTGGATAAACATGCCCTTCAAAGATCAAAGGATGTAGGGCTATGTCAATTAAAAAGAAAAAAAAAAAAAATTCAGCATGGCTAAACTGCTGTTTCTCAGCAGCCTGGTGCTGGTGCAGATCTGAGGCTGCCAGGATTGCTTTGCTTTCATTTCACAGTCTCGAGGGTATCCTTATTCCCCCCAGTGCCTGGGGAAGCTGGCACACCCAGATGTGAGCTGGGATTCTGTGGGCAGAGGGAGAAGAGTACCCCCCTCATCCCTAATTAAACATTCAAAGGGATTCGTGCTCTCTCCAAGCAGCACATCTTTGTGGCATTAAATAAAAACAGGCCTCAAAGAGAAAATGCTCCCACAATGTGTTCAACAAGGCAGTGGGCAAGAGGATAGCAGGAGGATGTGGATTTGGAGTGATGCTGTTTGCTTTTGTTCCTTCCCTGTGAGAGCCCTTCCCTTCTCCGTGGATTTCCACCAGAGTTCACCCTCCATGCCAAACAGAGACTCACTCTGATGCCACTTTGGTCATGCAGCTCCAGGAGGAGACAGGAGAAACCATGGTTGCTCAAGGGGTTTTCCCCTTCCCAGGAATGTCCATGTGGTTTATGGCCAGCAGAGCCTCTTTAATTAACAGAACTCTCGCTGGCTTTTCCTGGTAGCCCAGAAAAGAGGAAAACTTGCAGCAAATGAGTCCCAGCCATGCCTTAGCTTTGTCTGTTCTGTTTTTCACAGCTTTTTCTCTCTCTGATGAACAATTTCCAGGGACATGAAGACTCCTTTTGCTGAAATGTCTCTACTTGTGCAGGGACAGGTCATGGCTGGGAAAGGCAGATCCCATTCTCCATGTCCTGATCCCTCTGGTAGGTGTCGAGGGCTCCAGTCCATCCATCTGTCCATGTCACAAACTTCTCAAGTGTCTCTTGCTAAGACCAAAGAATTTCTTCCCTGGGAGGGTGGGAGGCCCTGGCTCAGGCTGCCCAGAGAAGCTGTGGCTGCCCCTGGATCCCTGGAAGTGCCCAAGGCCAGGCTGGATGGAGCTTGGGCACTCTGGGACAGTGGAAGGTGTCCCTGCCCATGGCAGGGGTGGCACTGGGTGATTTTCAAAGTCCTTTCTAATCAAAGCCACTCTATGATTGTCCCAGTGCATGTGTAGGGATATGATGCCCCATATTCTGGGTGGCAAAAAATTAATTTGATTTGTTTTCATTTTAGAGGAGGGGCAATTGAGGAGGATGCAAACCAGAAAGGATAAAATCATGTTGGAATCTTGCAGCAGAGCTGTCTCATGGATACCACTGTGCTTTCTGCAGCAGATTGTGTTATCTCAGCTTCAGAGGAGATGAATAAGCCCCAGCTCTGGTTCTGGTTTGTTTTTTTTTAAAATCAGAGTTTATTATTAGGTTAATGCAATATAAAAGCAGCTCAGAGAAAAAAATGCAATTTTTTTTACTGATTTTTACAGAAGTTAGGAAAATGGAAATCGTAGCATTTCAAACATTCTCCTTTTTCCTGTCATTAAATGCCAGGGTAGATCTTCTGCTCACATCAAACTAAGGTGCCTCACTCTTCATGGCATTGAGTGAGCTCTGGAGATGTGACCAGACCTACTCAGGGCTACATCTGCAAGAGATCTGTGTCTTCAAATGCTCCCTTTCCACTGCAAATGGAAAAGGCATTTTTATTCTGAGAATGAGGGCATTTGTTCCTTTTACCTCGTGTATCTCTGGACTCCAATGTTTTTGTTATGTGTGCCTGAACTTAGATTTATAAGTTCAATGAGAAGAATGTAAAATATGTAATATTGAACCTAAGAGAGTTCTCTAATCCAGGCTCCTGATTAAGAATTACAGGTATTTGTTGTTTGTTTGCTTCACTTCTTGGGAAAGCAGAGCTTTTCCATCCTGCTCCCTGTTTATACTCAGCTTTTATTTCTCAATTCTAGACAATACCATTCCACCTCAGTGAATATTTTACAGTTTCCTTGAAATAAATCACTCTCTCCACCTTCCTGTCTACTAAAGACAAAACCTTATTGTAATGAGCTAAATTCCACTATCAGCTAATCTGAGGAAAGAACCTGGCCCATAAAGTTTGACAAATGATGATCATTCTAAAAAATAAAATGTACACTTTGTGTCTAAACACAATTGACCTCATTTCTCTCAGCTGTCCTGGTGTTCAGCTGCTTGGAAAGTTTCCTCCAGGGAAAACCTTTATTAAATGATTTGTGTCTCTTTTACACTTTGTTCCAAATTATCTCTCTCCCTCATTTTATTTCTTCTTCAGGCTGGCTGCTTGCTACAGCTAATTTGGTTGTCCTTGCTGGGACTACCATAAATACTCCTTCCCAGTAGTACTTTGCAAGCTGAATTAGTCAAGTGATCTTGGCTACAGCATCCAAGAAAATACTCGATGAGATTAAACACTGGTAGAATTTTATGGTTGGAGACACTGTTTTAAAGTCATCCATAAAGGAGCATGAGCAAAAAAATGCTGACATGGCCAAAAAATCCACATTTCATAGATGCTAAAATTGTGACCTTCAGGATTGTGTTTGAAGGGAGAGCTGTTCACTCACTCCTCTCCCTGCAAGGACTGTATTAAAACACCACACCCTCTGTCAGGGAGCCCTTCATAAAAATACATGAAATATCAGATTGAAAACGAGGAGGTAAAGCCTGGCTTGCAAATTGAAAGACAGAGCCCTGAAGCCTGCAGGAGCCTCCAGATATTCTGGGTCTGCCTGTGAAGCAGAGGAGGTGACATCCTACCTGGGCCAAGTGGTACCAGAGTCAACAAAACAACAGAAAAAGTTGTTTCTTCATCTCCATCTTTGCTCTATTTCACCAAAAGAGCACCTGGAGATTTAACCTGTGCAGGGCTGTGGGTCTTGGGTGGGAATTGTAGTTGGAAAAGTCTGTTCTTGGCTCAGGGTGGCATATATTAACCAGTCCCCCCAAAATTTGCTCTGTAGTTGTCCCTGCAATGGCTTCATGTCTTTCTCTCACGAGATTGAAGCTCCTGATTTTATTTAAAGCTCTATAAACACTTCATTCACTGAAACTCAAATCCAGAGTAGCAGAGGGTGACAACAGGGCTGTAATGATTTCTGATTGGGTGGAATGGATGAAGACCTTTCTATCAAAAACTCAATTTGTAAAAATGTTTCCAGCAATTCTCCAGTTAGAACATTTTATTTCAGCATTTCTGGAAGCAAATATACCTCCTTTTTAATTGTAAAATAATAGTTTTCAAGTCTGAAAGTGCCAGTACTTCATTTAAAAGAGGTTCAAAAATCATTACAAATGGCCCACTAGCCATACAAAATGTTTTAATTTAAAACATCTCTTAATTAACTTTAAAAAATGCTTTTTTTCCTCTCTAAGCTGACCTTATGACACTCCTCCCTTAATCTCCACAAAATAGAGTTTTCAAAATCATAAAATCATTATTATTAAAAATCAATTACTCTTACAGTTTGCTCAAACCTTTTGAGTTGTGGTGGACAGAGCTACTTTCATCTCAAGATTGACTTTAAATAAAGAAGGTTTCTAATACTAAATTGAAAAGGCTCAGACTTTATCCTAGCAAAAAAAGGTGAATGATTACAATGGGAAAAGTATTAAAATATCAGTATTTCTTGTAAAATTAGAAGTCTGTATTTCCTTAACTCTTCTGCAGGACAGATAGGTTTTTATTTTCACAAGATCTTTCTTAATGTTAAAAGATAAGTCCATTCATCCTAAAATAAACCTAGAAAATTCCAGGGTGAAGAAATGCATGAGACAGCATAAAAATGATCTGAGACATTTTGGGTACAAGCAACAATTCCACTTTTCTTGTAACAGATGACACTGCTTGACATTAGAACAAGAAGTACCTGTTGCCTGTGCTGTAAAATCTCTTGCAAATAGCTTCTGATTTGTGGCACTGATATAAAGGCTGTGTTTTATGGAGCTTACCCAACCAGCTTTGCTATGTCAGGTTATCACAGATACATTTTTTTTCCAATTCATTTTGAGACCAACTGCTGCTAAGAGGCTGTAACAAGGGTTGTAACTTGTTCCTTTCACTTCCATTCAGACAGTTTGAATAAACCCCCATTTCAACCTTTTATGGGCCCTCTTCCCATTATGCCTATTTTATTTTACTTTTCTCCACAGGGATTGAGCCACTTTATTCAGGTCATTTTCTGCAATATCATGTTAACCCATTAAAATGTCAGATAATTTATTGTCCCTTCAGTCCACCTGCCTTGTCCTTTTCCCTTGGAAGGCACAATCATTTCTGTGAGCCCTGTGTTCCCCTGCCTGTTCAAAGGGCCTCGTGGTTGTCCTCACCTTTCATTAAATCTCGCCCAGGAACAGTTGCCTTGGAAACCAGGGCGTTGATCCAGCAAGGGGCTGAGCATCTTCACCTTGCCTTAACTTTGGTGGGAGGTGAGGCCATTCAGCACTTCTGAAAGGAGAGTTTAGTGCAAGGCCAGCAGAGAAAACACCAACTACAGTTCTCCTCTGGTTTCAGGGTGATGGGAGGTGGTGCTGCTCCTCTCCTGGCTTCTGCATGAAGAGCAGGAGTCAGAAGGAGGTTGAAACAGCTGATGCTTTTCTGGCAATCTGTGAAATAATTTGAAGATATTTTGGAAATGCAAATGCATTCTGAATACTATTCAAATGAACAAACTTGTTCTGAAAGCCTAAGAAAACCCAACTTTCCTTCTAGACTGTTTATAAAGTGACCGTGAATTTGTAAGGGAGCTACCAGGGTCCTTGCAGATTTGGAATAAGAAACCAGTTTGGATTAAAAACAAGAAAAAAAAATCAAATAAACAGCACATCTTGGATGGTTTTTGAGAGGAGAGAGAGCATCCTTCCAAGTATTCAGCCAATGTAAACACTGAACCTTAATGTTTGGAAAAGTTTGGAAACTTGCCAGTGAAGAAATGAAGTCTAGATTGCCATGATAATCACAGCAAGAGATAACTTGTGGAGATAAACCATACCCTGAGAACAGAGCTGGCTCTGGTCAATTCACCAATTCAGCCCTGGATCAGGATATATGTCTCCCTGAAGCCTTCAGACCTCCTGGTGACTCCTTCCCAAGCTCAACTGGTTCCGTATGGAGCCATTCCTTGGACCTGAACCTCAATATAGGTGCCAGGAGCACTGGTCAAGGTCCAGAAGAACAGAGTGTCTACCAATCCTATGCTACCCCAGGAGAAAAGAGTCCTCTGCAGGATCACAGTCTCCTGGAGACAGGGAATCCAGCCTCATTCTTGGCTGGAGGTCTCACATGGCTCATTGGAGCTTGCTCCTGGTCTTTGTGTGCTGGCACTGAAATGTCCCTGTGGGAAATATCTGGGAAGATGTTTCCCTTCTGTCGGAAGGTCATGCCAGGCTTTTCTCCTCTTCAGACTTCATGGAACCTTTTGCCCTCAAGCCAAGATTTGCTCCCATGGGGTTGCAAATCTTTCACCCTCCAAGGAATCTCCCCATCTTCTCACCCAGACACAACTTGCAATGCTTGGACTCTCTTTTCTTGAGGCCAACTTGGAGTGGTAAATGCTCAGACAGCTTCTGCTGGTCCCAGGTTGTTTCAGATGTCAAATTCCATCAAGGCATTTTACAGAACATCTCCAGAAATATTTCTCCTGACTCCTTCTCTTGATATTTTTGGTGTTCATTCTCAACTGTGTTTTTATTTGTTTTGTTTTCTCGATGTTCAGTTGTGCTGTATTTTATGACAGCAAATAAATTCCTTAAGGTCAAAAAGATTTATTTTTTCTTGTAAATGGAAATGCATTTTTGAACTTGAGAAAATAAGCACTGGAAAGAAATCGGAACTAAAAATCCATTTGAGAAGCAGAACCATCTTCTTTTACACATGTCCATCTGAAATCCTTTCTAACTAAAAGCAGTTTCTTACAAAATTCTGTGATACAAACTGGCAAACCTTCCCACAGAAAGATGAGAGAACAAAAAAAGAAGCTTGCCAAGTCACCTGATGCATTTCTTCAATTTTCCTCACGTCTTTGTATCCATGTACCAAGCTGATGTTTTTAAAGAGGAATAAAAATGACTTAAATTTTATATTTTGGCTGTGTCTAGAGGCACTAAATGGCATTAGAGGTACTGGTTCTTGAGTGCTCTAGGTAAAACAAGGAAATTACCTTTCCTGCCTTGAAATCTTTTCAGTTGGGACACACAAAAAAGGCTTCTTACTCAAGCTAACCTACTCTATTCCCTACCTTACAGAATTAGTTGGTGTTGAATGTCTCTCCCTTCTGCCCTTTCCCCTTCATTTGCATCATTGCCAGATTTTCTTCCAGAGACTGTTCCTTGAAAACAAGCAAAGAAGCAAAAAACAAGACTGAAAGAGCAGGTAATAGGGAGCAGCTTTCTAATACTCATAGCAAGGACAGAATAAAGTCAGGGCAGTCCCACCTGCAAAGGAGAATTCACTGTTACCATCCCAACTGTGCAGCTTTTGCACCTCACTTGGTGTTGACTTTATTCAACAACAGGAATCTCCCAGAACATTCCCAGCCCTTCTGGGTCATGGATCTGAATTCCTTGCCCTGCTGTACACTGATTTCTCTCCCATCATGGGCAAGCTCAAATTCAATTCAGTGCCCAGACCCACCTTGAAAATGAGAATATATGTATCTCTGAAGTGCAAAATGTTTGGACAAAAGTCTCTTGCTCATGGTAGATGGAGAGGAGCAGGTTTGGATCCCTGTAATGCAGGGATTTGCACCTCCAAAAGAGGCTTTTAGTGCTGAATAATTACGCTCCTAATTAAGGCGGTTGCTGTAAAATCTCTAATCTGATAACACATTGAGCAGGAAGCAAGCAGACATCTGTTCCTATGAACACATCAATATTAAGGTGGATTTTGGATGCAAAACTCTCCCCATGCTGTTTAATAACGCCACTGGCAGAAGAGCTCTCTTGCCTTAATATCTGGCAGCAAATGTTTTGCAACAGGGCTGTGTATCCCATGGAGGATGGTGTGAACATATGATCTGATTTTCCCTGGCAAAGCGTCCGTCATGCACGTGAAATTTCCTGAGGAAGACAATAACCCCTCCCATCCATCAAATCAGGTTGGTGGGTGAACAAGACTAGGTAGAGACAGGAACAATCTCACCTCCAGCGTTACCATCTGTGGCCTCCCTTTTGGGATTTTTTAAAATGGGAAGTATTTGGAGTTGGGTGAGACCTTCTGAGATGAGGAGTGAGTGGAGGAGCCTACCTGGCTAAGAAAACCCTCCTGCCTTCAGGTGTTGGTCCCTACAGTGCCCAGGAACTTTGTAGCCCCTTTTGTGTCCTGAGATCTCAAAGCTGTTCCAGAGGGGAAGAAGGGCAGTGCAGGACTGACTTTCTCAGAACAGCGCAAATCCTGTCCTGAGTCAGCAGTTCACCTCCACCTCTAAGTCCAGCACAATTCCCTTGTGTTATTTCAGAGATGGCCTCCCCAGGTATTCCTTTTTCCCTTGCTCCTCAAAGTATCACAAGCCAGAATCAGAATCTTCATATTTAGCTGCCCTCAATGCCTTTTTCTTCCGTGAGTTTTTCCTGCTGCTTTTTTGACCTCGTGTAACATCGTGGCATCTACACCCTCCTGAGAAAAGTATTGCAGAACTTGGTGCAGACTCTGAGAAGAGCTACTCATTTCTCCTCTCCTAGGATCCCACTGACATTTGCCAGTTTAATTTGCTGAAAGAATCATTGTTGTAGAGTTTATTCTGGAGATCAGTAAAAGTTCCCAATGCTTGGCAATACCAGTGGGTGGCCATCTCTTACTGATACCCATCCTGTACTATAAACAGCTTAATTTTGAGTGTTTATTTCATGTTGGCTGCAAAGAGCACTTTGTACAGGCACACAGAACCATCAGGTTTCTGTCAGATGGGGTTATTTTGTTTTCTTCTATGCAAATAGGGAAGCAGTTTCTGATTCTGGCACACAGATGTGTTGGTGCCAGGGCCTAGCCCCTAGAAACAGTTTCCTGCTTATATCCAACACCAGATTTGCTGATTTTACTGGGAATGGAAGAGGAAGTTTGATTAACCCCACATAAGAGGCGATAAAAAGAATCCCCCAACTCACACTGAAACACTCTCCACAACACCCTGACAGGAGGGTGCAGCCAGGTGGGGGTCAGGCAACAAGGGGCAGAACAAGAGGAAACTGGCTCAAGTTGCACCAGGGGAGATTTAGGTTGAATATCAAGAAAAATTTCTTCACTGCAAGGATGGACAAGCACTGCAGAAAGGAACACAACACCAGGCATGACAAACTGGTGGAATAGGCTGTCCAGGAAAGTTGTGGATCCCTGAAAGTGTTCAAGGCCAGGGTGGATGGGGCTCTGAGTAATTTGATCCAGTGGAAGGTGCGTCTACCTTGGTAGGGGTGTACAACAAAATAATCCCTTCCAGCCCAAAATAATTAGGTGATTTCATGACAGAAACAGACTCTCTTCTTGCCCACATCACCTGGAGAGGCTGGGTCAGTGTTACAGCCTCTCCATCCACCTGCCCGTCTCCCTCTCTCTGTGTCAGGGACAAAGCCATGGGAGGATGGATGGGTCTGACCTGCCCAAGCCCCTTCTCATCCCTGTCTCCATCTTGCACTAAATATAATTATAGACCTAAACTATCTCACCAAGGGCATCAGATCCACGACTCACCAAGGTCAGCACCACTGAGATGTGCAGGGCTAAGCCTCAGCAGAGAAGAGCAAAACTGGCTCTGGCCTTCCTTAAAACTTACAGAAACAGACAGAAACCTTTGCTTCTACAGCAACCCTTGGCACTTTGGTGTTTTCTGTTTTCCCCCCCCTGAACGAGGTGAGAGTGGATGTTTTTGCATCAGTAAGAAGTTTCCACACGAAAACAAGCTGTCCACTCTCACACCCAGAGCCTGTGTGAGCACAGCTGGGATCTCCAGCAGGTCACACCACATGTAAAATTCATGAGGCTCCATCAGCATCTGAGGCATTTGAGCAGCCCAGCTGGGGCTGGGAATGGCTCAGGCACCTCCCAGACCATCTCATCTCCACAGCTTCCAAAAGGTTCCCTGCACTCCGAAGCCAGGCAAGACAGATGAAATCCCTGCTCCCCCAAACGCACGTCCCGACGAAGAGATTTGCTCCTCAGAGCCAAGAACACTGAACTCTTACCTTTCATTTTCATGGTTTCCATGGAAACCATAAAATTAAGCTATGCAGTTACTTACTGCAACATTATATAATCTGCCAAACACTCTGATGTTTTTCAACAAGCGTGTTTCTTCTGGGCTGTCTGGTTGTTGGTTTTTTTTTTTTCCCCTTTCCCGGTACAATCAGCCCGGTCTGTGTTGATCTGATTAAACAAGGAGCAGTGGTGTAAAATCAGGTATTAAAATGCAACTTCTGTCAGTTCTCTTCAGAGAATGACAGCTCTGCCTGCTTCCACTGCTGGCTTGCAGCTGCAGTTCAGGTTTTTACAGCACTGCTGCTCTCCTGATCATAAAGATGGGGTTGGATTGAGGAGAATCTGATCCCACTTCTGGCCTCGGGGATAATTAATACCTTCCACACTGCTCCAGGTTATCTGCATCCATAATAATAGCGTGCAAAAACTGTGGTCCTATGCAGTGATATTTTTTGTTTAATTAGGGCCACAAGGCAGGGTGGAATGGGCTGCCTTCAGTTTCCCACACAGACCTGAGGGATCACGTTTTGGACAAGTGTTGTGGAGAATATCCTGCAAATTTATTATGGAGGAAAAATCTCATTATAAAACAACGCTAATGTGCATTTTTTGATGTTCCTGGCGCTCAGCCATCCCTGTTGGAACTGGACCAGAGGCAATAGCAATGTTTGGGATGAAGGAAGGTGCTGTGCAATCACTCTTTAACTTTTGTGGCCAGATGTATTATTTTAAATAGAGCTCAGCAAAGCCACTTGGCTCTTCTTTGTTTTTCCAGGATACACGACCCTGCTGCTGTAGGGAATAATGCCAAAAACTTTCTCACCATTGGTGAGAATAAAGTGTTTCTTTTGTCTCTGCAGAGGGCAAAGGAAAGACCTCAGCTGGACTTTGGGGCTTGCACAGGAAATGCAGTGGGAAAAGGGAGGCCACAAACACATGGATTTATGTCCTAAGAGAAGGGTATGAAAAGAATTGCAACCTGTAGGTCAGCATCCATCACCTTCCAGTCCTGTGTCTCCCAGGCTGCATTTGGCAGTAAATTAAAAATGTCCAGGAGATTGCTCAGGCCAGACCAAGTCATAGTTTGGATGTTTTAGCTGTGACTTGTTCCTGCACCAGGTGCCACACCACACCAAGGAGGGTGTGGATAGAGCACAGAAGAGCTTGGCCCATTCTGGGCACAGAATAAGAGAGTTCAGGTGTCACTGTGTTTCCCTGAAGCCCAGAAATCAGCCATGGCCCGTTTTATTTGTTAGTAAGTTAAGAAGCATTTCCAAAGAAATGATCAAGTCCAGCAAGGACAGTGTAAATTAAAGCTGACAGAGACGTAGTCACTTCTCCTGGCAGCATCCTTTCTTATCTCTCCAATCAATTTATCCCTTCAGCAAAACCACATCTTCCTTGAGCACTGCTTAGCCTTGGCATAGCATCTTGAAAACCCTTTCCTGGGGGTGATGGATTTTATTTTTAAAAAATTGCTGAGAAACCCAAGGGAAAGTTGGGATTCCTCCTCACACCACTGACCATGTTTGCCATCAGGTAACATCACAGGAACTCCATCCATATCCCTGGGAAATCTGTCTTTTCATGAGTTAATCTCATCCTGCTCCAGCCTCTTGTCACTCCCTGGCTTTGTGTGACATGTGAGACAGTGATCTTAGTATGATATAAAGACATAAAATGCTAAGCAACTGAAGCAGCTGCTCGTGCACCATTCAAAGAGCACACATACCCAATAAAAAAGGCATTTACAGTGACTATAAATAGCTGGGAATAGAGATAACTAATTATTTGAGTGTCAAAAAAACTCTAGGCAACCTCATGTGACATAATGACACATGTCATGGATAATAACTCCCAGCCTGAAATGAGGATGGAATTTAAAAGAACTGGAGGTTTCCTGGTTTTGCCATAATGGTCAGTCTATATTTTTCCCATTTTGGTGCTAAATTTTGGAGATGTTTCTCTTGCTGAATACTTATATATGCTATTTTGAAATCAAGAGGTTCAGTCAGGTAAATTAGCATCCCTGAAAAGAGGCTACACCTGGAGAGAGTGGTTCAGGAAGACAATGTAAGTATTTATTGTAACTTTTGAGTTGTAGGAAAAGCTGTATTAACCTAAACTGCATAATAAATCTCTGCAAAATAAAGACTGTGTTTAACATCTCTGCAGGATCTCATATTTTCAATTTTCTGGTTTGCTGTTTCTCTTCTTTCTGTGTATTTCTTGATGTGAAAAGTTTGTTCACTCTATACTCATTTTCTACTACACCAAGCAGCATCACTGACAATTTTCACCATAATAAAGAATTATCATGAAGTATAAAGAAAATATCAGATTATATCAATACTGGTGGTTTTCTTCTTTCTCCTGAACTGGTTTTACTGAGCCTGCAGAAAAACCTTCCTGTGAGCATCTCTATCCATGAAATTCCAGAAATGAAATGTGGGTATAAACTCACAGGCTTATTTGATTTCCAGATATTTGTGATGCAATATAACTTCTTTTAATTTTTTTTTTTTTTAAACTGTTGAAGATTACTAGCTGAAAAAAACCAAGGACAGTTGTTATTCTCTTGATTTTTCTTTTTTGTTTCTTTCTACAGAAGATTTTTTCGACATTTCTGTTTAGACATTCATCAGAACAGTGCTGTAGTTACTCTGGTTACTGCCCCTATTTCCAACCTGAAGGATGATTCAAAACACCAGAACATTAAAACAGGCTGAGCATTGACCCAGCATGTTCAGAAACAAGAGGAGGACAGCACTGCTCTGGCATTAAATTGCAATTAATTAATCCACAAGCAATTAGCAGAACATATCTTCCTGATGTTTTAGAAAGGGTCAGAAAAAAATAAATAATTAAATGTATAAACGAGGGAAGTGATGCATTGGAAGAGTTGGGTGGAAAAAAAATGAAGCTGCAGCCAATTCTTTATCAAAACAGTGAGAATTACTGATTTTAGCACATCCAGAATTATCCTGAAGGACTGAAGGGACCTCCAGAAGCCTGAGCAGAATTATGATTCTTATAACCTGCTGGACTCTGAGGTCAAACCCCAAGATTGCTCCTCGGGACCCTGGGCACTGCTCCTGAGAAGGACCTGTGAAATCATCTTATCCAAAGCTTATTAAATGCTCAACTTCACTCAACTTCCTCTGCTCCCACCATGGGCTCTGTTTGCCTTGTGGAAGGAAATTCCATTTATTTCCCTGTACTCTGGAACACAGCAGATCCTTGTGGTCATTAAAATTTGCCTCTTTCTTTCTTGCACATAAATATAAATTGGAGATTTTATGAAGTGATCTGTAGATATGGATGGACTTGCAGAAAACACAAGCTGGGTATTTTACCTATTTCGTAGATTTTATCTTTATTATTTTCATTATTTATAGGCTCCTGATATTTTCCCACTGGAAGAATTCCATCTAAACCAAATTCCAGCAAATTAAATATAACAGTGATCTTCCTAATTACCTTTCACAAATGCTTTTTTTACAGTTAGTATACCAGAATAAACTCATGGATCACAGAATAAAATTCATAGGTTAAAAGGATAAATCAGAGACAATTTTTTTGATACATCAAAACTTGAATGCACAAAGACAGTGAAATTATTACAGTTTTGGGTAATACTTGTGAGGTTTTGAAACTTTAACAGAAATTCAAATATTTTCTGCTACTTTAACATTCCTTCCTGCACTCCAGTCTCAGAGAACAAACATCTCAGGGCTTTTCTACATGAGAAAATTGATTTCACAGAAGGGCCAGCCATTCTTTGAGTTTAATTGGGTTTAACTTTAGAAGCATATAAAAAAGATGAAGTCTCACCTGTATGACCTGGAGAGGATTTTATTTGGAGACTAATGGCTTGGCTACTTTAGGTTGAAGCATTTCAGAAGGATTCTGGGCCTCAGTGCTTGTGTTGTGCAGCTACCACTGGTGTGGTGTCAGGAGAGGCTCTGGAGAGAGAAACCTGTGTCAACAGAAGTTTTCCACCAGGAGGAAACTCTTTGTTGTGTTTTCTGACACTGTGACACCAGGTGGATATGCCACAGCTGTAGTTAAGGTTTGCAGAACCTTGTTGTGTCAGCCTTACCCTGGGGAGCACCAGGAACAAGCAACTGTTCTTTATGCAGCAGGAAAACTTTCTAAAGGAAAAAGAATCTAGTTAGCAATTCTTTTAGGAAAGTCTCCACACCGTGTGGCTTTTGGAGGAGGGAACTGTACCAGGATTGTGCATTCTTCTCTGCTGAGTCCAGCTGCAGAGAGCCTTCTCCTCAGATGTCAGGTCAATACAAATCATTTGTGCTGACAAGGTCTTTAATTGGGATGGCTCAGAAATGATAAACTGAGACCCAGAGAAACATCCACTGCAAAAATCCGTTGGTTTTCCTCCCAATGATGATGAATTCTCATTCCCTGGTACTTCTAGTGGGAAGCTGCCTGGGCTGACAAACTTTCCTACTCCATAAGAATACAAAACTTAAATCTGGGAAACTGCAAAAGGATCTTGAATCTCTCCATAGACTCCCTCACATAAAAAAAAACACTCCAACAAAACAAGCAACTGTGAGAAATCCAAACCTGAGAAATCCAACAGCATCAAATTATGAAACAAAATAATGAAGATAATTTCTACAAGATTGCCTATAAATCACATATATTATATATAAAAATATAGATGTATTATATATAATCTTACATGTACATGTCAAATATAAAACATAAATATTATATATTTAATATAGTTTTGTATATATGTAATATATATTCATATGCTAATATAAACTTATATATTTTATTTATATTTACTTATACATACTTCATATGTATACTTATATACATATAAAAAGAGGGAGAAATATCTATATCATAGATATATATGCACTTCTAGAAGTCTAAAATATCCATAATTTAATGACCCTGTGTGACACATACATTCATGCATATATTACATGTATCTGTGTAATTATATGTGTAACTAAATGCACTAATAAACAATTTCAAGGTGTGTCTCTGCATGGCAGTGCACAATTTAAAGGTACAGAAACATTTGGCATTGATTGCTCCCGAGCTAACAGGATTTGTGGCTGGATCCCTGCATCTCAGCAGGATGATTTAGAGCCAGGGAGGGACCTCTGTGCATGACAATTTCCCCCCTGTTGGGGGGCATCAGCTCACAGTTTGGAATTCCTTTCAAAACCCTCAGTGTAAATGGGTAATTCCAGCTGCAGATGCTCCAGGAGAACCCTTTTTGGATAAGGAAAGGTACCAGGGAGGGTGTGTTAAAATTCCTGATGAGGCATGAACTGAGCACTGCTCACTGGGAAAGGTTTCCCCCTCAGACCAGAGGTTTTGCACAGATTTTGATCAGGTCCATGATCAATATCATCCAATATATAAAAGCATCCACAGGTGGGTAGGTCAGCCCTGTTCACCCTGAAAAATAATCACTGGGAAAATTTCATTCCTGCCTCTCTTTACTACATTTTCAATATAAATATGGCAGAACTCAGCCCAAAATTTGAATTAGCTTTCCAAGTGACCAGAAATTATGTCAGTGGTTTTTGGGACATAGAGTTGAACTGTTATTACAACAGTTCAGCTCTATGTTCTCTGTGCTGCAGAGACAAAGGACTCCAAATTCCTTTTCTTTGAAGCATAGAAAGGATAAGAAAGAATAGTTTGGTACCAGCAGGAAGCTTGAGCAAGCCAGCATTGAGCAGAGAAAACACTCCCAGGTGAAATCCATCCTTGGTTTTTTCACCTCTACCAATCTCGTGGTGTTTTGGGGGTTCATCTCAAGCTAAAGCATGAATGATAGAGATCTTTCAGCTCCCATCTTCCTATCAGACCTCAGGATAAATCAGCTGGCAAACTCTCCTAAGCCATAACTCAAAATAAGTAATTTCTTATGATGTGGCCTCATCAGAATCACTTGACTGGCACAAAGCAGAAAACCTCAAATGCTCACTGCCTTCACTTCTGGCTGCTTCTTAGAGTTTCTTACAAACAATAAAGCACAAAGAAGTTTTTAAAAGAAACAACAAAATCAGAACAGCCTTGATGAGGATGATTTTTAGAATGTATGAGTTACAAGCTCACACCTGGCACTCAGCTCTTCTCAGGAAGCAGCACTGCTGCTTGCCCTCTCCAAGTGGCACTGAGAGAGACACTCCCAGAGTTTATTTTTATGCTCCTCAGCCCAAGCATCTGCCTGAAGAGCAGAACAGACTCCTTGCCTTCCCTTCCACTCAGGGTCTTCGTTTTTGCATCAGAGATCCTTGTGGTTTCTGGGATGTGACCACTTCAAGGCTGACTGTCACCCTCGTTTTTCGAGTTTTCTGAGGCACTTTCTAACTTGATGTTTTTCATAGTTCTTAGTTCTTTCTCACACACGGGTGTTGTTATCAGAAGAATGTTTTTGATACGACTAAGTTGTTTCCATACTTTCTCTTGGTGTGAAGAACAACTGATGGACAGTTGTCTTTATCAACGGGATGGGAGAGGTGTCAGCCTTCTTCTCCAATCCCTGGTCTTTGTAGGAATACTATAAATTTAAAGTCAGATATTTTAATAAATAGTTTTTTGCCTTCTCATCAAAGAGTGTCTGTGTGTGTCCTTCTGTGTCCCACAGTGACAGCTGACTTTCAAAGCTTCCAAGTTTATTATTCATGTCTTCCTGGCTGCCACTCCAGATATTCAGTGCCAGGTGCTGGGGTACTAGCTGGTTCTGGTGGCCAGCAGTCAGAATCTCCATTAAAAATCTCATGGTTTGAGTGACACCTTTGACAGATCTGGGTTTTGTGTAGTAGGACAGAACAAAACATTTGTTTTTCCTCCCCTCAGTCTGCGTCATGAACAGTCAAGAAGTAAACATGGAATATTACCCAATGGACACCACAGACAAAATCTCACTGGGTTGCTTTTACACAGCTTGGCTCTAACTATATAATAAAGAGATGTTTTAAAATTATTTACTATAAAAATGTGTTTACTATAACTTTCATAACTCTCATCTAGATAAAGGTCATACCTAGAGAAATGACACCTCCTAACACTCAGCAAAATGTTAAAATTAATAAAATCATTCAGCTTCTTAGCAGTAATAAGTAACTCCAATGCTTTTAAAGACTTTACCTTGGCACAAAGTTGATGTTAAGGAGGATCTATGCAGACTCTTCTCCTCTATTTTAAAACTTTTTAATGAGGTACAGAAAATCTGAAGGAAGTCTCCAGCTGTCTTTACTCAGACCCAGGCTCTGGACTTCAGGCAATAGGAGTCTGAAAAATTACCAGCTTGGGTCTTTCTCTGCTTGAATATTTGCAAGTTTTAGCTATTAACGAAGATAAAGACCATCTGTAGTTCTTATCAAATGCTAAATATTTCCCTTAAGTGACTGTCATTTTTACTATTAAAGAACAGCCAGACTCTAATGCCTTTCTATGGGCTACTAGAGAAAACATTTGACTTCTCATGGATTTGAAGAGGATCACTGTGATTCACCTTAAGGAAAAAATCCTAATGAGAGCAGTTTTTAAGATCTTAAGCTCATTCAGGCCCTAAAGATGACTTGTTTTGAAGGCTTTATGGCACTTATCTCCTGTTCAAATTACTGATTTTGTTAGTTCACCATGGGAACCTCATTCCTGACCCAGGCAGAACTCACTGTGCTGTCATCACCTCTGCATTCCAGTCCAGTTTCCCTGGCTGGACACAGCAAAAGTGTTTCCACTCACAACATCTTTACTCTTAGGGCTGAGACCCACTCGGTTTTGTGCACCTAATCCACATAATCTGGGCATTTGTTTAGTCACCCAATCTCCCCTTACTTTGGGAGGAGAACAAATTATTTCCAAAGCTTGAAGAATTCCCTCTCTGGGAGGGAGAATGGATGTCTTGTAAATGCACTGATGCCAACTCCAGCACACAGTCAGGGCCTCACCCTGCTCCCTGTGACACAGACTCATCACCTAAATTAAGAGAAAACAGCCACTCAGATAAAAAGCTGGCCAAAGATTCCCAATGTTGAGAAGCTGGTCCATGTGTCCTAAAAGATCTAAATCTTGGGGGTACTTTTCTGGGGACAAAGGTGGAAATAAACCCCACATTTCATCTCTCTGACGAAGACGCCTTCAGCTTTGTCCTTTGTTGCCATCCTGGATTTTCTCTAAACTTGCAGTCCTCACTCTGTTTTCCTTGCTACCCCACCAGCATGTGATAAAACATCCCTGCAAGAGCCTCCTTGATTCTGTGTTACTCAAATTAAGTCTTTCTTATGTTGACCCAAAAGAAAATCTGCTGAACTGCTGGCTCTTGTTGGGATTTGATTCTTAAAATATGTAACGTGGCTGCTTCTTTGCCCCTCTTACTTCACCTCCTGCAGAAACTCTGACAGTTTCTGTGCAAATTCTAAAGAACCTGGAAGCCATCACTGTGATGTAGGTGGTTTCCCTCTTTCCTGTGTAAGTTTTCTAACATTATGTGTGTGAGAGTGACCTTTAAATCATGGAGATATTTCTGTTTTAAGCCACCTCTGTCTAAATGAATATTTCTGTCTCAGCAACAGAATTAAATTTGTCTCCTTCTCCAAATGAAGTTCAAGACTTCTTCCCTTACAAACTGTTGCTAAACTGAGGCTCTGCTAAGAACCCACCATGGAATGTGCTAACAAATAAGGAGCACGGATGGTCAGAGAAATCCCAATTTATCTCCAAGTTTAAATTTATGTGCTTACAGGAGCAGAAATGTGAACCTAAGGGAGTGGGCAGGGCTGGGAATTGGAGAGTCATGCCATCATGCAACCTTTTTAACTTCAACATAGGTTTATACCAGACTAGGATGACTGTATGGCAACCTCGTGCTCCAAAAACAACCCTCACACTCAAAAAAAAAAAAAAATCTGTGTATTTTAATCTTTTTTAAGGTGATACTAGATTTACCCCTGCACTCATGCACTCTCTCAAAGGAGCAGGACCTGGTGAAACCTGGGGCTGGCACAAAGGGAATGGATAGGAATGGGCAGCTGGAGGAGGGAAGAGAACAACTTGCAGCCACCAATTATCAGACAGAATTAGGTTGGTGTGAAGCTGCAACCTCAGAGCACCATGTTTGGTGAGCCCAGTGGGCTGAGCAGATGGACAGCAAAGTCCCTGACACAGATATGTTTGTGTGTAGAGCTCTTGCCTTACCCAAAATCTCATTAACCTGCTGACCCAGGTAGCTCCTGCTAAAATCTAACTCATTTTCCACCCTTCTCCTTCCATCATTGCCCCCACAAAAGTCCTTCTGTTTAATATCTTGCCTTTAAAACTACTGCTTCTTTTTCCCTTCTTGCCAACATATCACCCTCAGTGCAAAGGTGCTAAAGGAGATATATTTTCCCTGCAAACTCTGTATCTCAGCCATACAAGCTCTCATCAAGCAGTGATGCCATGCTGGGGAGGGGGTGTTAGGTTAGGATTCGGTCTCTTTTAGTGGCACAAGGTGACCAGGAACATTTGTCTATATCCCTCTTCAGAGATCTAAAGCCAGCCATCTAAAAGTCATGAGTGTAAAGACAGCTTCAGTTATTTATTTCCTATTTTCCCCTCTGACAAAAAAAAAACCAACAGAAAACAAGAAAACAAAAAACCAAACAAGGCTTTCCAAATCAGCACCTCCTCACTGGCTGCCACAGGTCCTGGATGAGGTGGCTGCATTCCCTGTGCCAGCAGTTCCCAAACTTCTGACCAACTACAGATCTCTGTGAACTCCAAAATTCCCCATGGTTCAGGCTCATTAGAACTGACAAGTTCAGCAAAATGCTGTGCTTAATTTGATTTTGCATAAAAGCTTCAGACCACACAGGAAAGTCCCCAGGACCATGGTTTGGACTGAAGTAATGACTTGCAGGTGAAGTTCTTCTGGAAAACACCTCACACTCATCCATGTACAAGTCAAAATGCAAGGTTCTGCACTTGAGATGGAGAAATAACAGGCACAAATGTAAACTGGGGCAGGAGTGGCAAGAGAGCAGCCCTGCAGGAAGGGATCTGAGGTGCTGGTTGGCAGAGACTCAACAGGGGAGGGAGATACTGATCCTTCTCCCTGGTATCCAATGCTGACATGTGGGAATGGTTCAAAGCTGTGCCAGGGAAGGTTTAAACTTGACATAAGGAAACATTTCCTCACTGAGAGGGTGGTCCAACACTGGAACAGGCTCCCTAGAGGGACAGACAATGTCTCAGGCAGATCAGTGTTAAGGAGGGATTTGGAAAATACCCTTAAAACATGATTTATCCTTTGGCCAGCCCTGAAGTAGTCAGACATTTGGACTAAATTGATGTAGGACACTTGGATCTTCCAAGCAGTCTGTTCTATTCTATTCTATTCTATTCTATTCTATTCTATTCTATTCTATTCTATTCTATTCTATTCTATTCTGCATTTTTAATTAAGTCATTTAGAAAAGATATTCTCATCTGTGCCTAAAACTGGCCTATAATTGCCCATGTCCCATCTTCCTCATGGTGTAAGACAGGCTTGGCAGCATTTTGCACAACCTGCATCTCATGCTGTCTCTGTTCTCTAACTGCCTCATTCCACAATCTAAAGTGACAAACAAAAATCAAGATTTAAGTTTTCCTGTCAATTAGAAACTCCAGGTAGAAAAAAAAGAAGAAATTAAATCCTCTGTCTCCGACGAGTGGGACACAGGATATTGTTATTTTTATATCGCTCAATCATTCATGTCTTGAGCTATAAAAAGTCCTGAATTCCTCATGGTCCCATATTGAGATGGAAGTTAATGCTTCATTAGCAGTAAAAGCTTCAGGTTATGTGAGTGAGTAACCTTTTGTTCAAACATGATGTCTGACATTTGCATAACTACGTCTGAGTTATTGAGATGATGTGACTCACCAAGCTCTTGTAAACAGTTTTTTTTCTTCCCTGCCTCCTCTCAATACCATACATCCTCACACTTTGCTTTCTCACAGCTGTCTTGCTGGGCAGTGACATTTTTAGGCTTCATCAGCCTTTCACATCAAAATAATCCCTCTCCTGTTCCTGGCAGCTGGTCCTGGAGATCAGAGAGCCCAAACCAGCCATGCCTCATCCAGCTGAGCACCTGGGCTATGTGGGATGTTCTGCAGAAACAGCAAGGCAGGGAAGAAATCACCTTCTCATGGTGTCCCAAAGATCTTTGCACTGACCCTGGTTTCATGCAGTGGAAAGGTGACCTGAAAATCCCTTCTATGACATCCTTCTGTAATTACTTATATGAGTTTACATGTAAAATTATTATCAGGACTTTTTTAGCCTCGAGCTGTCTCTGAGCTCTGTCCAGGAACAAAATAACCTTGGTGGAGCAATGGGAGGGCTGAGGCTCTTGTTTTCAGTGGTGATTGGCTCTGTACCACAACATGAGGCTGACTAGAGCAATTTGAGGCTTGGAAATAATAGTAGAAAAATATGGCAGGAAAATATATCTCAGAAAATATAAATCTTCCTTAAAATTAACCAGCTCCCTCTTCAAACCAACCAAAGACTGCTCTGAAATGTCAATACAATGTTTGAATGGGTAGGAACTACCCTTTAATTGCCAACCAAACAAATCCATGTTTCCATTTCTTCTGTGGCTTTATTGGAGTATTCTAATTTCATTTCATTCAGAATGTTTTTAAATATTTCTGGAATGCAAGGGTGTTTTGGTAGCTAAATCACTGCCTGTAGAAAACACCAGAGGGACAGAAAGGAATTTTCCCTGGTAACAACTCACCTCAGAATTAGGGATCATGAAATAGGTCTTTCTCCCTCCAGAACCTTCCATTTACTTTGATTTTACATCTTTTGTGTTTCTGTTCACTGTCTAGATTTGAAAAGCCAGGGAATTATCATTTAAAGGTTAAATCTCAAAATGGCCAGATCTACGTCTACTCTGATTTTGGTTTCTTTTTCTGTTTGGTTGGATGTTGTTCTCTGTTCCACAAAAATTGTCCAGTGGAGGGAAGATCTTTCTTCAGAAGGAGGAAAATGCATGTTTAGTACTTGGAAACTTGAAAACTGCTGCTTTCTGCAAATGATGTTCCAGGAAAGTATTTGGGACCTACAGAAACAGCTTTCACTGACTCTAATAAAAAATCATAAAATCATTAATCACTGGAAAATACCTCTAAGATCATCGAATCCAAACATAACTTACAAGACAGTGGTTCCCTTTACGTCACAGCTCTTGAGCGTGATCTTTTCCTTCATTTCACATCCACTACAATGTCTTGCACATCAAAATCAAGATAAATCAGTTTTTAGCACATCCTCCATGAACCTTCCTTCCTTGTGGGGTTCTTGAGGCCTTTGGATGTGACAATTACTGTAACGCAATGGTCACCCTTAGAAACCCTCCAGTGCTGCCTGAGTGATTATTTAACTTTATCTCCATCCACCCTGAGCTTTGTGTCTCCATGGCAGTTCTGCCTCCAGGAGTCTGCACTGCCAGAGACAACAGCAGCCAGGAAAAGAATCCTGGAGAGCTCCTAAGGGCAACTGCTGTGCAGAGAAAGATTTTGGGGACACACAAGTGAATAAACCTCCATCCAGCTGAAAGCAGGAGGCCTTTTGGGCTGGGTTCTTGCAGTTAACTTTTGAGGATTGTGTGGGTTCTGTCATGGGAGATGTTTGGGCACAAAGGAGTTGGTCAGGGAGATATGAATAGGCAGCCACCAGCCAGGATGAGCTGGGTGTCTCCAGGGAGGTTTGGAATCAGACAGAATTTTTTCAGTATTTTAGTTGAATTAAAAGCCTTCAAGAGCCAGCCCTGGCTCCCTGTGCAGTCCATAGGGCAGATATCTCCAATGGGACATAAATACATCTCTGTCTGGAGCAAGGCATTGTCTACCCAGGAAAAGGTCTCTGGTAGCAGCTTGTAATTGGCTGCTCAATAGTAATCATCCATACATAGAAAACAAGGTCATATATTATTTTTTCTTCTTATTAGCTAGCATTCCCAGTCATATGCTGGAAAATAGGCTGGAATCTAGTTCAGGCATCCTGTTAAAATGCTGTCAGTTGTGAGCTCTTTAACATTTTCTCTTCAGGCATCCATAAATATTCAGTGTTCTTGTCCTGAAGGGCAGTCCTTTTAGATTTTATGTTGTCTTGACATCCTTAAAATCTGAAATCTGCCAAAAGTACTGGTGAACTTTGTTGCTTCCAGAACCATGGAGAAAGGTAGGTGTTCGAAGTGCAAGGTCCTCATTGCAGCAAACTTGATTCCAGACTTAATGGGGCAAGCACAAAGTAAAAATAGGAACAAAAAAATATGTTTCATGGTCACATTTGGGGTGTGACTACAGGAACATCTGAGCTGCCATGAAAAGGCAGGATCTGTCACACACTTTCTTCCCATTTCCTCTTTCTTGCTGCCAGTTCTTCTGTCTTCTTTCCTGCTCTGCCTTCCCTTTGTATTGAAGCTATTCCTTGTCAGAGTGCTCTGGTCTTGCTCAGTTTATTGAAATATATGGAAAACAGTTCATTATCCCTTTTTTTTGGAAGGAGGGATGGAGGAGAAGGCTAATTTTTTGCCAGACTAGGAAGTTGTGCTGGCCCTCAGCATCATCCAATGATGGTAAAATATATACAACATCAGCATGCACCAGAGGTGGCAACAAGAGAAAAATCTCGGGGTGTGAAATGGGAAATTTACTTTGTCCTGTGTAATTTTAACTTCTGATTTGTGGATTTCTCCCCCTGAAACTGTATTTACTGCTGTGAGACTCCTTTGACTTGCACACAGTAAAGCCTCGGACAAAGGTGAGGTTTGCCTTTTCCATCTGCAGGTTCTGATTAGAAAAAGCAGTTGCCCTCAGAGCAGTAATTGGAACAAATCTCCATGGAGAAGGTAACAGAGCCCTCAGCAGAAGGAGAGAAATTATTCTCTGATCTTCCTTTGCTTTAGGATGAGGTCACTTATGAGTACTGATGAAGATATGGACAACACCATTTTTCTACAGAAAAAAGATTTGTTCTGATTTGATGTTTCATGCCAACCAAAAGAAGATGCACCTTTTCTGTTTGCTTTGGGTTTTTTTATGTGTGTGTGTGTTTCATTGTACGAGTGTGTGTAAAGGGGATTGTTTGCCTTTTTTTGGGTTTGGTTTTTTTTTTTTGTCAATGCATCTTCAGTTGTCTCAGAGATTGGATTTTGTGCCTTGTCTTCAAGATGTAGGTGGCATCTGGATCCCAAAGAAAGCTGGAACCCATGAAGTTCCTCTCAGGGGTCTGACCTAGAGATGTCCAAAACATCAACCTTTATAAAATAAATTGTAAAAGCTGATTCTTCCCACATTTTTTAAGCTCACATTTTTCTGTTCCTTTGCACCACATTAAGGAGCCATTCCTAGTCCTACAATGCTCCATGGAGTTACACATAAAATTCCCATCCTGGTAAACTAAGGAGACAAAGTTTTTGCTCAACAAAGTTCATGTGAAAAGAGAATTTGCTGGTTTCTCTGCAGAATGGGACGGGTTGCAAGCTCTCCCTTGATTTACTTGTGCTGTACCCAGACAATCCTTCCTGGAGAATAAGAAGTAAATTATGATCATCCTGATACACCCTCCTTCCTCTCAGATTGGATATCCAGATCAACAGGAGGAAAAAGAACTGGCTTTAAAATTCAGCATGTTGTTTCTCCATTTAAATTGGTGATTTGGATTCCGGTTTGGACCATAAGGAAGCATAAATTATAACACAAATGAGAATGTGGGAGACAGTGTAGGAAAATTCTGTATTAAAAAAAAAAAAGCAGAGAGGGAACAACATTTGGGGAATAAAAAGTAGGGCAGATTTTGAAATATTCTCAAAACCATTTAACACCATCTGTCAGGGGTTTGTGTTGCTAGGGATTTATCATCTCCTATCTACAAAATCCTCTGGCTAGTGAAAACAAATTTGGGAAAAGATGATTAAACTTCTCCTACCCTTGGATTCCCACCCCCACACTCTCACCAACCAACCCATCTTCCAAACTGCTGGGAGGAGGCATCCTCTGAATCCAGTAGCAGCTCCATGGAGTGACCAGCAATTTTTAGAAAATCCTAACTAATAGTTGCAAAAGCATCTCTTTTAACTTGCCACAGTGTAGTTTGGTTTTGCAGTGCTTACAAAAAATCCCCTTCACAACCCAAGGGTCAGCAGAGCTGATAATGTTCCCGAGGCAGAGGAGTGATTTACAGAGGGTAAACAAACGCACAAACCCAAAAGCATTGGATACAGAAACATCACAGGCAGCTCCCAGGGTTTTTTAGTGCACATCCTGGAAGCATTTGGACCAAAACCTCTCTTGTATATTTTTAAATCCTATTGATCTCACTTGATCTGGAGGTTTCCTTTTCAAAAGGCCAGCTGACTGCAGTCTGAAGTGCTTTTCCAATTGTATAATGATGATGTTATGAGCAAGTAATAGACATTGCAGATGGGTGCAAGGTGCTGCAATAACCTTCTTGACTAGAAATGGTTAAATGCATGCAAATTTCGATACCATTTTTATTTCAAATAAGCAATAGAGTGAGTTCCTAATTGCTGTAACAGTGCCTTTGGGGGAGAACTAGAACATTATTTGCTTCCACTCAGTAGGTTTCCCTGCACTCCTCTATGCCTCAGGATAAAACATGAGGTCTCCTTACAGAAGAGCAGAGAAGGAACAACGTTTGGGGAATAAAAAGCATTCTGAGGAATCCCATCCCTAACAAGCTGCAGGAGATGTAAAACCCTCCAGGTCTTCTTTATCCACAGACAAGAATGTAGAGACAGCAACACTAAATATCCCACAGGGGCATTTCTGCAGAATAAAAGCAAAAAAGGTAATTTGTATTCCTGTACATTTCAATGCAATGGAAAAGAATTAAAAATTAACTGGATGTTACCTTTGTGAAAAGCTTGTTTAAATAATCTAGTTTTAAAAAAAAAAGTGTTTCAATCATTTTTTACAGAATCTACCATTTAAGCTGTCCTAATAAACTAGTTATTTCAACTCCTCTTTAAGCATTTAGTAGCCTGCTATAAATGTCTTAGGAATGTGCCTTTAGATTGAATGTTGTTCTGGATGTCTTTTTTCCTTTCTGAAAGCAAATTATAGACAACATGCAAATGCAATAATCAGAGAGGGTTTTTAAATAAAAATGTGTGTGCTGAGACAATTAAATTGTAATTGTCTGATAACAGAGGCTCTGGAATGCCAACTGAATCCCGGGAAGTGCAATGAAGAGCAATGCTGCCATTAATTATTCTGTGTGCTGGGGAGATGGGCCACAGTTTGCCAAGGGCTGCAGGTTGGTCTGATTGAAGTATGAAAAGGGGGTCAGATCCATGCTCTGTGGTGACATCAGTCCTTCCAGGCACTTGTTTTTAGGGAAAATAAGGCTGAAGGTTTGGGATGAGGAGAGCTAGTAGGTGGAAAGGGTCCTAATTTGAGGAAACAGTGAGAATGGAAATAGGAGACCAAAAAATGTAGGAACACAGCCTGTGGTGGAGAGGGCTGATCTAAGAAGATGTGGAAGTGGGAGTGGGTTTCCATCTCTGAATGAATTAAAGGCTCTGGATATAATTTTTATTGTTTTCCTCAGCTAATTTGGGTAAGACCAGTGCATGAGTGTACAGTGGTATTTCTGGAGATACCAACACCTTGCCCTCCTGTCTTGCAGTGTGGCCAACAGGGGTTTTCTGCCATTTGGAATCTGAATGTGCCATCCTTGGCTCAGCTGAGCTGCTATTTTGACAACAATCCAAAGGATGGAATGGTGTGTGTTTGCTTGCCACGAGCCAGACGCTCAATGGCTCATTTTTCATTCATTCTGTCTCCAAAGCAAAGCTGTGTGTGTGTCTGCCAGACCTTCTTGCTTGGGTATCCCTGGCAAATGACAGCTTCAACACAGAAGCTTTGGTCATAGACAGAGCTACAGCAATGACACATCTCCCAAAGATGTTGTTCTGGAGTCCACTCAAAGCAGAAAGAAAAGGGCTCCAGGGTATTTTTGACTCAGGAGTGCAATGTTTTTGAGTGCACACCCTGCCTGGGGCTGTGAAAGACCATAGCCCTGGACTGGAGGAGGATTCAACATCTGTGTGCAGATGAAACAAAACTGTAGTTTATCTAAAATCCAAATAGTGAAGGTGGCCTTATTCACTGATTCCTATGGCCTTACAGTGCAATCTGTGTTTTTCCTTGAGTTAAATATCAATCAAAGCAGCCAAACATTCCCTGGTGTTTTCTTGCTGCAGAATCAACAGCAGGCAGCACACTCCTGGATGGCTGCAACCCCCTAGAATACTCATCCCTTTCCCTTTACCCTGCAAATGATCACAGTGACATGGAAAAGAGAGGGGAACCGTATATTCTGCATGACCACCTCTACACACATCAGAGGAGAATTTGTCCAAAAAGTGAAGGCAAACAGAACGGCTTGTCTACCCCACTGTTTACAATTTGGAATACTAATTCCTACAATTTCTGCATTTGCTGAACTACTGCTAAATGCTGGGCTCTGGGAAGCTGTGTAAACTCACAGGAAAAGCACTGAGGATGTTGTTTTAATCTTTTTGGCTCTGATGGCTCAACCCTATTATCTCTAGAGGGGTTAGAATTTAACCTTCAGTTCAAAAGCTGAAAGAGCCCTAACCAGATGGATAATGAAGAGGTAGACACATAAGTGCTTAAATGGATATAAGCTTTTCTTTAATTTCTAATTGGGCTTTATGAGAAATGTACACCTTAGCAACCCTTTACTCCCAGAAAGGGAAAGGTTTGAATGCTGGCTTTTAATAATTCATGCAGCGATTCTTGCTGGATGCCATGTGAGTGTGAATTTGCTTTTCTTCCTTATAAAGCTTACATTCAATTGGGAGAAAAAGATCTAATATTTACATGTGTGAGGATTAACCGATGATAGCATTTGTGAGGTGAGAAATCTTATTATTGCCAGAGAAAGCGTTTATCAAATGGGCTTGAGTCGAGGATTTGAAGCTCCCCACAGCTACGAGAACACTGCTCAGACAAATGCTTTTCTCTGTGACTGCAAAGTACCTCTGATTCATATCTGAGTCCATAACTGTGCTTGGAATTTTCTCTTTAAATGGGGCTTTCAAGTCCCTCTGCTCACCTTACAGAGATCCAGACTTCAGTGTTGCTCTGACCCAGCTGTGGCAGTGACAAATCAGTTTCCACAGTCACTTAACAGCAGCTCTCAGTATTGGGCCACTGGCAGACAGAGCAGCTGTGATGCCTTTAATTCAGAAATAATGACTTTTGTCCACTGAAAACTGGATCAATGCACTAAAACCTTTTCACTAAAAATCAGAGGATTTCAGTTACTACCCAGCTGGGCAGGAGCTGCTGACTCCAGTGGCACATCACTAAATGCAGAGCCCAAAACGCTCCCCACAATTGTCTTCAACCCCATAGAAATCTGCCTTCAGAAAAGGGTAAACAAAATCAAAAACAGAAAAGGACTGATCAAAATAAAAGACCTCTAAGGTTTCCTTCTCATACAAAACTTCTGTTGTCCTCTTTCTGAAAGTTGTGTCATAGAAGAAATATCAACAACAGATTATATGAAGAGATGTAAAATGCAGAAACATGGACTTTCTGTCACATGGGTTTTTCATGATTCAGTATTTTTTTGACAGCTTTGGTAACTGAGGAATGGAAAAGTTTTGGGGAGAGGTCCCACCAAAACAGTTAAAAATTAGGAAAACATTTAATTTCAAGACTCAAAGTGCTGTTTCTGATAAGG
>VZTB01012903.1:277912-300285 GCA_013397245.1 Thryothorus ludovicianus | reverse complement strand
CTTTGATCTTCAATTTAAGTAAAAGCTGGCCATTTTAAAAAAATAAACATGTCTTCCAAAGTCTGAAGCTCCACTCAACAAAGACATCCAAGACTTTGATGACAAGACAGAAACATCCCTACATGCAGTCCATGTTGTTTCTACAGGAGCTGGATGAGGAGTATCTCTGTGCATGTGAGATTAAGTGAATTTCCCAGGGCATCTACAACCAAGAAGGGATTTGAAGATGTTTATCCTGATGCCAAGCCATCATGGTAATCCTTGGATTTGCCTGCCTTCTACCCAACTGCATCATCCATGGTAGAAATAAGAGAATATCCTCACTGCACTTAGGGGATTGGACTAACCTGCAAATGAGCCCATTTACCCTTAAAACCCCAATCTTTGTCTCTGAAAATGCAAATTTACCTTGAAATTATCACAGAAACCAAGGCTAGCTTGGTGTTTTTGCAGTGGGGACTTTTTGAATCATTTCTCCCCATATATTTGTGGGGACCTTGAAGCCTCTCCAGTCTCTGGGTCAGATGGACACAATCACACGTGTTGCATGTAAAGTGGCAGATGGAGCTTCCGTGGCAGAGATCTTATTCCTTGTTAGTGCTCATGAGCCCCAACAGCTCCCAGCAATTCCATGTGGGAATTCTCAGAGCTTGATTTCCTACATGATCTGATGCAGCATCATGTCTCTTGTCCCTGTTCCACTTGTGCTTTGTTATTTATCCGATGTGCACCTACACAGCCAACACAAGAGACTGATGTTAGCTGAGAGCTGTAGGAAATCACGGGACAGCCCAAACTTAATTAGGATGCATTTGTGTATTCAATTGCCCATGTTCAGAAGTTTATGTAAGATCAAGGCTTGGTATTGTACCCAGGGCCTTTGTATTCACTGCATGGGTAGTAACAAAAAGACAATACTCTCTGTCCAAGTCCCAAGGTTTCTGCCAATATTTGCCATCTGGGACACATTCCCTATCTTTGCTCTCGCCTTTGTGTCTGAAGTAGCATCATCTAAATGGCAAGACACGTTGCAGTCACACATGCTTAGTGTTTGCTGCTTGGCTGATGTTCAGGCTCCATGGAGAAACACTCATAAAAATTGTCCTGATCAAAGGACAACAGCAACAAAACTTTGCAGATGTGTTAAGGACATATCTGGGGCTGGGCAGGGAGTTAAAGTCATTTGAAATCAGTGTCCTTAATGGATCCATTCTGTGTGGATGCTGGCTGGGATGAATCTGTTTCCATGGACACTTTAAAATTTCAGATTATTCATTTTGTCTTGCTGGAGCACAGCAAGAGAAAATGAATTATGTCTGTGCAGTTATATCAAACCTCTGTGGGGAGGTTCATAAGTTGAAGCTCCGAGTTTCACATTGTTACCTGTCCTGCAGTCCCTGACAATGCTCCTACAGCTTCATGGAGGCCAGGAATTTACCCTGAGACAGCCTGAAAAATATTGGGGTCTCCTTAGGGGCCAGAATTTGTATCTCTATTAAAATCAGGTTGATTTTTTTCCTCCTTTGTTCCTGTCTAACGAGGTCCTTCCTCTCTTGGAGCAGGAGCAGGTACAAAGAGGACACACAAAAACATCCTTAGTGCTCTTCCTAGCACTAAGGATGCATTGCCATGCTGCAAAAGGACCAAGAACAACACAGGGCTATTGGCAAGAAGAATTAGGTTGTTCAGGTCTGGGATATCAGCACTGCAGATACCACTTAAATTTTGAATTGAATCCTCAACAGTGAAAAGGCCTGGTGTGATTTGCAGCCAACTTCTCCTGCATAAGTTTCCTACAGCAAATCACAGCTGGAATAATATTAAAGTCAAGTAATAAGAATTAATTTTTATAGCATTGCAATGTTTCATTCCACCTGCAATTCTTCTGAAGCTTGTAGCATAATTGTCCTAAAAGTGCCCCTTTTAGGGAAATGTTACATTGAAAGGAAAGCAAAAACTCTTTTTGTAAAAGATCTCATTGTCTTTCTTTTAGGTTTAGATCATCCCCTAAAAACTGAAATTCCTTGGAAGCTGGCAGATCTCTCTGATTCATGTACATTCTGTTTCTAACAAGACAGAGCCTCTAAAACCTTCCCCCCCAGTGAGGTGAAGTGTCCAGGTAGGTGGATGGTCCATAGAGGAGCAGCAATGCCCACAGGAGTGCTCTGGTTTGATGAGATGGTTACAGCTGGCAATAAGACTGAGAGACAGACACACTCTGTCTGCCTTCTAATCCCACTTATTTTATGCTCAGCACTCCTCTCCAGTTTCCAGATTTTTTTCTTGACTGCTGCTTGTGAATCCCACAGTCAGAAATTTAGGGAAAACCACAATGAAGCCCTTAAAAGACTCATTGCTTGAATTCAGGTGTTGTTATCTTTGGGGGTGTAGAGGTTGAGTGTGGGAAGAGCTGTTCCCTTTCTGTTTCTCCTCTTTCTGTGGATATAAAAAAAGACAGAAATAACATTGCCTGCCACCCAGCCCTCACCCATGCTAGATATAACCTATCTTTTCAAAAGCCATCTCATAGCAACTGATGGTCCTCTTCCTGGCCTTGAGCAGCATTTCAGGAGCAATAAAAATGCTTGGGGATGTGTCTGGGGGAGAAGATATTCCTCTGGCCTCTCTTTAAATGAAGCTGCTATTCATTCACCAACATTTCTAATTACCAGCATAATAATTGAAATACTGGGGTAATCTATTTGAGGAAGGGGAGTGAGGGCCAGGGTGATTTTATTAAAGCAGGGGCAGGAAAACTTGGTGCCAATGACAGCTGAAAAAAAGGTTGGACTCAATGATCTTGAAGGTCTCTTCCAGCCTAGTGATTCTGTGATTCTGTGATTCTGTGAAAGGTAATTCAGCTTGGAAGGATGCAGACAAAGATAAAGAGGAGACAAAGGAACAGTGCAGGAAGTGAATGGAGGTTTGAAATAATTCTCTTTATTCCACAGCAAACATTTGGGGTGATCTTAGCCCATGAAGCCTCAAGGACACTGGTTCCTTCACAGGGATGTATGTAACCCATTTGGGCTTGGTGAAAGATATGATTTCATAACAATGAGAGATGGAAGAAGAGGCTCTGGATGCTCTCAGGTATCATGATTCTGTTGGCAGCGAGGATTCAGGAGCTATGGGTCAGGGGAAGCCTCTTGTTTTTTCCATTCAGTGTTCTGTTCCCCCCAATCCCCTAGACAGGCTGGTCTCTCTAGGGCAGGTTCCCAAGGATCTTCTCATGACATAAACAACAGTTTAGACCATTGGTGGAGGTTTAAGTGCACTCACTTCCTTCTCCTCTCAGGTTTAGGCTCTTCACTGTCTTCTTCCACGTCCCTGATCATTCCAAGGCCCAGGCATCTTCACACAGAACACACAGATGTGTGGTTTTGAAGCAAGTTGGGAAGAAGAAGGAGGTTGCTGGTGAGATGTGGGATAGTGGTTTCCACTTAATTTCTTTGTGTAGGATCCAGGAAAACAGTCAGAAATCACCTCTGGTCAGGAGAGACATAGAGCAGAGGACCTGGGAGCGGGCAGCAGACATGACAACTGCTTTGTCATCACCCTGGTAGTACTTAAATTAGCAAAATTTTTGCACTGTTTGCCTTTTTTGGGGGTGTCTCTGTGGCTCCTGTAGAAACTGAGATTCCCCATGGCAGTTTCTGCCTCTTGTTCCTGCAAAGCCCCTGACTGGGTTACATGAATATCCTCCCACAACAACAGCAATCAGGGATCTGCTGCAGAAGTTCAGGATGAGGTTGAGTTCCTGAATTCAGACATCAAGCTGGAGAGGACATGAGTGTGGCAGAGTAAATGGCAGCCTGTGGTGAGCCTGGATGATCAGATGTGCTGAGGAATCAACAAGAGCAGAGCTTTTACCCGATTGTCTCACCAGCCACTCGCTCCCATCAGCATCACCTACATAAATTCTCAACTTTTATTCCCAGCAGGGAAGTCACTGCTGGTCCTGGCTAAAGGCTGTGCCAGTTCCCATGTCAGTATAAACTGGAGGATTCAGGACTTGTCACTCCATGAACAAGGTACAGGGCACTGCCAATGACATCACATCTGTATGGGCAACCTGAGATTTTAATGCCTGCCAAGATAAGGCCCAAATGTCTCACTGCACACAGACACTGTTCCCCTCTGCACATCTTACCTGGGTCTTAGCCTTGAGCAAACTTCAGTCTTTTCCACTCATTGAGGCTGAAACTTGTGGCTGGAAAGATTTGAGTTCTGAGAAAAGCTTTGGGTGGGTGTTGTAAAAAACATGCTGACATATGTATTCCCTTCCCCTAAAGGCTTAAAATCTTAATGGAAACACAACAGAACAAGAGGATACAGACAGAGACAAGAGTGCTATGGATGTCAGGCCGATTGAAATGTCTTACAGGAATAGATTTTGACAGCTGATCTTGCTCATCCTTCCCTTGAGATGTGTCGAGTTGGTGAGATGAGAGGTTCTCAGGTGGATAGTAGATGTGGCACAGTGAGACAGGAGTCACTTCACAGCAACATGCCCCGAGGCCATGCCCTGACTGTGCACACTGACAGCAGAGCTTCTCTGAGCAGCCAGAAACATTTTCCACATCATCAGTAATATCAAGATAACCATTAACCATGTCCAGGTCCTAACCTTAAGAGCAATGGATGTGTCTGTATCTGTTTCCATGGTCTGACTCCAGGCCTGACATTGATATGGAATATAAGTATTTTGTTCCCCATCACAGCTTTTACTGCATTGTTTTCCTCCTTTCCCTGTGTCAAATCAGCTATGCAGTTGTAACCCCTATTGGGACAATCTCTCCTTTTTCTTTTTTTTTTTAATTATTAAACTCATACTTGTGTCCAGCTCTAGAGTTTAATATTACTTGAATGGTAAATGCCCATGAAAATAGCCAGGCCCCTTCTTTAGATAAGAGCCAGCTGTGAAGTCTGGATGTTGCTCCAAATATCCCCCTAGTTTGGGTCTGTGCCAAACTAGGGATGTGGTATGAGCTAATCACTCACAGAAATTAGAGGCTGCTCTGAAAGGCAAGTGCTTGTTGTGCTGAATGCACGATATTAAGATCTTATCTTGCTTTACAAGCAGACTAAACCCAGAATGAATCAATTATGAGATTAGAATTAATCCAATAATCCTCTGTTCTTCTGTGCCTGGAATCAGATGGTGCATCTGTAAAGATAGTGTTAGTTACGGCAAATGAGATCACTGCTTGTCCCATTTTATTAAAAGCCTTTCCCAAGCGTTAACAGCTCGGGTGAGAGGTTGAAATGAAATTAAATTGCAATCTCTTCTCTTTGACTGATTGCCATTGTGCACACACCCTTGGCCTCAGCAGCCCAGAGGGAATGGCCAGCACAGGAAACTGTGGCTGTTGGAATGGGATGCGGAGAAGTTCTGCTGAGGGATTTCCACCCCTGGATGAGGCTGCCAGTGTAGCTGGGCTTGTGGCAGGGAGGAAGCCAGGAAGTATTTACTGACCTCTTTAATTTCCTCCTTCAAACCCCTCTTCCAGTGCTGCAGCTCGGGCTCAGGGCAAAAAGCTGAAACGTGCCTCCCTGCCCACCACTGGTGTCTCTCATCAGCCAGGCCTTGCAGTACTTGTCCTCTCTCCCCTTTTCTGCATGGATTTTACATTCCCACTTGTCCTGGCCTAAATCCGGAGAGTTGCTCTCCTGACTTATATTTTTCATCAGAGACCAAGCACAGTTTTGCCACTTGCCTGGTTTTGATGTTCAGCTTTTTTGTTTCAAAGTCAAACTTGCATATTCCTCACACTTCCCTCTCCTTTTCTTTCAGGAACCAAAATAAACCAAAAAATCAGGGAATTCCAAAATAAACCTGCTGCAGGCAGCTCTAACCATTTCTTATTTGGGCCATCAGGGCTTGAAGCAGATTTTTAGTGCTCATATGGTTCTGCCACTGGATCCAAGGCATGGGAGCTGTCATGGATGACAATAAGAAGTCCCATGAAATGCACAACATTGAGTATCATCCAGGGGGAGAGGTGTGATTTCAATGAGGGAGGAAGAAGATGATTTTTTTATCCATGGTCCTGCCTGTGCATCCTTCAGGAAGATAAGTTTAGTCCAGGCCTTGTGCACTGAAGATGATATTCAAAGTTTGGAGCCTTCTGCTAAGATAAGTGCTCTCCCTCTGTCACCTTACAAATCCAATTTCCAACCAGAAGCACTTGGAAAAAATTAATAGCAGTGATTTTTCTTTCCATTCTGCTGAAGGGAACCTTGGTAAATTTATTTGGACTTTTCAAAATAACTGTCTGAAGCAGAGATACCTGGATGATCCCAGCTTTCACAACTAATGTTGTCAAATCTAGGTGCAACTGAAAACAGAAGTTAAAAAAGAGCACTTTTCTATATCTTTAGCATTAGGGCTCGTTTGTTGGAAAGCACAACTAAATAGAAAAAGCCATATGGGAACAGAAAGGTCAGGATGAATTCTTCAATACAGAGAGATAAGTAAGCAGATTTACACCAACTGAGGATTTAATCCACTGTAATCAGCAGAAATTGAAGTTGAGATTTCCAGCTAGTGTGCATTTTAAGCTGTACCCTTGATCTAAAGCCCTTCTCCAACACCCTATCTGGAAAAACAAATTGCAGTCCCCAACAGCAAGGTATAAGCAACAGCCCCATGAATATGTAAAGACCTTTCAGATGGTATTTTAAAACAGTGTTCAGTAACCATTATCCACAGTTAACTGACTCCACCAGGCTTAAAAACAGGAGTCTTTAATTACAGTCGTTTATATTTCCAAAGATAGACTATAACATATTTATAAACAATCTGTGCACTTGGTGAGTAAATGACACACGGCATGAATCATTCCCTAACAGTTCTTATATAATATTCAAAGTGGGCATGAATGTTTCATGAAGGCACTTCCACTGCTGAACTTCATAGCAAACTGAGCTTTCTTCCTTTCTAGGCTGCCTCTTCTGTTCATTTTCCTTCAGTGAAAGCCCTGAAAGACTCAATTCCTGTCAGAAGCCTTTGGATTTGCTGAGCTGTTTCCAGTGCTGGACTGATGCAGCTTAGATTTGGAGCATCTGTGCCAGGAGTGCAGAGAAACACACTTTGTCACAAGGAATTGCCTCTAAAATAGCAAAATTCTTGTGTGTCATGATGTAGCACCAGTCCTTTATGTGTCCCAAGGAAATGTTGACTTAAACACGAGAGATGTTCAACATGGCACAGCAGAGATGAGAAAATCAAAGGATGGGAGATGAATTTTCAGCCACTCAAGGGGTCTAAAGGGTTGTACATGACTGGGAAACACTGAGGTGAAGTTTTTGGTGCAAAATCACTGTGATTTAGTAGTACCATGAGTGGTAGAAAGGATTGGACTAGGATCCATCAATGTTGGACATAGACAAGCCTCCACATAAACCCCAGATTGGGGTTAAGTGTGTGGGATTATTTTGGGGTGGTCCAACATCTCTTCAAAACTTCTGCAAAGAAGTAACAGCCAGCTGCAACAGCTTTGTCACAGGCCTGAAGGAAAGAGAATTTTCACTCTTTTTGTGCTTGTCCAGCACAAAGGCAGCTTGTCAGTAATTAGAGCTCCAATTTGAGATGATGCTATAATAAATATGTGATCATACTTCTAGAAACTTTCTGCTTTTGTCTGTTGCACTTCAAATCCCCATGACTATGGATGCTCACCTCACTGAACTTTTCAGACAGGTTGAAAAATGATTCTTTGTGTGGACAGCAGGGAACATCGATGTGAACAATCCATTGTTAGGTGAGTGGCTTTATTGATACATGACAGCTTGGACAGCAGGGGTTACTGGAGTCATCCTGTACTGCTTTTGCCATTTTAATTTCTCTACAAGCCCCAAGGGCCAAATGAAAGCATGAATGAATAAGTAAGAAGATATCCATTTGCAATATGTCCACAATTGTTTTCCTCAGAGCATTCCATATCCAAGTGTCCCAAAATTACACTAGGCAAATTTCACAGACATCTAGTCTTCCTTGACTTTCATTAAAACATGCTGTTCATAGCAGCAATAAAGCATATGGGTTTTAAATGGACCTAGATTTGTATTTTATATAGGCTGCTCTGTTGTTGTTGTTGTAATAATAAATGACACAGAGACAATTTCAGATTGTTCTGACAAAAATCAGGACTCCTAAGGGGAGTCTGCCTCGTGCACATGAAGTTGTAGCTCTGAGCAACCAGCCAGGAAGATGCAATTAATTTCCCCCTTGTGAGTAAAGCCATTATATAAAATACCACAGTTGCCTTGAGGGCCAAATTGAAGGCACTGAATTATGTATTATCAAAACTGACTTTACAATGATGTCTTCATGGGCACGGCTGCTGCTTGTGAATGGAAAGGGAATGGCAGTCAGCTGCCAGAGCCTTATCTCCCTCTCAGTCACCATAAACAATACTCTGTTCATGTGAAGGCCTTCATGAGTTGCAGTGACATTACTCTTTTCCTTGAGGGAGTGGCATAGAAAGGAGTGGAAATCCTGAAAAGTCTGCTTAATTATATCGTGTACAGTCATAGTTCAGCCCAAGCCCGTTGGTCTTTGCTCAGGACCCAGGGATGGAGAGATTTCCCAGCCCATTTCTCTCCTGTTGGAACAGGCACCCTGAAAGGCCTAAGGTGAGCTGCCACTGCCAATCTACTGGAGCCATCTTTTGTCTGGGATGAAGGTCTCAATATCTGCTTTGGGTACTTTCTTCTCAGGGAGTCTTAGATTCATTCCCCTGGGTTGGAAGGAACCTCAAAGCCCATCCAGTTCCAGCCCCTACCATGGGCAAGGACACCTTCCACAAGACCAGGGTGCTCCAAGCCCCATCCAACCTGGCCTTGAACACTTCCAAGGATGAGGCATCCACAACTTCTCTGGGCAGCCTGAGTGTCTCACCACCTTCACAATAAAGAATTTCCTCCTGATATCCAATCTAAATCAGCCCTCTTTCAGTTTAGAGCCCTTCCCCCTTGTCCTGCCACTCTTGTACATGCAATGTGAACAGAAAACATCCCCATTAAAAACTGGAATTTCATGTTCCTTCTGCAACCACCACACTGGCAAGTAATGTGGAAGATTTCCTTGTATCCCATGAGGAAAGGAAGGCAGGAACACAGGGATTAGATGGTGTCAATGTGCTTGCCAGCCAGAGAAGAGTGTGTGAGCTGAGCCAGAGAGCAGGTGTAAAGTCCAGCAGGTCACACCAGATCAAAAGAGGGTTATTAAGGAGTATTTTCAACCGAGCATTCACAAGATACATTTCTACACAGAACAACATCCTTAGCATTTCACAATTTCAAGCCAGTAAACCAACACCCTGCATGTTATATTTATCCTTAGAAGCAAACAAGGAACAAAAAATTGCAGTGCCTGCAGCGAGATTGGATGGTGGTTCAGTGATAAGGGGAAGTGGGTTTCATTTTTCATGAGTGTTTTCCCCTCTCACTGGCTTCTGATCTGAGTCATCACACTGCTGCTGTGAGGCAGGTATTCACATTAAAAGCAATAACTACTTAATTAAACTTCAGGTACTCTGAAATGTTCAAGCACACATAAAAAAGGGAAAATAAATATATTGCTTTTGGTAAATGGCTGTCACACATTCATTTGTGATAGAATACATCAGCAGTGCAGTGAGACAGGACACATTTTGCTTATCTTACAAATGATAAAAAGCAAATACAGATTGCTTCTTTCCCTTCAGTCTCACATTGTGGCAGACTAAAAGCATATAAGGAAGGGAGTGAATGTCCATTCCAGGAAAGAGAGCACAAAAGCTTTCTTGGTCTGACTCTGAACAAGCATGGGACCTTTCCAAGCTGGAACTTGTCCTGAGATTTTCCCATAGAAGGCCTGTGACTATTTAAAACATGTACAACTACTCAATAAAAGAAGCAATTATTCATAAGAGAGGAAAAATTATTAAAATATTTTCAACTAATAATTCCTGACTAGGGAGATGAAGGGTACTTAGGATCAACAAAAAACAATTCACGGAAACACATTCCCTCCAACCTCTCCCCTCTTGCTTATGGAGCAGTGAGAATATAGAAAAATCCTGAATATTCAACTCTCTCTGAGGGATTCCCACTTTATTTACTTATTCAGATTGTCTGGGCCATTTGCCAACTTCCCTTTGTGCTGCAAAGGCAAAGCCAGAGCTTGCTGCCCTTTCCTCTGGTCCTGAGATGTTCCTGGGAGCTGAGGAAATGCCAGGTGACAAAGCAACTTCTGGGAAGGGGAGCAGGGTGAGTGTGTGTGCAGTGCCCGTGTGAGCTGGGGACAGGTGTGACCCAGGGACACCTCCACTCTGAGAGCAAGATTTTTCCTGTCTGGGTTAGAAAGGAATGCTCCTGTTCCCACTTCATTAATCAGGCTGGGAAAATATGGGCCTTTACCAAAAATTTAAATTCACCTGAACAACAGATGAGCAATGCTGAGCAACACTTTAAATGGCTTTGTCTGAGCCTTTTGAATAAAATGTTATCAGGCAGTTTCTCTCCAGGAACAAATCAATTTAATAGACCCAAAGACAGGGGTTTTCTTTTATATCCAGTAGCCAAAATGCTGTTTTGAACAGTGGGAAATCAGAGCACAATGTAAATTAACCCCTAAGTCTCCTTTGTGGATCTTCTTCCTAGCACAAGAACATTGTGATTTGCAACAGAGGATGCTCCTCTTCATTCCTTTAAAAATGAAAATACAGGGTAATTAAAAGCTTGAACAAGTTTTTGAGGCATTTCTGTTATCTACACTCCAGACAGAAAATTTTCATAGCATGCAGGAAGTTTCACTAGGATCACAGAATTTTTTAGCACATCCACCTGCAGCAGAACTTGGTACTGCAGAATTTAGGGCATGACTGAGAGCATGGCTGGTACCCCATGGGCTTGGTTTAGTGTAGTAGGCTTGGTTTAGTGGTTTAGGACAGTAGCTGAGTCAGAATTTATGGAAATCTATCAGATCCCAAGATTTACAACCACTTTCTTGACAAAGGCTTGCAGAAACCTTGCATTTCTTAAACCCAGTTCTGCTGCTGTGTGAGCCAAAGATCTGGGAAACAAAACTCCCCATGTTTTCGTACTCTAGATGTGAACTTTACCTCATCTAATGCAGACTGTCTGAAAGCTCAGTCTCCACAAAGCTCATGACTCCCTTGTACTCATCTGTAGGGTGTGATTCATCCCATGCTAATGAGATTTTTAGATAAATTGCATGAATCACATTTATAGAAGTGTTCTCCTCTTTCCACTGATGATGTAGGTGAGACAACCTGCTCACATGGGTCTGTAAACATTGTGACTGGAGATATGGAAGACAAATCCCATTCTTTTCTTCCTTTCCTCAGCTCCTGAAACACAGGAGGGGGTCTGCAGGTAAAATTTGAATGATAAAAATAGCTTTGATTGACTCAACAGAAATGTCACCCTCTGAAACTTTGGCCTGGCTAATTTGAAAGATGTTTATCAATCATCTTAAACTGCTGGCTCACCAAAAACTGGATTCATATTTGTGGTGTAAAAACATCAATAACTAAAAATTACCCTGATTATGCAAAAGTATCTATAACTCCTGTATGTCTCTCCCCTGATAGGGGAGGCTAGTCTTTTAAAGTCCTTGTTAAGTTAAAAAATGAATTGAGTTGATCTCTTTCTCTGGTTGTTTATTTTTTCTTATCTACAATTTCTGCACACCAAGCTTTACACCAAGCTAGCATGAACCTGGAAAAGCCTCTAACCTGAAAAGCCTAAAAAAGAACCTTTAACACACAGATTCAAGGTCCTCTTAAAGATAATTCACCCAATTATCACCACAAATATACATTTTTTCTACTTTTCTACCAATTACTGACCAAATTTCTATTCACATAACAATGTACTGTGGCAAATTCCAGCCAAAATTGTTTTGTGACCCAACACTGCAGAATATGGAGTAGATGAAGAAGAAGGAAGAAGCTTAAAAACCACAAGGATCCTCCATCTTGTCTTCATTTATTTACCATTCTAAGAAACCCAAACATCTATATTTTTCACCCTGTGATAAATTACATTTTATGCTATTATCTAATTTACATTAATGAAAATTCTGTCTCATCCCAAAACTTAGGAAGCCTTTTCTATGGACAAAGGTTAAAAGCAGTATTTTTCAGAAGGTTTGAATCCTTTAAAGCATGCAGAGAAATATTCTCTGCATTCCAGATTCCAACATGATTAGCTGTTAAGGTTTCCTGATTATTAATCCTTCTTATTGCATTTTATGTTGGAAATACACCAAAGGAAAAAAGTGAGCTTAGGATGCATAAAAGTTGTTGACACGTTTCTCACTGGATGAGTGTTCATCACTCTTAAACTTCTTGGATTTGCTTCAGTTCATTTTATCATAATTTCTCAAAAACAAAGGCCATATTCTAAATTCCTTTTTCATCTTTCCCCTCACTCCTCAACCACCCTGTTGGCTTCAGTCAGATCACCCTAAGAGTGGGGAACTGTGGGAAGGGAGGCTGCAGTCTGCCCAGAGTGACTAATTTGGATTTTCAACTCCTTTCCTGAAGCTTCATTTTTATTTTTGTGCTTTATTCCATTATTCATGTCTCAGTCTGTAGCTACTCCAAAGACTGCATTGTAGTCTCTGCCACAGAGATATTTTTTTTTTTTAACACAATGGGGTCCTTTCTGGGGGATGCTGAGCTGCCCTTTGGAGTTTTGCTGTTCTTTGGTGATTTGCTGAATCCAACCTCCTTTTGTTCTTCTTTTCTTCCAGTGTATATTCACCTCACAGCTGAGTATTTTCTGAGCATGGTGCCTTTCCTGCACAAATCCTGCTCCACAGATGTGGTGCCCTGGCATTTTCAGGGGTTGGTGCAGGTACTCAATCTTCTGTTCTGGTTAGAAATTCCTCACAGTTGACCACTTTGTACCATCACCAGCTCCTTGACTGATAAACAACAGAATCCCTGAGATGTAAAATGAAGGTCCTTTTCTCTTCAGTGGTGAGGGCACCCTGCCCTGTCCATCCTACAGTTCCACAATCTTCCCATTTTGAAACAATAATAAATTTATTTATTTATTTACTCCAAACAAGAATTTGTCATTTTTTTATGTAGCAGTCTGTGCTGTGACCCAATTCTGGACGAGCTTCACCTACTTCCTTACTGACTTATGCCTGTCTACTGTATTTCAAGGAGTTAGAAAACGGAAGATATTACTTTGAAGGAGATGAAAAAGGATTTAAAACAACCTGCACTGTCTCCAGGCCAGTCCCTCTTTGGTTTGCTGATCAGTCAGTCCCCACCAGTGTGCACCACTGCCTGATAGCGAGATAGCAGTGCTGGGGTCTCAGCACTTTGAACTCCCCCCAGTGTCCTTTTCATCTCAGATTTCAAAACCCCTCGAGGCTGCACCATGGACTTTTCTGACAAGTCAGCAACTGTTAATGTCTTCAGAAAACAGCCTGAAAACCTGAAAACCTGAAGACAGGCACTCTTGCCTTTGACAGCGACGTGCAGTCGCAGTAACACCCTTCCCTGAGCCTGCAGCTAGCGCAGGAACCCTTTGAAAGTCAGTAAATATGCAGCTCTCCCTAACCCTTGCCATCTTCTTCCTTCCCTCTGGGCTGGAGGCTCTTCCCTCCTCTGTTTGTCTGACACACATTTTGCACAGGGAGCAGAAGTTAATGGTTTAGTTACAGAACAGAAAAGCAATAATATTTCCAGAGTGCCAAAAAATTCCCAATTGAACCGCCCTCTATGTGGTATCACTTCAGCATATGGGACTGAAAACCTTAAATCCAGGGAAGCTTTTTTCTCTTCCTGTTATTTCACAACGCAGTGTGAGCAATTCCAAGTCTCAGGACACACTGTAAAATTACACAACTCAACACTATGAATTTGGTGAGGCTTCCTCTCATGGCTGCACGGGGGAGAAAGAATCTGGGTTTGCCAGCCAGGAGGTTTGCTGGAAGACACACAGCAGTGGAAGTTGTTATGTGAAATTATTTGACTTTATAAAGAAAATTGAGGGGTTTTGCAGTGGTTGAACGAAGCAAAGTCTGGCAGCTGTTCATTTGTTGGGCCCAAAAGCCTGTGTCACACAGCATGGGCAGCTGAGCATCAGTGAGTGAGTGTGTTTTGACAAGATGTTAATGGGCTGTGACTCTTCTGTCTCTCTGGATTTGTCAGGTCCTTGTGAAAGGGGTTTAAATGTAAATGAATTCATTTTTAAACACAGGATCCAGGAGGTTTTGTCTTCACCCTGGGGTGTACATGTAATGTAGGGTACATGAGCAACACTAAACTCAGCATGTTCTTTAGCCCCAACTCCACCACTTACCAAACAGAATGGCTGAATTTCAACGTGAAATAATAGGAAAAATGTGTGTGCTTTCATTAATCCCACTTTTCAAAATGTGAGGAAGGTTAACAGACAGTCCATGATTAAATGAACAGTAGAATAGATAAAATACAGGATTTAAAGGAATGGTCAAGAGAAACATCTGACAAGATGATAATTCTCGATATTTGCTGTTTCTGTTATGGCAGAGGGGTTGTGGATTTGGAAGGAGCAATGAGTAGAGTTTGGCTTCATAAAAATCCTCCTTTGATTATCACATGAGGGAACATGTCTTGACCATAGGAGGAAGTCAATCTGTGGCTTTCTATCTTCATGTCCAACTCACTGAAACTCAGTTTTTCATTGAGCCTTATTTGACCTTGACCTCCTTGGATGGTCACCACTCTTCAAAAAATTGTATGCCTAAGATTTCAATTTCCAGGGTTTTTTTTCCATGTGCAGTGTGAAGCTCAGAGTGATCTCAACCCTGGTCATATCTTTAGAGGCAATGGTAAACTTCAGCTGGAATGTTAAAAAATTCCATTAACAACTGTCTGCAGTGAACAAATAAGCATGGAAATACTATTTTTCCTTGTTTGTCATCAGCTCTTCACCTTTTTTGATGGGACTGAAATCATCAGATCACCTTGACGAGAGCTGGGAGAAGAGGCAATATTAGGGATTCAATACCTCTTGGAGGGCTCCTTCTCAGATGAAGGATCATCCAAATATCCTTGGTGATATCCTGTCTCTAGTGATATCAAGGAAAGAACAGTGGTATTTTTTTGTTGGGCAAAGCACTCAAAATATTTTAAAAGCTTTCAGGTTTAATATTGTTTTGTTATTTTATTCATAGAAGTCTTAACAAGATCAATCCTTCCCACTTAAAAAAATAAAATATATTAACTGCAAAGCTTTTGGCAGCTTAGGAAAATGGTTTATGGTTTAGCAGATAGAATAACCTGGGAAGATGTCCAGATGCTGTAGAAGTTGTTGGTGCTGCTGCTGCTTCTGTGGACAAGGATCACTGATGGAAATATTTTGTAAAAATGCAATAGGATGCAGATTACACGGCCTGTTCATAAATGCAATGTAAATGCCATTGAGGCATTAATTATATTGTTTTGATTTATCAGAACAGATTTTACATGGTGTGAAAATTTCCCATAAAACCCCAGAATATTTACTCCGTCTATTTTTTTTCTTAAGCAGCAGCTTGCAGATCTAATGGTATTAAAAATGGAGAGGACATTCCTAGGGGGAAGTGAAGTCCTTCAGTCTCCCCATTTTAGCAGCTCCTTCAGGCAGCCTCATCCACACATCTGACAACTTCAGAGTGACCAAAAATATCCATCTTTTTAATATGTCAGCCTTGGTTCTCTCATACACTCAGGAATATGGAGATCCCTGGAATTTTACAGCTCCAGATTATGGGAGGGACGATGAGGAATTCTTGCTGCTTGTCTTAGAACCTAAACTCCTTGCTTAGGCAGCAGACTGTTATTTTACTTCTGTTTTGGCTATTAGCTTAAAAATTGCATATTTGTGAGACTATCTCTAAAAACAGTGGGCTGGGTCACAAAACAGATAGAGAATAATCACTAATTAATCAGCCATCAGACTAATAATGGGCCTTCAGTTTTGCCAACAAACCCCGCTACTAAATCGCACCCTCATTACCAATAACTACCAATTTAGAGTCTGTGTTACTGCACCAGTTTTATTAATGTCACATTCAGGAGGATACTGTAGCAATAAACTGGCATAAGGCTGTAAAAAGAGGGCTGTTGTACATATTAATAATGTATTTTATAGTGCACTTTAATATTCTGGATCCAAGCTGCCTGGCTTTATAATCAGAAGAGGGAAAAGGCAAGTCGATCAATCATCCTCACCTGATCCTACAAGGCCACCTAACTCGTCATGGTGATATATATGGGCATATTATCTTGTTACAAAAATCTTATTATTAAGCAACTCTATTAGTTCTGATCTGTTATAATGCCTTATAATAAGCTTAGTGATAAGTTTCTAAATGATTTATGATTTTTTTAAGCAGGTGATGTCTGCAATCTCTCCAGGAGACGGGTTTGGGAGTTGACGAGGAGCTGGGAGGGAAGTGGGGATCTATGAGCAAGAGGAGAGCACCCTTTTAATGTGAGATAAGTCCAGGGCACAATCCTTCCTCCAGGTCTTCTCCATGTGGGAAAAACATCTAAAGCTAAACCTTCAGAGGTCCATGTTGAACATCAGAGTAGCCAGAAAATCACTGCTGCATTTCCCACTTCTGCCACAGAAAACTCTTACTTTCACTTTGGATGAGAGGGCTGAATCCCAGCTTGAAAACATGTAGAAATCTGTGTGATTTAGGGGTTTAGGAACTTCACTGGGTTCAGCTCTTTGTAAAAAAGGTATATTTTATAGCATTTATCTCCAACATCAGAGTGATGAAAGAAGTTGAATTAACAGTTGCAGTACACTCTGATGAGAGAACCCAAATAAACACTCAAAAGGGAGAGTCCTCACATTTCCTCCATAATTCCATGGCCTTCTCTGCCTCCATACCAACCACCAGTGGTCTAAGTTTAGCTGTTATTAAATAGAGCTGATGTTGTGTCCTCTGGGAAAGAGGAATAAAGCTCTCATGGGAGTATTCAATAACAAAAAAGAGACAAGGCCAGATTAGATGGTACAACAGTTTGCTCTGACCATCCCTGGAGTGGAACAGAACTTCTTGGGAACTGGGGTAAGGCCACCATGGAATTAAGTCATGTCTCCTCACCAAGCATGGTCAGTCCAGCAGCAGAATGTAAGCAGCAGCATCCCTTTGCTCCAAATTGAACACCTTCTCGTGGTGGGATCAGGTGGCTGAACCAATCCTACTAAATCCAGTGACTATGCTCTTCACCCACCAGTCTTCCTGGCTTGGATAAAGATCTCTGGTTCCACTGCCAGTCTCAGCTGCAGCATGTGCTCCGTGTGTTGTTAATTGTGGCTCAGAGTGATCCGTCAGAGAATAACTGACCCAGCAGATGGACCACCCAAACCATGGCAAGGAAGAAAATGATCATCCTTGGGGGATGTACGTGGCTCCCCTCACTGCTGTTGCTCAGCTTCAGCTGGTGGGTCAGAGATATGGGGGCGGGAGGAGGTGGCACAACAAAGCTCAATGAAGGGTAAGTATGGATTTGCACTTAAAACCTTGACACCCAGCCAAGAGTTTAATTTTCCCCCTCGTGAGATGATTGTTCCTGTCTGCTGTGGAACCGATGGGCTTTTAACTGTAGCTGCAGCCATTAATTTAACACAAAGAACAGCATTTCTGTTCCTTTCCAGTGGAACCTGTCATTTGAGGCTAATGGCTCTGATTACGGTCCCCCCTAGCTGCTGATGGACAGGGCTCTTCCCCTTCCAGCAAGCTGAGGAGAAAGGCCAGGTGGCTTCAGGACCAACGTGAATAAATAACTCTGTTTTCATTACTACTGTGAAGGTTTGTAACCTGGACTATGTCTACAAGTAAATTGGCTTCTAATTGTAACCTAGACTAGGTCTAATTTGTAACCTGGACTAGATCTTCAAGTAAATTGGTTTCTGATTAGAGAAGGACAGAAGTAAAAGATGCCTGGAGTCAGGTTCAGGGATGGAGTCGCTGTAAAATGATGTGGTGTAACTTCCATTTGATGGTGTTTAAGGCTCTATCCTCTATCTGTTAAGGGCTGCATAACTCCAAGTATGACTAAGATAAAGCAAAGCCCAACTAAGACAGGCATTGCCAAGTTTCTTACTGGCTTGGCACACTGAAATGTTCATGGAAAAATTACAGAGGTCCTATTAAATAGACTTAAAATTCTCTGCTTTATAGTGAAAATTTACGGTCCTTTTGCAATGGCACTGAGCAGAATTTGGATGAAAATATTGCAAAAACATTACCCTGAGGAAAGTACCAGATAATCACCCTGTTAAACATGTGCTTTGTATCACAATTTGGCTACTTTACACATTAATTTTCCAAGTACTTCTTAACTGCATTGGATAAGTCATTAAAATAGCACTCAGAGTGGCTGCAGAGATCATTTCTGTCAGGCTTATAACAATATATCACCTTGCTGTTGACAAAAAATAATTCCCATTCTATTGGCTTGTTTTACTGAATGACTGAAGTTTGTCTTTTCCATGATCACATTTCATTGAAGCACAGATTTCAGGAGGGACAATGTGCTCCAGAGCTGCTGAAGATCTGTGTTTAGGTGTGGACAAACCAGGAAAAGGAATAAGAACAGAAGCCATTGCTTGTATGGAAACAATCTTGCCAATTTTGTACAGGTAACTGTGCAGCTTCCCTGCTCACCTCCAACCATTTGCAGTTTGCTTGGGGCTGGTGACTTTGCAGCTTTATTTGCTCCATGAGTTGCTAAATCAGGGCAGAGCTGAGTGCTGTGAGGTGATTTTCCCATGGGAGACAGGTTTGTTCCCACAGGGACAGATCCTGTCTCCTTCATGCTGCCAGAAGAAAGTGAACCAGGATCAAAATCTAATTTAAAGAGGGAAAAAGATGAAGGCTGTGCTGCTCTTGAAGGCAAATCCCTGCAGATCCCTGGGAATTTAGCTGTTGTCTAATGGAAGCCGCTAATAAACCAAAAAAAGCCATGTAAAGGGAAACTATCCATTATTTATATGGCAGGTAAACCACATAAAGACTCCTTATGAAGTTAACATTCCGGGCCAGGTACTTGCTTTTGTAATCTTGAAAGAGTGGAATAGGTATTCATCCAGGGGTTCATTATTCAGTGTGTTTGTTAGCTACGTGAGCACCTGCCATTTCCCAAGGAGTTGTGCTCCGCATGATTTACGCTGCTGCTGGATTGTTTGGCAACATTCCTTCTCAAAGAGGCTACCAGCAAGAAATTAGTGCTTTTCATGATTTAGACACTTTTAAGTGTTTCTAATCTTCCTCCCTCCCCACCTTTTATTGTCAACAAATTCAGTATTTGTTGCGCTGTCAACGATCTGGTGCTTTTCTTTCTCTATCGTTGTGTATTCTGTATTTTACAGGAATGTTTAGTTGCTCTGCATGTGACACACTAATAATACCTTTTGGCTAGATTTGGCACACCTCTCAAGATCTCAAAATGTTTTGTAAACTTTCATTAACTCACAAATTCCACATAGTGTAATGTCAGTCTAGTCCTTGAGGTGTTTTAAGTGCTCTTAAGACATCTGCATTCAGACTGATAAATCTGTGTGGAAAAAAATCACCTACCCAGTCAAGTGCTTGTGATCTCAGGCTTTTGTAAGCAAACATAGTGTAAAATGTAAATGTAAAATTGAGATTTTTTTTTTCAACTTGCTTTTAAGGTGTTTTCTTGAATCTGATCTATATTGGGGTAAGTTTGTATTTTTGGTTACTTACTCGTGAGGCTTTTACCTTGCAAGCTCCCTCCTTGGCTCTCAAAAAGCTCATATCATTCCCTCCACTGAGAAAAGAAGGACAGCAATGCACAGCACGAGGGTTGTAGGAGACCACAGAGCAGAGCCACAGCAGGAACAGGGGTTGGATAAAGCCCCTGTGGGTCATGGGCCTGTGAGTGACCAACCCTGGTGTCCAGCCAGGACCCTGGACGCTGGTGTGTGACCTCTGCAGCACGTCTGAGGAGCAGAACACTTCCAATCCACGGCCCAGAAACTCTGGCTGTCATTTCCTGAGCTGTTGTAGCAATTCTCAGGAGACAGGAGGGTGACTCTGGTGGTGATAGAAGAGTAATTTGGTCTGAGAGCTCAGGTCCCCTGGAGACAACTGAGTGTGTGAGAGACTTGGGCTACTTTTTATAATAGACAAGTTCAATGCTAGGAAAAAAAAAGTGAAAGAGCAGGAGCATTAGAAGCAAAAATAAGAGGGTAAATGAAAATATAATAACACTTTAAATGGAAAAAAATTGTAACTTTTAAGCTATTAACGTAACTTAGGAGCTTTTAAGTTTTGAGTACATTAAGAATAATAAATTCTTTTCTGTGATAGCAAAAATATTTTCTCCCTGGCAAATACCCCTGGCTTAAAGTGCAGATCTATTTGTAGAGTGGTTTCATAGTAGCTCCAAACTAAGGTTTTTTTCTCCTTGAGCCTCTAAGCTCTGTGTGATTTAGTGCTGGGGGAAGAGATCACAGTTTAATTAATTTTTTCAATAAGCAAATGTTAAATTTAGAGAGACAAAAAATTCTTCATTCAAGCTCTTTAAGAATGGCTGTCATGTCAACTAAAACACTAAAACCAAAGCAGAGGTATAAGCCATTTGGAGTTTAGGGCTACATTTAATTTAATCCCTTGTGTTTAGTTTAGGAAGAAAAAGCACTAACAGCTTGATTTACATCTAATTCCTCCTGCTGTAATGCAGAAGAATTGCTGCCAACAGAGCAGCACTCAAGGACATGATGCCAACAATTAACCAGTCCACCCCATGCAAAGCAGAGAACCTGAAATTGCCTCCAACAAATGCACAGAACTTCAGGTGCTCTGAATTATGGAGAACAAATAATTTTCTATTCCTTCTAGAAACTGCAGGTCTCACACCCCCATCCCCATATTTTCTAGGTCTGTTTTGTATTTTCCTGTGCAGCCAGGCTGGCTGTGCTTGTATTGCACCAGCTCTGCTGTGGTGATGGAAAATAAGAATGGAGACATCAGACTTCCATACACAAACACAGAATAAAAGGTGCATTTACAGACATCCAGTCCTCAGGTTGCAAACGTATCTATCACTACATGGAGCCATGTGGTGAAAACACAACATATGGCAATGTAACCATGACAGTAAATAAAAGTAATTCTCTGTGTCAGCAGCAGGAGAGGAGCCACCACACATCATCCATATTTGTCTCACACCAGAAAGGCTAAAGAAGACAAAGGCAGCTGCAGTGGGGAGTGATGGACTAAAAGGCTTCAGTGACAAATTTTCTTCTTCTGTTTAAGAAGAAGAATGGGCAACTTTTCTGATCTTTTCTGTCTCAGACCAGAGTCTTTATGCAGCTGTGGATGAGGCACACCCATCTTCCCCGTGGGAACAAGGATGAGGATTTTTGGAGACGTGTGAGAGAAATTGTCCTGAGTCCCACCCCTCCACAGGGGGTTGCACAAGAGGGGAAGACCCCTTGAGCCCTGAGAAAAAAACCAACAACCACACCTCTTCTATCAATCCACGATGCTCCATCCCTTCTTTCCAGCAGCTCCAAAGACCACACCTGGTGTTTCTTCATTCACAGCCCACATCCTACAGGTCAGAGCCCACAAGGCAGAGTTTGGTTTGACCTCAGAAGCACAAGGCTTTTCACCCTAAACTATTTTGCAGCTGAAAACCATTGGCCTCTCTGCTTCCAGCAGGCACAGGCTGGTTTTGTGTCTTTTCCATTCCACTAAGATTTCCAGAAATGGGTGCCTGATACTAAACTCTTTAAACCCATTTTAACTATACATATGATTTTCCTGATTTTTGAGAGTAGATTGCTGTTAGTTTTCACTAACACTCAATCAACTTTGATTAATTATGAAGCTTTACAATGGGATTTTAAGAGGTGATATTCAGAAAACCAGTTCTGCTTCCAAGGAGCTCCATGGACAATTATTTAAGCAAGACCCTCTTTGGGGTCTAAGTAAAATCCAATCATGAGCGCCAGTGGACACCCACAACAAATTGGAGCTGACAGATATTTTCTCCAGGGCTAAATTTGCACCAAAGCGTTTAGGTAGAAATTAATCACCTCACCCTGAGAGAAATGAGTTAAGTATGAAAGGATTAAAATAACCCTGAAAACTCAGAGGAAAAGTAAAGAAGCTTTTCATAAACCGCCTTTTTTTGCTGCTCAGCAGAGTATGGCATACAAGGGCTAGAACACCCCAAAGAATAATGACATCTCCTCCCTCAGCAGAGAGCTGAATTTAGGGCAATCTGCACTATTGTATCAGCCACAGGTTCATGGGGTGGGATGGGATGGGTTGGGATGGGATGAAAATTGAGAGGTTTACAACACTCTTCCTGCCTACAATC
>VZTB01012903.1:265474-277822 GCA_013397245.1 Thryothorus ludovicianus | reverse complement strand
ATATATATATATAGTTAAAAATTGTTAATCAGGGTAGATCCACTGCAACAGCTGACACCAGGTTCACACCTGTACTTAACAAGCAAGCTTAATTAGTTAAAAACTAGCACTTCCAGACCATGGTCTTCTTTTCAGATAAACCTTTCAAGACACAGTTCAGCATGGCAAGCAGCAGGTAACGGGAGGAAAGGCACAGAGGACAAGGGGAGACCAGCAGCAGAGGTCCAAGATTGTTGGTGTTTGTGCAGCTCAGCGCTGGTTTAGTGTTGGACCTGGCAGCCTTAACTCGATGATCTTAGAGATCTTCCCCAACCCTAATTATTCTGTGATTCCACGATTATTTTCCCCAAATCCTGCTGCAATCTCAACCCTTTTCCCGTAATAACCATGCCAGCAAATCCCATACCTAGCCATAGATGGCAGCAACTTTCCAAACCAGCTGCAGATGCTGATGAACCGAGATGGGCTCTGGCTTCCCAGGGCCAGGAGAATTTCACCGCATGAAACAGGTAACAAACTGCACGTGGATTTAATGGTTTCTACAAAGAACTCCACTCACTCCTAAGGCGGGGTGGGGGGGAATATTTTCTTTTTTTATGTGCTTCTGAAAAGGTTTGGATTGACAGCAGAGATACACATGGGGGTGGAGGAGGCAGTTGGGGGAAGTGGGTGGATTTCTTTTCGCTGCTATTAACTGCCAGCTCAGAAATAGTAAAAAAAAAAATAAAAAAATGTACACCCTGACTGTGATTGTTGCTGGCTCTTAACATATGTCAGGCTCTTATCATTTCAGAGCAGCTGGCAAGTTCATGCAGAACCACCAGGCGGCCCAACGTGGCCAGTAATCAGTTAAGTACAGATGTCCAAATAGATGTAACTTCCATTAAACTTTAAATAAAGATAATTTATGCTGAGTAAACAGACGAGTGAGCACATTTGCCCAAATACAGATGGCACTACCTGATAGCAGTGCATTAGAAGGGTCATTAAACAGGGAGGTTCAGTAACATAGTACTCAAAGATGGTCTTCTGCAAGGAAAAATAGCTGAGATCAGGGGTATAAAGTCTACCTCTGCATTTTTTTTTTTTTGCCTCTGCTTCTTTTTAAATGGCTTGGCAAGTTTGGAGTCTTAGCAGGGCATAAAGAGAGACACACCTTCTCTTGGAGGGACATCCTTGCTACTGTCCATGGAAATGAAAAAAAACAAAGGCATTGTAATTTGTCTCACTTGGAAATCAGGATAAGTGTGCTCAGTTGGAGGGAAGAGAAATTTCTGAGCATGAAGGCCTTAATCCAGGGCCTGATGACTTTAGGGAAGGACCTGCCTTGCAAGGGGCTTTGCATCTGCCCTGAATCCTCAGGGCAAGGGAAGCACTTCTGTCACACCCACAGCGGCACACTTTGCCATGGAACAGGATTAGATGCACACTGAACACACACAAATGTTCCTTCCTTCCTTTCCCTCCTTTCCCTCCTTTCCCTCCTTTCCCTCCTTTCCCTCCTTTCCCTCCTTTCCCTCCTTTCCCTCCTTTCCCTCCTTTCCCTCCTTTCCCTCCTTTCCCTCCTTTCCCTCCTTTCCCTCCTTTCCCTCCTTTCCCTCCTTTCCCTCCTTTCCCTCCTTTCCCTCCTTTCCCTCCTTTCCCTCCTTTCCCTCCTTTCCCTCCTTTCCCTCCTTTCCCTCCTTTCCCTCCTTTCCCTCCTTTCCCTCCTTTCCCTCCTTTCCCTCCTTTCCCTCCTTTCCCTCCTTTCCCTCCTTTCCCTCCTTTCCCTCCTTTCCCTCCTTTCCCTCCTTTCCCTCCTTTCCCTCCTTTCCCTCCTTTCCCTCCTTTCCCTCCTTTCCCTCCTTTCCCTCCTTTCCCTCCTTTCCCTCCTTTCCCTCCTTTCCCTCCTTTCCCTCCTTTCCCTCCTTTCCCTCCTTNAGAGTTTTCCTGAGGGTTTCAGTGCCAGCTCCTCAGTAAGGGCAGGGAATTCAGCTGAGGACCCAGATGTTGGGGTTTAGGCACCAGATGTGGGGGCTCTGACCCTCCTAGGACATTGGGAATTTTAGGATTGGGAATGAAAAGGTAAGATCACCTTTAGTATGAGCAGAGCTGTTGAAATCACCTGACTTTCACCTATTCTGTAATAACTCTCCATCTCCTTGTCTGTGATCAACAATAATCACATTATTTCATGTTTTGGAACAATATCACCCGTGACCTCTTTTAATCACAGCAAGCAAGGATGGGCTTTTTTTTGGCTGGTTCCTGCCAGTGAACAGGTGAGTCTCCATGCTAAGCTTGTTATCCAGGTTCCTTCTGCAGCTGGTGGAGCTTCCCAGGGCAATTCCTGCTCTGTAAAGAGCTGTGATGGATCACCTCTGGAGCTGCTTCTCTCTTCTGACTATTGAGAGAGTCCAGATGTCTGCACTAAGCCAGATGCCTCATTTTCAGATGGCTAATGTTAGATAAAAGAAATCCAGCTCAAAATGGAGCACCAGCCTGTCTTTATTCTTTTTATTTACTATGTTCTTCTCTCTGTTTCAACTTGGTCCTTGTGGAATAAGGATAAAGATACATTAATGTTAATATGATGTCCTGCTTAACAACCCTCCTCTTATTTGTGCTGAAGTTTTCCCCTGGGACACTTTCAGTGGGACAACTGGAGGATGCTGTTTAGTTATTCCAGATGCATTTTCAGAAATTAAACTCAAAGCACTTGGGTTTTGAGTCTTGCACTTATGACCTTGCCTCGCTTTTATTTGTTGCAAAATAATTTATTTTCAAGTATCTGTAAGGTCAAAATCCCCTTTCCTCACATTACAAGATATTGTCTTTCCTTTGACTGTCTCAGAGTCCCCCCTCCAGTGACTCTCATTTTAAACCAGGGCCCTTTTATAAAAACTCTTGGTGTGTTTTGATCCCATTCATGATACTGACCTACAGAAAATCTTTCACCTCCCCTCAACTTTCCTTTCCCATCATTTTAAAATAATCCCTGTTAAAAATGTGTCACATCAAATTCTGTAACTCTTGAGGCTGATGATGAGGTTCTCTAGTAAGAACATTCACGCTGCTCCAGGCACTGTTGAAACATTTTTTGCCCTAAATTCTCTCACTAATATTTAAAATAATGGCAGAAGGCTGGGATGAGGCACTGAACAACAGAATCTGATGCTGCGCTGAAGATTTCCAGCATCATGTGTTATTCAAAGTATTTTATTTTCAGGGTGATTACTTCATTTTACATTTTCTGGCCTCATGCTCATGTCACACCCCAGTTCCTGTGGCTGTCAGATTAAACACTGCTTTATCAGAAGAAATGCCACTGAATTATACAATTTCTTTGGCCATTTAACACCTTTATCTCAGCCTTGCCTCTGCCAGGATTACTGACACAGATTTGCCCTGTCCTTGCTATCCTAGAAAACTCCTGAAATATATATAGGAGGACTTCCTGGGGAATATTTTTAACACTCCGTAAGCACGTTTCTGTCGAGGAAAATGGTGTGCAGGTACAAATGAGCTTTTCATCTTTTAAATGCCATAATTTTTCAAAAAAGAAATCTCATGGATAGCACAAACTTTCTGAATCCTGCTGATTTCTTCCCTGTTAAACACGAGTAGGGTGAGACCCTTGTTCATGTTAACCCACCTGAAAGTTGTCCCTTGGAGCTGACACCCTCTTGCTGGAAGAAGCTCTAAAACCATTAACCTTCATGGAGGTGTCACCTGGGACCAGGTAAAAGGAAACCAAAATCCATCTGAATGCTCCAGAGCACTCAGAGCATCTCCCTCCCTCATCCAAGGTGTTTTTGGCTGTTCACACGCATGCACAGAGAGAATCTCCATGGCTGGAGGGCATGTGGGGTCACAACACTTGGCCACCACTGCATGCAGGGTCATTTCAGCCTTGGACAGCCCCACCTGAGAGGGGTGGCAGAAGGGGACAGGCTCTGCTGGGTGCAGGCAGCGCCAGATCAGCTGCCAGCTCAGAGTGTGACCACAGTGTGGGAACACAAGATTCGCCTCCAGCTCAGGGACCTGGGCAGGGGTCTCAGAGACCCTGGCACACAGCCCAGAATACCTGTGGTTTGGATTTTAGCCTGTGGGAACGATTTCCAACCTTAAAAGAAGAATTACAGGTCACAGGAGTTTAAATAGAGCAGTAGTGAGTTTGTTACAGGGTGTAAAAGTAGTTTTTGGGTTTTGGTACAGGGGGGTAAGTATTGCCAAGATGGAGGAACCTCGTGGCTTTTTGGGTTTCTTTCTTCTTCTTCTTCTTCTTTTCTCCATCTTCTCGGTGATAGGGACGTGACTGACTGGTTTAGAGTAGAAACTGTCTAATGTAGGGAATAGGTATTGGAGACAATGAGTAAATAGTCTGTATGTAACTTTTAGTATAAAAGATAAACATCCCCTCTGAGGGGGGAGAAGGCCTTTGACTGTCTTGCTGGAAGGAGCTCGGCAGGTCAGAAAGAAAATGTTTTAGATAAGACCGAATAAATAACCTTGAAAATGAGACCTGAAGAGTTTCTGCTCTTTTCTTCCATCTCGAGCGTGGAAAAGGACTTTGCTAGCTCCAGGAATTTCTGCAAAATAGCAGAGAACCCAACACACAGCAAATTAAATCTGCTTAGAAAGCATCGTCCCGAGACAGGGCAGGAGGAGCAGCAGGAGGCTGCCCTGACCTAGGCCTGGCTTTGCTGCTCCACAGCTTTAAGCAACAACCTCAACCTCCCCCAGCCACACCAAAAATCATAGAATAGTTTGGGTTGGAAGGGACCTTTGAACATCACTGTCCTGTTTTCAGCTCAGGCAGAGTTAATTTCTTCTCAGCAGCTGTTCCAGTGCTGTGTTTTGGATTCAGGATGGGAATGGTGTTGATGACACACTGATGGTTTGGGGTTTTGCTAAGTTGTGTTTATCCTAAGTCAAAGACTTTTTTTTCCTCTCTCTCGCTCTCTGCCAGGTTCACAAAAGAAATTGGGAGGGAGCATAGCTGGGACAGGTGAACAGGTGACCTGAACAGACCACAGGGATATTTCACAGCATTGGAGGCTGGGTTTTTAACCAGATTCCGTTCTGAGCCCTTGTTCTTCAAGCTGTGAATCCTGGATCTGGCTTTAGGCATTCCTCAGATACAGCAATTATTACCCCTGATAGGTATTCTGGTCTTTTTGTCTGTCAGCAGCAATTTTTTCTACTTCAATGTCTCCTGAGGGCCAGCTTGTGCTAGAAATTGTCAAAATATTTACTTTCTTCTTTAAAAAAAAAAAAAAAAATATCAGGAGAGAGCTTAGCCAAGATGAGCTGTGTCCCTGTTCAGCCAGCCCTCTCAGTCCCAGCCATTCCCACCAAGTGATCCACCTGCCAAATGGGATTCCTTCTCCTGGCTGCCATGATCCTTCTCCTCCCAAGAACAACTGCTGAGCAGACAACTGAGTCACTGAAGGATACCAGGCAGGGACACGTGGGAGGCAAAATCAGTGAGTTGTTCACAATCTGCTCCTCGTGTTTGGAACCACGACTAATTGCCCTGACTTGGCACAGTGGTCTCTGCCTCAGCTCCCTGGAGTGCAGGAGAGTGACATGTGGAGAAGACCCTCAGGGACACATTAGTGAATTGTTCCATCCATTTGCTGCCTTTTAGAGGTGATAGCTGTTCTGACACCTTAAATTTAAGCACCCAGGCCTGGCAATGTGACTGCCACCCTCAGAGCTTCTCTATGTAAAATGTGAGTCTGAGGTGACATTTTTAAATTACCTCACTTAAACTGGTGCACGTGCCTGTGGGCAAGATGCTGATTTTGGTTCCAGTCAGGACAGATTTTGTTATTCCTTCTGGTTTATATAAAGCAAGTAGTTTGGGTTGCATTAATTAAAATGGCTCATCCTTGTGGAAGAAAGGCCCAGGATCTGTCAGAAGGAGCCAAGAAGCACGAAGGCAGCTCCATCTCAAGGATGCAAAAATATGCCATGATTTTCTTTTCACTTTATATTGATTAATGTCTTATTTATTTTATTACTGTTTTGGGCCAGAATCTTAGGAACTAAAGAACACATGGCAAAAAAAAATCCTCCTCTTGTTTTTAATAGGGGTAGGGAATCATAGAACAGTTAGGGTTGGAAGGCACCTCAAAGATCATTTAGCCCCAGTTTTGAGGTAAGACTCTTGAGTTGTTCTGCCAGGATGAGAATCCTTCAATTCTGTGAGCAAAACATAATTTTGAGTGTGACCAGATGCCTCAAACCATCTGACTGGTTTAAAATAGGAGGAACAGCTTTTCCAAGAAAAGTTATTAGGTCAAATCCTCCCCTCTCATCCCACTCTGCAGCACACTGATGTCACTGATGCTTGCTGGTAAGGAAATGTTGACTGACACAGCCTGTCAGGAAAAGAAAGGGTTTAAGAAATGGGTTAAATATTTCAGGCTCTGGTTTAACAACCATCTGAGTTAGCAGCAACGTGTGTATATTGATGGCAAGGAACTCTGAGTGCTCACAAAGCAGAGGGAAGGTGCTGATAGATCAGATCAGCCCAGCCACAAAACACTCTTAAAAATGCACATATACATGGCAAGGTTATTCAGCCCCTGCCTTTGGGTGGAATAATTGCCGTGTGAAACATTAGTGAATCAGCATGAATGTTTCATAAGTTTGAATTTATAAAATATTTCTGATTTTCCTGTACACATGCCTTCCAAAGATAACTTTCAAGTGCTCGCTGTATTATGCATCTCACTTTTCAAGAGAACAGCATGATTTCCTTGAAGACATATCCGTTTAGAGAGTTGCCATGGCAATTTGTTCCCACCCCCCAAAAAAGCTTAAAAACAGATTTTTCCATTGTCTTCTGATTTCTGCAGATTACAACATGCTTTGCTATTCTCTCTTCCCTAGAGTGGCTCTAGGTGAGTGTAAAGAAAAAAAGAAAGAAATTGAAGTCTTTTTTTTATTTAAATTACCTTCTGATGGGAGCAGAAAGCTTTTTCCTCTAAAGTTTAGTCAAAACCAAGGCAAAATCATTTTACTGTTTGAAACAATCATTTATTAGCATGATTTTTTTTTTATCCCAGGAGAATCCTGATAAAAAATTGCCTGTGCAAACATAAAACCTCTTTTTACATATGCAAGGTAATTATTAATCCAATTAACCATCTGCATACCAGCATATTTAATTAGTTCTCAGAATTACTCTTTCCCTGCTGTAATTGAACTAACCACCTTGTGCAATCTGTAAATTTGACCCAATAAGGTATGTTTTCGTAAAATTGGGATTAATTGAAGAATTTTCCTTCTTACACCTTTTTTTTTTTTTTTCTGCCCCCAAAGAAAGGCAATCAGTGATGAGGATTATATTTTCAAATGCTGACAAATTATGTTTTTATTTCTGGAGGGGAAAAAAGGCCAAAAAAATTAATATAGTGATATTTTTATCCCTATTAACTTTTTAATGACAATTACCCTCTTTGATAATTGTTAATTGCTTGGTCCCTGAGCATAATCAGACAGGGTATTTTGACTTTAGAACAGACTTCCTTGCTTGTAAACTGTTCTTTTCCTCATTTATTGAAAAATAAAATGGAAAATTAATAGTGTTTGACAAGTCCATTCTTGGTGCCGTTTCATATCTGAGGTTGTGCTGTGTTTTTAAAATAATATTGCTCATTCACTATTCTGCTTTTAATTGCTCTGCTGGGGCAGACGGATCAGTACAAAATTCATATCCTGATGGTTTCCCTTTGTGCAGAAAACTCTGAATAACTCCAGGAAGCCAAAACATGAGAGTGGATTTGACCAGGTGGCTCTGAGAGACCTGAGCTTGTTGCACTGATACGGGGAAAACAAAATGAAGAGGAAAAAGGATAAGGAAAATAATAAAAAAAGGGCTCCTCTGACATCACTTGACATGTCTTGGAGGCACCTGAACTATCCTGGCAGGTCTGGTGTGGGAGACTGAGCTCTCCTGGGAACCAGGCTGGATAAAACAATAAAGGCTATGGATGGCTCTGTTGAGGAGACTGGGACAAATTTTTGTCCTCTGCAGACAATACTGAGGTTTGACTTCCAGCCCAGGGACTCCTGGGAGGGGGTATCATCATCCATTTGTGCCTTAGCAGTGGGCTGAAGATTTATTTCTTTTCCTGTCTCATCCTGTGGTAACTCTGCTCCTTTCAAGCCCTGCCAGAAATGGTATTTGCCCATTTTTCCTGGCCTTCACACCCTGTCCTGGCTTGTCACAGTCCCTGCAGGAGTGACACAGTAAATACCTGTTTCCTGAAGCCAGTTCACCAAGCCTTGGATGTTCTTTCCCAAAAGGAATCCAAGGGATGACCCTGGCTGACCACTGTACACATGGAGAGAACCCTGATTTTAGAAGTCTGTGGCCCCAGAAAACTCAATTCAATCACCACAGAACCAGTATTTGATGAATTTTGCTGCAGAATTTAGGAGCATCTAGACCAAGTATTAGGAATTGTGGCTAAATCTCAGATCCTGATGACATAGCCAAGACATTACAGTAACTCAACAAGTGTGTAAGACTCACAGAGTGAGAGATTTGATGATTTCAGGGACTCTGCAGCCTTTAGGTTGTGACAATTATTTGCTGCTTTCCCTGTTCCTCCTGTTTGAACAACTTAAGCTATTACTGCCTCAGCATTCCTGCTTGCCTCTGCTATTATGTGTTCTGGAACAATGAACACAATCACCCATTTCAGAACAGGATTTTGACTGTGTGTTTGTAAATAGGCTTCCAAGCAGAAAGAGAGAGTGGGGAAATGAAGGAATTGCTATCTGCTTTCCATATATATTTATATATATAAATACACATAAATAATGAGATCTTTCTGATGCTTTGCTGTTTCCTAGGATGGTTTACAAAAGGAGTAAACTGGAGTCAATGGGATTTTTACTTTTGCCTCTGAGATATATCTCTGGTTTAATTACTAAATAATCTGCCTACAAAGTTGATCCAACTGAACCAGACACAATGTTCATTTTTGCAATGTGATGTGCATGTAAGTAGAGAGGAGGTCTGAATGCTGATTTCCTCTCTGCCTCATCCCCATTTGAAAAGAAAAAAGGCAAAAAAAAAAAAAAGTTTGTAATTAAGGATCACCCAGCTGAAGTGAATAAAATGCTGAGAAGTTATTGAAATATTAAAGACAACTTTTTGATGTGCTTAGTCTTGCCCCAAGCAACATCCTTGGTCTATCCTTACCTGGTGTTCTGCTTTTTGGGTCTCACTGGGCTGGTTCCACTAAGAGCCAGTGGTGCCCTGAGCTCTGAGCTGGAATCTGTCATGGACATCTCACCCTCACAGCTGCAGGGACTGGAACATGGATAGGACAACAGGAATAGGTGGTAAGGCAAGAAGAAATGGCTTCAAGTTGCACCAGAGGAAGTTTGGGTTGGATATTAAAAAAAAAAAAATACTGCACTGAAAGTGTTGTCAAGCATTGGAACAGGCTGCCCAGGGAAATGGTAGAATCACTGCCACATGAAATGTTCAAAAAATGTGTGAATGTAGCACTTCAGGACATGGTTTTGTGGTGGACCTGTAAGAATTGGGTCAATGGTTTGACTGGAGGTATTTTCCAACCTAAACAATCCCATGTTAACAGCAGATAGCTTTCTGTACACACACAGCATTGGGTGTGCAAGCTCAAAGGAGGTATTGGAAGCAAAGGGTGCCAGATCCCAAACTTTGCCAGTGAATGTTGCCATAAACTTGGGAGAGTTGCATAAAACCCAAAGGAATTTAAAATTGCCATCAGCACCAGAAAAACGAGGAGCTGTCAGCCTGCTTATATTTGAAATAAAATGATGTCTGTCACGAGCTGGTCCATCTTCCTGTTGTTTGTATGATAAGTGCAAGAAATGAGCCCCCCAGAACATGTGCACAGCCTCATTCATCCTCTGTTTGACATGAGGATGTCCCAGGAAAAAACAAAATCCTTTCAATTCTCTCTCTTTTTAACAAGAAATGAGTGCAAAAGCGAACAAGTTTCTGCCTGCCTGTGGATCCCACAGGAGGTTTGGCTGAACCTCCCTGGAGCTCCCTGAAGATGCTGTCACAGACCTTGTAACTCACACTGATAGCTCACATGATAAGAAACCCGTGTGTGATTTCCTCTTCTAATTCATTTAATTTTGGCTTCTGATCCTCGAATATAATCAGTCAAGAGCTTACACAAAACCAAGCCACCCTTCTAAAACTCAGCCAAAATATTGCAGTGCCAAACACCTTAGGCTGGTGTGTGCTGCTCCTCCGTTCTTTGATTCCTCCAGCACTGGGTTTTGAGAGATGCTGCACCACCCAAGCTGTCAGAGTAGCACAAAACTAATAACCAGGCTGAGCCACGTCCTGATGATGTGACAATGGTACTGATGGTGCTTATTCTCAGAGACTACAAGGCAGCATTTCTTTGATTGCTTATGGGAACACTTTACAGCTGAAGTATAATTTCATTTATTAGAGGCAGACAGCTTATAAAAATGTGTGAAGCACAACAGGTACCAAAAGGAAAGCTCGGGAAGACTAATGAGGCACAGGGCTCGTACCTTTAAAGAAAACAGAGGTTTCTACAGACAAACAGCTGATGCAGTTTGTTTTTTATAGACGTAAATCAATCAAAATATTCAAACCATGTTATGCTGAAGTGTTACAGCAAATGCATTTCATCTAAAATTATTGATGATCTCACGTTTAAACAGAGGCTAGGACCAAAAAGAAAACATGGAGAAAAAAAAATCTGTCACATTCAAAGAAATATAGCTGGAGTGAAAACCAATCTAGCAGAAGGGGAAAATGTGCACAAGTGAAATTATAACAGTATTGTCACAAAGTGTCTCTTCATCAGAACTGTCTCCCACCTTGTCTGAACACTAAATTAAAACAAAATGTGATGCAAACATCCTCAGAATACATCCAGGAGTGAAAAGGTCAGCATGGCTCAAGAGTCACAGAACTACCCCAAGCAGCTGCAGAGGATTTTGCAGATTCATGTCCCAGCTGCAGAGGGATGTCCCTGCTGATTGACAGACATGGAGCAAGGCCAAATGAGGCACCTTCAACTACCTCAGGCTGCTCAGAGCCCTCTCCAGCCTGGCCTTGAGCACTTCCAGGGATGGGACATTCACACCTCTGAGAAACCTGTGCCAGTGTTTCATCACCCTCATTGTAAAAAATTTCTTCCTTATAACTAATTTAAATCAACTCTCCTTCAATGTAAAACCATTTTCCCTTGTCCTGTCACTATGTCCTGCTAAAATGTCTGTCCCCATTTGTCTAAGGCTTCGGTGGGAACTGAAAGATGCTCTAGGTCTCCCTGGAGCCTTTCCTTCTCCAGCCTGAACAACCACAACTCTGTCCTCACAGAGAAGTTTTCCATCACTCCAATCACCTTTGTGGCCTGCTCTGGCTCCAGTCCTACATATCACCATAGTGAATCTTTGGATTACAATCTGAATTAAGGCATTAATGAGTCAAGTTTCACCAGTTCCTGTTAAGAAAACAACCAAAGTGTGTTCTGTGAGAGATGAGAGTCAGGAAGCAAAATGTTTGGAATCCTTCCCTGTCTCTACCACCATCTCATTCCTCTGATTACATTCTTTGTAATCTATCATACAGATATTATTTCTCATCCAAATTATTTCACATTTGTTGAATCCAGGTACAGGTCATGGATCCAGTTCAGTTCCTGAACTTTTGGCTATGCAGTTGTGGGTTTTGGCAAAATGCAAAAGTAAAGGGTTGGGAGTCTGGCAAAGCCATGCATTCTTTCATGTGGAAGGCATTTAGCACTGTCAGGGAGGGAGCCTTGAGGGAGGAATCAGTACCATGTACCTTGTTTTGAAGCCCTGACATGTTCTGAAGAATAAGAGATCTGTCTGTAACATTATGGGTGTGAATAGAATAGAATAGAATAGAATAGAATAGAATAGAATAGAATAGAATAGAATAGAATAGAATAGAATAGAATAGAATAGAATAGAATAGAATAGAATAGAATAGAATAGAATCACTGAATTTGGAAAAACTCTCTAAGATCATTGAGTTCAACCATTAACAGTGCCACATCCACCACCTCTATGCACCTTTTGAATACCTCCAGGGATGCTGTCTCCACTGCTTCCCTGGACAGCCTGCTCCAGGGCTGGTGAGTGCCTGAGCTTTACCTCCCACCTCTCTGCCATTGCACCTGGAGCTCCATCTCTTACTGGAATTGAGCACAGCAATTACAGGGATGCTAAGTGCAACCCTGAGCCATTCCCATGCCCTGACACACCCTGTATTTAATCCCTCTCACTGATTCCCTTATCCCAAACCTGATGATTTCCACGGGATGCCAGACTCCTTTC
>VZTB01012903.1:237760-265088 GCA_013397245.1 Thryothorus ludovicianus | reverse complement strand
GCTTTGCTCCCGCTTTCCCTCCCATGTATAATGAAGAGAAGGTAAAGGGAAGGAAGAATATCCTTTGCTATTGTAGTCTGGCAGAGAGGGCTCACCTGAATGATTGCCAGCCAGCCATGGAATTTCATCTGAGCTTCCCAGATAAAATCTCCTGTTTCAGGGACTCTATTTACTCAGTGTGTTTAATGTGACAATGAAAACTACACACCTCCCAACCTTTTAAATAATAATAAAAACCCCTTGCAATGAAAAATCTCACAAGCGACCTAATTAGTGCAAAGTTAAGAAGTGGCAAAACCAGAAGATAAAATTCTAACCAGTAAAGCAGAAAAGGGGCATTCCTATCATTTTAACAAATGAAAGAGCAACAAAAAAAAAAAAAAGTTCTGTTGTTTTTTATCCATTTAAAATATTGAATATTCTCATGTGGGTTCTCCTTGCCCACCTTCCTTTGGGCAGAGTGCCTTCAAAGCAGGGAGTGCTGCTGTGTGCCTGCAGGATTTGGGCCAATTTCAAGGGGTTTTGTTTCAAGAGGGACTTCACACCAAAGCAGGTGTCTGGCAGCTTTTTTCTCAGTTAAGTGAGAAACCTGCCGTGTAAAGAAGGAAAGGAAGAGTAAAAGGGGAGAAGGGAAACAAAGGAGCAGAGCCTGTTTTGGCGGTGTCTTCATGGGGTTTTCCAGGCAGAGCAGAACCTGCACTGAAGAGACCCAGCTGAGCTGAGCTAATGAGCTCCATGGAGGCTGTGGAAGGTTGCACTTGGTGCAATCATGTCACAGCTGCACAGCCTCAGATTTGGAGCTGAAGAAAAGGTAGAGTCTGGAGAACCTGTGAAAAAATACCAGAGCTGAATGTGGGGTCTCATCATAGGATCACAGAGTCACAGATTGGTTTGGATTGTGTCTTAAATATCATCCAGTTCCATCCCCAGTGCCACAGACTGGGATGGCACCCACTAGAGCAGGTTTCTCACGCTGGACTAAAATCCTGTGAAATGGGGCATCCACAGCTTTTCTGAGCAACTTGTCCCCTCACTGTAAAGAGTTTCTTTCCTCTTTAGTAATATTCTTTGTTTAACGATTATTTTTTACCATCAGCTCTGCCTTAAGTGTGTACAAGCCCAGAGACTCACTTTTCCTGCAAAAGCATTGAGGAATGAATATCCAAAGAATTTGTTCAGAAATACCAGGCTGATGAGGGACAGAGAACTTTGGGACTCTTGGGGTGAGTTATCCAGCAACACTCTAAGGAACAGAGAAGTGACTATGCTTGTCAGAAAAATGCAAAATAAGACCCAAAGTCATACTTTCCACACACCCTGAATTACTGCTTTCAAGTAACAGTTCATGATCCTTCTGGGAGTCCCCTATTAAAAGCAAAGCATCTGAGGCTGGCTAACAAACTGATCACAGGCTGCATTATTGATTGTGCTATTAAGGTCTTCCTTTGAGCCATTAGTAGGGTTAATGAAATGGTCGAATGCTTCCCCCCAGCACAAACCATCACTGTGTTTCCTTCCAGCTCCACTTTCAGTGCTCAGGCCAGCTCACATTGAACCCAAAAGGGACCAGGCTGCTGCCTGTTGCTGGAATAGGCTGGCTGCACTGTAAAATAAGTTTATGGATGACATATTAGCAGGGCATTAGCCATGGAAGAGTACTGGAAGGTTATTATGTACCAGTTCATTATACAATAATTTGCTAATGAAGTCAGAGGCTGTAAATGTGAGTGTATTTAACTCCACATCTTCCAGCCAGCTGAGGCAGCTGATGTGTATTTTTCTGCCCTGTACCAGAATAATTTGTCTTAGTTACATCAGGAAAACAAACCTCACCTGGGCCCCAAACAGCAGGAACATCATCCTCAGGTTTTTGGTCTTTTTTTTGTCAGCTTTGCAATATTTCTAAATCCTTCTCAGCACTGTAGGCAAACTGGAGAATGAGGGCAAAATAAATTATACTCTCCTGGTCTGGAAATGGGAATATTCCTCTTTTCCCAGCTGCTGGTCCTTTCACGGTGCCCACTCCCTGTGCTCAGGTCCCCTCTGTGTCCCCACAAGGTGACACAAGCCCCACCAACAGGCAACTCTGCACCCCTGGGGTGTCACAGGCAGGGCTTTGGGTCCAATTCCAGCAGCCTCCTGAATCCAAGGGCTGGTTCTGACTCCTTCTCCATGGATATGACCATGAGACAATTTCAGAGTGGGAAATCAGCACATGTTCGTTTGTGCTTCACTGCCTTTTCACTTCTGTTATTTTTCTGTGAAGATCCTCAAGAATCACAATATTTTTTACACTTAAGGAAGCCTTTTCCACACTGCCTGGCAGACCAGTGGTTAAAAAGAAAACATTGCATTTTCCTCACACCACTGCTACCTTCAAATTTTAAATGTTCCATCCTAAAGCCATTCTGTATCATGTGTTTAAAACATTTCAAAAGTAATTGAATTCACAGTGCTTTGTAAAATTTCCAGTTGCTCATTTATATATATAACTTAGCCAACTACAAATGTAATATCTCAGACTTTCCTTTTCCCATTTGCTTCCTCTGCATCACAGTAGCTTTTCTTCCCCCTGATTTCCACTGCTGCTTGTACTGTCCTCCTTCCCTTCTCCACGGGTTAACTGCCCACAAGCTCACCCATTTCACAAACCATTTCATCTTCTGTGCACACTGGGTATCCACCTCACTGGAAATTGTGGAGACTGGGAGCCCACCTTTATTAAAGCTAGGTTTACACCCCTATTTCAGGAAAAAATGTCTGATACAAAGGGTTCTAATGCTGGTTGTACATTTCTTGGTGGTCACAGTTCTTGGTTCCTGAGGATTTGGTGCACCATCCTCAAGATAGCCCCTCAAGAAAACTAAGAGCATCCTTCACTCAACCAAATCCTACTTCACACAACTGCCATGGTGTAAAAACTCACCCCTCATGCCTTGTATAAGTTTTTTTTCCCCTTCTGGATTGAAAATTCTGGTGAAATTCCAGATTTGTATGGCTGGAGCTGTGGAGAAACTCAGCTTCAGTGATGTCCTAGGAGGTGATGGTGAATAGACACTGATGAAGACGGAAACAGCTCCATCTCATTGCCACTGCGGCTGCAGGGACAGCAGTGACATGAGGGCAGCAAAATGCTTTAGAAGGATTTTTGCCACTCAGCAGAGTAAATGAAATATTGGGATTCATGTGTCTTTGCATGGAATGGGCATTGTGAAGAGGAAGAGGATGTTGAATTAAGGGATGGCAGCTTCTTTTTTTTTTTTTTTTTTAAGAAGGAACTTAAATTTTCTTCTTGCTGACCAGGTCCTCATGCCTTTTGCCTTTTATTTAAACCCATTTAAATTGCAAACAGCTTACTCCCAGAGACTTTCTGCTGACAGTTCACCTGTTGGGAATCTGAGCTCCTGGGTCTCTCAGGGGTCTCCTCTCTGCTCTCCTCAGGGAAGGGGAAAGGCAGCTACATCCTCTCATATCTCCATAATTTCATTATGCTTTGTAACTTCTTTGGCTGCCACTTCAAATGCTCCAAGGTCACTTCTGCAGTGAACACAGAAGCCTGGGGAAGGATCCAGACTCTCCCCTTGGGGGGATTCAATCCAGTTGTCCAAGCACAGGGGGAAATTGGGGGATTTTACTCAGCTCCTGACTTCCAGGAACCCCAGGGCTCCTGTAGCTCCAAAGTGGCACTTGCCAAAACCTACAGGGATTTCTCAAGCAGCATTTTGTCTGCAATGAGGCTCCTGTCTGCAGCCAAGTGGCTCAAATTCTTGTTGGATTATTATAATTAGAGCAATCAATGATTGCTTAAAATAGTCTTTATTTGAGGAAGCACAAGCCAGTGGGTTTACTCAACACTGGACCATGTGGCACAGGATTTTGTACTACTCCTGGAACTGATGCAGGTGGATAAATCTGCTCCCCTCGAGCTTTTAATCAGCAGCATTGCAAGAAACAAAATATTTATTGTCCCTACTCCTAAGACTACGTTTTTTCTCCAACAGCTTTTCTTGATTTAGCTTCCCTTAGTCACTCAGAGATGCTGTTCACACGAGGGAGAAAGAATGGAATTTAAGAGTTTGGCCAGGATTTTTGGATGTCTAGCACCCCAGATGCAGCAGATCAACCAAAATTACCTCTGCATGTCCCCAAATGCCAAAGATTGATGTTGTCAGGGCAGTGGCTGCAGTGAAAATGATCTGTGTCCTGCAGATTTTGCACAATGCAACAGATGACCTTTATTGCCACTCTTGAAAAAATTCAAATTGAGGCCATATGAGTGCATGGATTGCGCTTCTGGTCCAACTTGAGCTGAAAATTCAAATGCTTTTCTGAGAAAGGATTCTTTGGGGGAATAAAAAGAACTACGAAATAAATTTAAGAGGTTGAATGGTTTCAGTTTTGGTTTTGAACAGGCCAGAAACTCATTGCTTTAAGCAGGAGAATGTTAAACTCAATTGTTTTTTTATACCTGGGCAGTATCACCCCAGACAGGGATGTCACTGCCACACATATTTGTTGACAAGTGTAAGGTGTTAAAAGACAGGAGCCACTCAAACACTATAAATCCTTCAAGATAAAAGGTTATGAAAGTCCCAGTTTCTTCTTGCACTGGATCTTACTGGGATGTTGTGGGTCTTACTGGTCTATACTGGTACCATCCCTCCCTTGCAGGTAAAATCTGTATTACCTGCTCAGGACCACAATATTTGTGATTTATTAACTCTCTTTGGAAACAGCTCTTTCACAGAGCACAAATTCTCCTGGATTTATCAATCAAACCAGAGGGTTTGGAGAGCAATTATTTTCCAGGGAGAATAGCTATGGATGGATGTACAGTGACAAAAGGGGTAGAAGGCTTTGAAAAAGCCAATTTTAAGATGGAGAGTTTCTTTCTGTGGTTCAAAAGAGGAGCTGGATCCTAAAGGAGAAGGGATTATTCCTTGAGAGAGCATCTGAGTTTTACTGTTCCAGCAAGATAGGAGTCAGTAGCTTAGCTCCAAGGATTTATATTAGCAGTCCAGCCTGTCTCTGTCTTTCCATCCTTTTCCTGTGTCTCTTTACAAAGTTCTAAGTACTTTTCAGTGAAGAAAGGAGAAACATGATTTTAAGATGAGTTGGGGTTGAGCCTTGAGGCAGAAACAATGCTCAGAAACTACATTTTAATGAATACAAAATATTACACCGTGAAAATCAGTAGCTGTTGCTGCTGCTTTTTCTTTGAAGGTATGTTAATTTTTGTTGCTCTTAAATACTCTTGTTGCTGGGAAACCGCCTCACACACTGTAATTGAAATTGGTTCTTCATATCCCATTTTGTTCCTGGCAGGTTTGAAGTATTCTTAAAAGCTAAAAACTCTGCTGAGGAAAGGCAAGGTGCAGCTGATGACAGATCCGTGGGCATTTCTTTGGGCAAAAACACATCATGAAACACACTCAGAAAAATTAAAGCATTGGGGCAGGTTACTCATTGAAACTGGCAAGAGGCTCTGGTGAATATATTGGGGGTGATGGAGTGGGTGAGAAGAATATTTAATGGACTGTGGGAGGGTTTATTTCACACAAATCCACCTTGGTCTGAATCACTCAGCATTTCCCCATTCAGGGGTTTTAACTCTTATCCCAAACTTTTCAAGACTCTGGTACACAGACACTTTGCAAAGCTCTGACTTTGTAATTAGTTGTATTCTTCTTCTGCAAATCAATTTGGTCTTACTTATGTTTTAAAAGATATGTCACTTTTCTATCTTTTTTTTTTCCCAGTGACTTGTTTAGCACCTTCTGTTATCTTGCAGGATTTGTACAAGTAGCTGAGCAATGTGGCTTCAGAGTAAAGATCAGCACACAGCTTAACTCTATTTTAAGATGCTTAATATGCACTCTTGTAGCAAATCATTGTGTCTCTGAGATGAAAATATACTTGCTGTTCCTCTGACATAAATCCCTCTTTTATCTGCTTTGTTTGGCTCCTCAACAGGGTGAAACTTGGCCAGATCTGAGAACCGAGTCCACAGGGAGAAAGTTAAACAAAAAACACTCCAGTGTTATTAAAGACAAAGCTCTTGACTCTTCACCTCCTTGATTAATGCTGCTTATAACTGTGCCTTATGTGAGGAAGAACAAGAAGCTCAGAGAAACAAAGGCTTTGCTGAAGTTTATGGACTGAACTGCAGCAACACACATCCCAATCCCTTTTTTATCGTACTCTGCTCCAGCCTTGCCTCTCCCTTAGCCTGCAAACTCCTCTGTGCACAGCTCTGTTGTGCTCAAGTGCTATTCACATCTTTCATCCTACATAAATAATAATATATCACAGCAATAAAGCAGCTGTTGTGAGTTAATTCCAACCAAACTACAACCTACCCCCATGCAACAAGATGCCTGCACAATCGCTCTGAGAAATAAGTCCTGGGAGATGCTGCCGAATAATCTCAGTGCTTGATTAATTTTTATTTCATAACGAGCTGTTATTAATGGGCCAGATGCTGGTAGGTTTGTTCATGGTGGGGACAGTGTGACTGCAAGAGATGTGGTGTTAAAAGAAAGGAAAGCAAGTGCAACTGAGCTAGCTCAAGGATATTTTAGTGCATCACCACCAGAATAAAACAGCTAGTGAGTCAAACAAAACAAGATCAGCTTTTAGAACCAAGTACAATGACTTGCTGCCTCGAAGAGATAATGTTCCCCTTTTAGTTTCTTGTGTCATGCAGTAAAAGAACAGTGAAAAGTTCGCAGAATATCTGCGCAGGGAGTTAACATTTCCAGGAAAAAAAAAAAGAAAAGCAGCCTTTACAAAAGAGGTTTTCTTTCTTCCAGGCTTTTCAGAGAAAGGCTGTGTAAAAATAAAGAGCGAGGAAAAAGTCCAGGAGAACTCAGAAGAAAAACATCAAGTCTTTTCAGCAGGGAATGAAAGCACAAAGGCAAGTCCATGGCAAATGTCAATATTTACATGAGTCACAACAAAACTACTGGCCAAGGGGTAGAGCAGGGAAGGGTATTCAGAGAAGTGACCCTCTGGCCACCATGCACAAGCTTTCCTTTGGCACTGCAGGGTGTGGGGTCAGCCATCTACAGTGACAAGAGCCACGGATGCAGCGACAATTCTGCAACGCTGAACCAAAACCACCCACCCCTGAAAAGCCCCGGTCTCTGGGTGAATTGATTTGCACAGCCAGCAGTTCTCCTAAGAGGGGAAAGCAAGATGAATTGGGTGCAGGGTGTGAACACTAGAACAAGGTTGGGGTGGAGTTGGGGGGCTGTGATTTTCACCAGAGTGAGGGAACTGGGCAGACATTGTTGCTTCATACAAATAGGAACAGGATCCTGGGAGGTGGGAAGTCAAGCTGCCAATAATAACTAAATAAACCCACCCCACAATTAGCTAGTGAAGTGAAGCTACCTGGAATTTACCCGGGAAAAGCCCAGGACTAGCTCAAGTCCTGCAGAACTGCATTGATCAAGCCAGATGAAAGAGCCCCTCCTCAGTCACGCTTCAGATATAATCAGCCTGACAAACCCAATCCATACTTTCTTCTGAAAATCATTAGTCATCATATTAAACCAGATTATGTTAACAAATTGCTTCCATCGTCATACTCTTAGCAAGCAAGGAGCAGCTTTGGTTTGGGCAAATGGCTTGGCCAGAGCTGATAGCAAATTGTACGCACTAATTGAAATTCTAAATTAACACCATGTAGCACAGTTTGGCTTAATTGCTTTAAACAGAGTTTTCCAGGGTACAATCTTCTTGTTTCCAGTGTTACACTGCCAAAGCTATTCCAACTTGTGAAGGTGGAGGAGCAGGTTTAGGGAAGGCTCAGGTGTTCCCTTTGCCCACATTAATTTTTCTCGGTGTTTATGATAATCTCTCTCAGCAGTTGCAGAGTTGTTGTGTGCTTGGTCCCAGGAGGCTCTTCCTCCCTGAACACAGATGCAGATCTAACAGGGCCTGCTAATAACTTCATGTTTTGTAGATCCAGCCAGGATCAGACCCTGAGTGAGATCTGAGCACATTGAGAATGGCAGTGCTCTAATGAGCCCCATGCAGGAGAGAGGAACAAGACACAGAAGGAACAGGAAAAATTCCCACAAAAAATCCCAGTAAAAAATTGCCCTTTTTGCAAAAATATACAGCTAAAAAAAGAGCTACTCTTCTAGATGATTGTTGAGTCTTACTTTAGCCACAAACCATGGATATGCAGTGGCATTTGAAATGTTACTCTGAATCAAAGGTGCCCAAGTGAGACTGAGAGATGCAGCTGGGATTTAGGGGAGGTGCTCACCCTCAAAGTGTTGCTGGAGGCCAGGAGGATACCCCAGATCACCAAAACCATCATTGGATCCCATGCTCAGACAACTGGATGCCCTCACACATTTGCATTGATTACCTTGGGAATTTACAATCAGAACTTGCACAGAAACATATCTGTGGAGACTCTGAGATTGAAACATGTTAGCCTGCAGTGTAAGGCCTCCACTGAAAGCTAAAGGAGGTTAATTTCACCTCACTGAAACAAGCTCAACATCTCCAGGAACACGAGCAAGAAACACCAGGAGCTGAGTGTGGCTTCAGTCTCCAGAGACTCATCTGCAGGTCTGTGCTCCTCAGAGCAAAAATTACAGGTTCCAGTTTGAATTTCACTTATGGAAGTTTGAGCATTACATTAGGATAAAATAGAAAAGGTTAAGTCCAAAGAGCAGATGATTATGGACATGTTTGTATTTCCACAGCTGAAACAGTTTAAAGCCTCTGCTTCTACCAGCTGTATTTCTGTAGAGGTTGTTCCAGGGACATCTGCTCTGGCCCAGACAAAGAACATGAAAAAAGAAAATCTTTAAATCCCATCTTAAAGAAAACATCCAGATGGAAAAAGGGGCTGTTTCCAAAGAACCACAGATGTAGATGTACCTGCCTAAGCAGGAAGGTTGGATTAGATGATCTCCTTCCAACCCCAACCCTTCAGTGATGCTGATGCTGGGGAGTGACCTGTCTGTCTGTCCTTGTGGTTGAGCCATGCCTGCAGACTTCATGGGCACTTCTAATCNTGTTTTCCTTTCTTCCCCCCTCCCAAATTTGCCCTAAACCAGGACACCCGTCTTAAAGAAAACATCCAGATGGAAAAAGGGGCTGTTTCCAAAGAACCACAGATGTAGATGTACCTGCCTAAGCAGGAAGGTTGGATTAGATGATCTCCTTCCAACCCCAACCCTTCAGTGATGCTGATGCTGGGGAGTGACCTGTCTGTCTGTCCTTGTGGTTGAGCCATGCCTGCAGACTTCATGGGCACTTCTAATCAGCACCTGCACAAATTAAACCAGGTCAGAGTAAATCACAGCTCCAGGATGATAACAACCTGCTGTGACTCTCCCATCTTTCAGCAGCACACCAGCAGCTCACATAAACCTCCTCTGCCTCACACACACACCAGCGGCTGAACCTGGTTGTTTCCACACCTGAGCAGACACCACAGGACAGGCAGGAAGCACTGAGAGCACATCCCACACTGATCCTCTTCTCCATGGAACTGCTGGGGCTGCTCCTTGTCTGTGTAGGGCAGTCATTCCACCATCCAGCACTCTGCAGGGTTATTAGCTCCAAAGGCAGCACCTGCATCCCCCCACAGGTTTTTACCAATTGTACTCCAAGTGCCTGGCTTGGGGATGCTGCAGGAACACGACTTTATTTGGCACAAGGACACAGGTGAAGCTCTTACATGCAAGCTGTGGAATATGGTCTATTTTGAACTCAGCATGTGCTTGTGGTATATCATCAGTTTTTTAGTATCTCACATGCTCAGGCAGAGAAACAGGATCTGCAAAAACCCCTGAAGAAGGGGTTTAAATGTTTTAAAAGTTACCCTGCATTATGCCAGGCCAGGAGAGGGACAGGAATTGAAGATTTCATTTAGATTACAATTTCCCTTGAGAAAAGACTGCCTTTGACCAGGTTTCTATATGTTCCTGACATAATACACTCTCTGAATGCACACCCACAAACCTGCACACAGAGCAGAGGGTCCCAAGTGAAAGTACAAGAGCCTGGCATGCTGTTTTTGGTGCTGTGTCATGGGGTAGACGTGACCCCAGGAATGTTTTACGGGTCTCAATTACAGAAAACTACATCATGAAGTATTTTTCCTAGTCCACAGAGAGCAATGGACATTTCCCAGGCATGATTCATCTGCACTAGTTCAGACCAATTTCTCCCCAGAAAGCCTTATTTCTTTCTCTCTTCTGACTATAAAGGCAGAAATGGAGAATTTTAGCTCTTACATGTCTACATCTGGTCACAGGAATCCCATCAACTGTGGCAAAGACACTGTGTTCAGAATGCAATTAAATTTCCCAGAGACAAAGAAGTCATTTGACATTTTCTTCCAAAACCAATCATGGTTATTAGAGCAAGGGTGAACATGTGTACATGGAAACCTTGAGATGGTGATGGGCATTCTTCATGATTTATATGAAGGATTGGAGGTGGCTGAAGAGTTCCTGGATACTACAGATGGATATTCCATCCAGAAGTCTTATTTCCAAGAAGCAGAGGAAGGCAATCTCTGGAAATGAAAGACCTCTGGTTTTAAGTAGAGTGAGGCAGATATTTGTCCTGCAAGAAATACAATCACCTATTTGGTGAGAAGACAAAGCCACTGTGTTCCAACACTCCACATCTTCACAGGGGAGCCTTCAAGGTGTCAGGCTGAGTAGTCAGGAGAGTGTTAAACTGGGAAAGATGGAAGGCAGAGAGGGAGGAATGAATGAGCATTCATTTAGCTCGAAATTAAGATGTCAAGAACAAAATTAATCAAGGCACCAAGGGACGTGAAGAGAAGAAATTCTTTAATTGCCTATACTCTAATGCTGGGAGCCTGAGTAATAAACAAGAACTGGAATTGGAGGAGCTCATTTATGAGTATACATCAGACTTCGTTGGCATTATTGAAATCTTGGGGGAAGATTTGCATGATTGGAATATTAAAATCACTCATTATAATCTATTTAGGAAGGATAAAGTGGGCAAATGCAGAAGGGGAGTGGCACTCAACATCAAATGTGTTTCTGTGGGAATCAGGTGCCTAAGCACTTCTTGTGAAGCTTTTCAAGCACTTCTCTGTGTTTTACATCTGAAGACATTGGAAAAGATGGATGACTGGGATTTGCAATGTGGGATCTTTTGGAACCTCAGTTGTTGGAGGATGCTCAATGTTTGTCATACTTGAAAGACTGTGCCTTCAAAAATCAAACTCCTACTGAACAGAAGATCATTCTGGGTAAATGGTTGCTTTTTTACTCTTCACAAAAACTCAGAGCACTGCTTGAATGGCTCTGAAATTTGCCATAAATAAAATGAGACATAATGAGCTCGCCCCTACGCTCAGATTAAATCCTACAGACATTTTGTGTACAGAACCACAGAGACTGAGCTGCTCGGAAGAGCTTTCATACCTAGGCATGTTTGACCCTTCCTGGCATTACACACAGAAGAAATCTGGCCCTTTATATTTTTCAATGGCATAAATTATGGCTGTGCTCTTGGAAGACGCAGCATTGGCAGGTCTGCAGAATGAGAGAGGCTCTAATCATCACTTATTCTTCTGCTGTGATTTCCCTGACATCACTTTAGAGTCTCACTCTCACTATATATACACATATTTTATTTCCTAGGTAATTGTCATGATTCTCTCTTACACATTTTCAGATGAATGAGATATTCCCTATGTACAGAAGATTCTCTAAGCCATTATCTTTAAGGCTCACCTTCTCTCTCCCTCCTACCCTACTCAATTCTTATATCCATTCTGACTTTGGCAACAATTTAATTCATCCTAATTGAAAATCCTACGCAGTATCATGGAGTTCATACTGCCAAGCTAATTTCATGCCCTCATTATTGTGATCTTTATTCTGCTTCACACTACAGAACCCCCCCTCCACTATGCACCATGCTATCAGAAAACATCTCGAAACCCCAAATGCCAGAACAGCTCCAGTTTTTCTTCCCATATGTCAAGAATTATTTATTTTTACCCAGAAGTTCAGAGCTAAACAGTAATAACTTTGAATATGACTTGATTACTCTGAAAAGTTCTGTATGAGAACTATGTGTGTGTGTTTGGAAGGGCTGTAAAGCCAAGAAAAATCACAGAATCATAGACTGCCTGAATTGGAAGGGACCTACAAAGATTATCAAGTCCAGCTCTTGGTTCTGATCATGACACCCCAACAATCCCACCCTATGCCTCAGAGCATTGTCCAAACATTCTTTGGACTCTGCTAGGTTTAATGCTGTGACCACATCCCCGGGGACCTGGTTCCAGTTCCCAGCCACCCTCTGAGTGAAAAATCTTTTCCTGACATCCAGTCTAAACTTCCCCTGGCACAGCTTCATGCAGTTGAAAGAGATGAGATGTGCTTGCCTGGAGGAACAGCTCTGCACAAAGGGATCACTGTGCTCCCACCCAGGAGCAGTTTCTGGATGGGCTGGGACTCAGGTGCAGAGGTCAGTCACAAAACTCTTGGTCGTGTGTAGATTTCTCTGATTTTCTCCAAAAACATGTGCTTTTCTGGTGTAAAGAAAAAGAAAGCATGCTTGTGCTGCCTCTGTTTGAGTCAGTGACTCTTTCTGTCTTTCCATAACAAAGCAATCTGAAGTCACAGCAGAGCATGGAAAAGATGTGATTCAGACTTCACTCCTGATTTTATGCTTGAAAGATATTCCTGAGTACAAAGTAACATCAGTCAGCCCCTTGCACATATAATGCTGGGATGAGCAAAGGCAAAATTTGGATTAACAAGGTCCAAGCTTTGCAAAGATTTATGTTTGTTTTTTTTTGCCAATGAAACTAGGGTGAGTTTATAAGATGAATCTATCCAGTACAATACGGGGTTCTTCAGCCAATTAACTAATTAGTGCATGGTTTCCCAGCTCCATCTGAAGCTCTGTTCAAGCTGCAGCAGACACATTTCCCCTCAAGACAGTATGAGATGTCCGTGGTTGTTACAGCACGGTGTGTGCGTGGATGAACGGGCAGCTATTCATACTGACACAGTTCCAGAGGCACTCCCCACAACCTCCTGGGAAATCTTATTTGAAGCAAAACTCACTGGAATTAATTCAGAGGGAGGCACTGTTCTGGCTGTGGGGCTGTAAACAAAAGGCAGTGTTTGTCACCTAAGACTGGAGCTAAAAGGAAATATCTTGGAGATGATGTTGGGGTGGAGAGCAGCAGATCTGGTTTCTGCTCTGTTAATACTAAAGGAAATAACATGTTCTGCTCATAACCAAAGTGAGGAGATGCAGTGAGGGCAGAGAAGTAACAAAGAAGGGAAGGGAGGAAGTTTGGAATATCAGCTGGAAACAAAGGGTAGAGAACAACAAGAAATCTGGGACCACATCAGTGAGGTTTAGCACTGGAATGGGGCATGTGAATGGGATTCATGATATGCAGTGACATGCATGATGTGAAAGGATGAGGGTCCAAGAAGGAGTAGAAATGGCCTGGAAACCAGTAGGGCTGGTGTGAAAAGACTTGGAAATTCATGTATTACTTGTCTCAGAAAAGTGGAGAATAGAAGATCTACAAGAAGGGACAACCACAATTTTACCAAGGGATTTGAACTACAGGTCCAAGGTTTCACCCCCCCAGCCTACAGGGCACTGCAGTTCTCACTCACTCACCCTCACAAAGGCCATTTCAGAGGCTGTGCCAGGGGAAGAGCTGGGTACAAAGCAAAACAGGTCTAAATTCCAGCAAACCTCCTGCAGGAACACCAAGACCAAGAGAGAAAAGACATCAGCTCTTCATGGTCTTCGTGGCTACATTGGGATCACCTCTTTGCACTCACAGCTGTCCCTCATGGGGCGTTATGTCCCTCCTCATTCCCTCTGGATTTCTGGCTCTGTGCACTGAGCTGCTTTTCTGTTCAGCACCTCCAGCCACAGCAGCTGCATCAGTTTGTGAGGGCCCCAGAGTGAAGATTTTAACACTCAACTAGACAAGAGCAGTGGGAGCTGCAGCTGAGGGATAATTCAGTTTTAATGGAGAGATGCAATTACTGATCTCCTGTTTGGGCTTTATCCCTGGCTTAGCACACCTGTGTCATTTATATTAAGCCATTCATCACTGCAGTGGTACGTACCTGCTCTTAACTGATGGTCCTGCTTAACTGTGGTGTTTAATTTAATTTATTTCACGAAAGACAAGCAGTAACCTTTGCCCTTTTCTGAACCCTCATGGAAAGCAGAATTCTTTGATATATACCCTTTTAATAAATTATACACTACATTAGATAAAAAGTACAGTATACTGTGTATATATGTGAATGTACACGTATTCTGTAGTTTTTATTGAAAATAGGGAATATTTTTATGTTTAGGAGGACACATATCAATTGAAAACCCTCTCCTTGGGTTCCCAGATGTTCCTCTTCAAGGCTTGGAAAAAATATAGGCATCATTTAGAGCTGTGGTTGTGTGCCAGGAGGTTGCTACTTTGAAGTCCTTCAAACTCAGAGTCATCGTGGCAAAATTTGTGTGGGCATCTGAACTAAACTCATTTTTTTATCAATACCCAGGAGTCTTCTTTCCATCACACTGACACAGGAACATCTGAATCCCAGCTGAATGGCTGAGCAGTGAAATAATAAAATCAAATTAGTGCTTTATGATGTGAGCAAAGGAGAGGGGTTGTCCCTCCAGCAGCCATTGTACCTTGTGCACATTTTCTTTCATGTTCATGGAGAATCCTCCAAGAAGCCCCAGTGTATGTTTTCAGGTGAAGCTGGAAGAAGCTTTTGTTTCCTGAGAGAAGCAAGCCCAGCCTGGATATTTAAACTGACCTCTGATCACTGCACAGTGAGATTTTTGCTGCATTTACATCAGACACCTGTGAAGAGAGCATTTGCTGCAGCAGCTGAGAGGAAAAATAACATCAACATGAATAAAACACACTGTGCTTGTCAAGCAGAGCAGCCACATCTCCTGTCCTGAGTGGACATTTGGAGAAGTGGGCATTAAAATAAGCAAGGTGGTGATCAGCATCTCCTCACAGACTGACAATTGCAAAGGTCAAGGCTGGACTTGATGTTCTTGGAGGCCTTTTCCAGCCATTATGATTGCAGTGCCACAGTCAGCAGCCCTGCCTTTCTCTGCCTGTTAATCCTCCCTGATTTTACTTTTTATCAGTGTGCAGTGACCATTTTGAGGACCCCAGAGATGCTGCCATGACCACAGAGCACCATCAGTATACACAGGACTTTCATGACTGTAGGAATGGATAAATCTGAAAGGCAATGGAGTAACTTGGTAAAAGTCTCATAAAAGGAAAAACAAAGGTGTGATACACCTTTAGGCAGCTCCCTGTGATTCCATAGGCTTTCCCAAAGCAGCATCTCTGTGGTACCTGAATACCTCACTGATCTTGGGGGCTGGATACAAAGATCCTTTCTTTTAGGTCAGGAGGGATCCCAGTTTTGGGGGGTGTTTATTGTGCTAAACAAAAATAGCATAAAAAATGCATAAAATGCATAACCTCAGCAGCAAGGACACAAACCAGAGATGACCAGTTGGCCTGGGGACCTCAGATTGGTCCTTGGCTCTTTTGAACCAGGTGTCAGCATCGTGAAAGGGAACTTGAGAGTGCTGTGTGTCCACACAAAGCTGGGTGCAAAGACCCCAAAGAATCTCATGGATTCATAGCTGGAGACTGCACCCATATTAACCAGCAAACAGAGACNGGTGTTTATTGTGCTAAACAAAAAGGCAAAAATCTTGTGTATTTGCATACCATAAGCAGCAAGGACACAAACCAGAGATGACCAGTTGGCCTGGGGACCTCAGATTGGTCCTTGGCTCTTTTGAACCAGGTGTCAGCATCGTGAAAGGGAACTTGAGAGTGCTGTGTGTCCACACAAAGCTGGGTGCAAAGACCCAGAAGAATTTCATGGATTCATAGCTGGAGGCTGCACCCATATTAACCAGCACACAGAGACACCTCAGGCTAAGATGGGACTCAACAAAGGAAGAACAATGTGGTGAAATGAATCAGGTGCTCTTGGCCCACCCAAAACTGCAAAGTGTCCATCTGTCCTCATCTGCACAGCCTGCAGCTCTACTCCAGCTACCTGCCATGAGCAGGATGTTCCTTAAGTGACCTCATGAGAGATGAAAAAAATACCCCAAGACAGCAGAGAGGAGCTCAAACCAATCCATCACACAGGAAATAACTGCAGTGAGCGTGGCAAGGCTCCTAGCATTAACTAACCCACTGCAAAACACGTTTCAGAAGTGATTTATCTTTTCCTCTTAACACTTTTAAGCCAGTTGCCATTATAATTAGCTACAAGAGCAGCTCAAAAACCCCCCAAAAGTTAAGTAAAAATAAATTTAAAAAAACCCAACAACAAAAACAAAACAAAACAAAGACCCCAGAAATAAAAAAGGGGAAATCTATTCTTCACAGTAGAATAGAAATTATTTAAATTTACACTGCTATGATATTACTACATTCAGGTTTGGAGGGGTTTTTATTTCTTTTTTTTCTTTCCCTGCAATGTTTGTCTTCCTTTCATGGGGAAATTGATTGTTTGAAGGAACCAAGATTGATGCACCTAATATTTACAAATGGCTCACACTTCTGGACACTCTATTTTCCAGTGTAAACTAATAAGAAATCGATTTGTTAGTTGCTGGGTCTTTGCCTTGTTCGATGTATTTTAAAATATTTATATATGTATATTAGTGCTAATCAGCCTTGAAAATGATGAACTGGCTGGTTAGAATTCTAATAAACTGAAATTCTGATCATACAATATCCACTAGAAATGATCAATCTAAAATTTTTGTGTCATTTACACATATATGTAGGAAATATTTCTTAGTTAAGGATGGCTTTTCTGGAATAAGCNAGCTATTCCTGTGGCCCACTGAAGTCTAGCACGACCATGCTCATAACTGAGGAAACAAAGATGACTGATGGAATTTGTAGTCCCCGAAGTGGAATAAACTTCTGAAAGGACCTGGGGGAAGATGAAGGGCTGGCTACTGCATGAGGCAGCCACAGCTTCCCTGGAAACCTGTGCCGGGGCTTCTCCATCCTCACAACCAGGAATTTCTTCCTAATATCCAATTTAACCCTGTCCTCTGTCAATTTAAAGCCATTCCCTCCTGTCCTGTCCCTCTATTCCATGTCCTCAGTCCCTCTCCAGCTCTCCTGGAGCCCCTTTAGGCACTGAAGTGGCTCCAAATTGTCCCTGGGGCCTTCTCCTCTCCAGACTGGACACCCCAACTCTCTCACTCTGTCATCACAGCAGAGGTTTTCCATCTCAGAGCATCCCCATGACCCTCACCTGGACTCACTCCAGCAGGACCATGGATCCAGATTTGGTCTGACAAATGCCAAGTAAAAAAAGGAGATTATTTCCCATGAACTTCTGTCTATCTTTATAGATATACTGGTATGAACCAGGCTGCTGAGGTGATCACCTGCCCCAAGTTCTTTTCAGGACAATTACAGATTGTCATAGGTTTTTTTCAGCAGAGTTTCTAAGGCTGAACATGTGAACACAAAGCTCCTGGATTATTTTTTGCCCATCATAATAAAAATATGACCCACCCTGTAGACACTAAAAACATCTGGAGAGAGCACAGCTTCTACCTAATGTCCTCAGCTCAGGCTGCACCTCCTTGTCCACAGGACAAGTGGGTTCCCCAAAAAGCCTTGGGCTGCTGAGGTTTCCTGGGCTGGGGACTGCCTCACCTGAATCTGTCACTGCTGCTTTTGTTCCCACCCTGTTCCTGTGATCACAGCACTGCACGGAGCAGTTGCTCTCTCCTCAGCAGACTTCCTGACAGGTGATTACTTTACAATAAAGATTTAGGATAAAACAAATGTTGAGCTGCTGGTGACACCCTCCTTTTCTCCCTCCAGCATTTCATGTCTGGGTTCATTATCACCTCTTTAATTGGGTAATTATAACAGAGCTGACAATCACGCGGTGCCATCCAACGGCATTTTTGATCTCACCTTTTTTTTATATGTATATATAGTTATATATTAAGAGAAGAACCATTAAACTTCTTATCCTTTGTCACACCCTTTCCAAGAATACCAGGGAGCCCAAAATCCCTGGATGTGTGCAGAGCCAGGAATGACCCAGTCCTCAGCCAGTACTGAACCCAAGCAGTGCAGATCATCAAAGAAAGGGGAATGAACAATATTTAACAAATCAAGTGAAGGATGTTCAGCCTATCACTGAGACCATCCCAGGATTAGCTAAAGCTCCTTCCAGCTTGGCTGTGTTTACAGGGATGTGGTGGATCACTTCACCAGTCTCACCATGGGAGAAGGAAAAGCAGCAAGATGAGGAAGCTCTTGCTAACAGACTCTCAGTCCCAGGAGTGAGTAATATTAATAGACTGCCTGCAATCTATTAGGAAAAGGAATTAATTAGTATCTTTAGATGAGTTTGTTGTGTGTTTGTTTAATTATGCACACAGGGAAAAAAAAAAATACCATCTGCCCTTCTGAAAAAGAGTAAAAATGCAATCACACAGGAGCAGATGCCCAAGGAAGGCAAGTGGAACTGCAGCACACATGAAGCTGATGGCAACAGAATCCTTAAGCATCGCTCCATTTCCTGTAAGCACATTTTAAACGGCCAAAACTTTCTTCTGAGTCCCCAGAGAGATAATTTTATTGAAGAGAACATTTCCATAGTGCAGGGAAATCTACCAATGCTGCAAAATGGTCTGTTTTGGAAACAGTGAAGTCCATTTGGGACTCTGCAACCCTCATAATCACAAAACCATTGAAGCTGGAAGAGGACATCCAGCTGCCCTGCTCAGAGCAAAGTCAGCTGCTTTTCTTTTACAGTTTGCCCCACACCAGATCCAGTAGTTCTTTGAATATCTCCAAAGATGGATACTCAACCTCTCTGAGTGTTTCAGTGTTTAATGACTCTGACAATAAAGAAACCCATTTCTTACGTTCAATTTAATGTTTTCCAGTTTGTGCCCCTTGTCCCTTGTCCAGTCACTGGGCAACCCTGAGGAAAACTGAGCTCCAACCTCTTCTTTCCCCTCCTCACTGTTTATACACACTGCTGAAATCCCTTTGAGATTTCGCTCCTCCAGGATTCTATTTTGACAGATGTTGCAGACTCTTAATCATCTGCATCTCTTAATCATCTGCTTGGCCCTTCAGTGGCTCTGTGGGTTCCTTCCCAGATGCAGGACTCCACATTCACTGCTGTTGAGTTTCACAGATTGTCCCACTGACCATTTTTCCAGCCTGTCAAGATACTTTAGAAAACATCACAACCATCTTATGCATCAATCACTCCTTGAAGTCTTGCATCACCTGCAAACTTACTGAAAGAGGTCCTTGTCCTATCAACCAGGTTAGTGATAAGGATTTAACTTTGTTGGGTTCAATACTGGCCTCTGCTTCTCACCCCTTGTGCCTGATCTGCAGCTGATCCTCACATCACCAACTGAGACCCTCCGAGTCCAGTATTTCACTTTGTTTTCAATCCAACTCACTGTCCACTTATCTAGCCTGTATTTCACCACCTTGAAAATGAGGATGCTGTGGCAAACAGTGTCAAAAGCCTTCTAAATTATGGATATAATCCCTGCTCTTGTCTCTCCCAGTGACTAATTGTTTCCTTGTAGAAAGCTTTGATCAGACACAGTTTCACCTTCATGAATCCATGCTGACTTCTCTCACTTGCTTTATTGTCTTTAGACATTTGGAAATGACTTCTAGAAGGACTTGAAAGCAGGATACTTTCTCCCAGTCCTTATGGACCTCTCTGGAGAATACAAAGTATTGAAAACTCCCATGGAAAAAGAAATCCAAGAGAAAACTGAGCTCAAGCTTTTCCCCAAACCATTGATGCTTCAGCTGTTTCCCAGGATGGCTCAGATCTCTGTCCCTCCACGGGCACCTTTATGGTTCATAAACAAAGTCTCAGACAGTCATGTTCAACCCCAGAAGATGTAGGAATGGTGCACCCCATCCCTGGAACTATTTAAGGTCAGGTTGGACAGGACCTGGATCAATCTGGTTTAGTGGAAGCTGTCCCTGCCCATGGAAGTGGTTGGTACTGAATAATCTTTAGGTTCCCTTCCAACCCCAATCATTTCATGATCCTATGGCACTTGTCTTGTTTGAGTCTACAGCAGAAAACCACTGGATGCTAAGATCCCCATTTAATTTCACTGCTGTTTTAAATGGATTTTAGAATTACACACACCACAGAAATGGTTGCTCTATATACATAGTGTGCATCCTTTTTAAAGAGACAATTCCTTAAGTCTACATGGACACATCCAGGGTCATGTATCAATGTGTATGGGTTTAACAAAAAGGAGATGGAAGACCTGGACTCAAATCATCCATGCTCCAAAAATGTCTATTTTAAACAATGAAACAACAGCGGCAGCATTTGTCTTTGTTTTAGGATCATGCTGAGTGGCTTAACTGTGCCAGATGGTTTGTTCATGTCTTACAAGTGAAAAGAAATGTCTGTGAGCAAACCCAAACTTGAATTTCCCTCACTGAGACACTTCTGACATGAAAATAATGAAGATGCTGAGATGAAAGTAACTTATGGGACATTTATTCGATTTCATACTAGATGTACAAAGAATAAACCAGACAGGGTGTCACAGGAGATATCAGCAAGAAGAGGAAGAGATGGAAAAGAAGGAATATATGGAATCTGTACAGCTGCTGCAGAAACACAGAGGGTGGGAGCAGAGTTATTTATCTCTGCATCGTGTGCCCAGAGAGGAAGGGTGCCCAGAAAGGAATCACAGTCCCCCAGGGTCACATTTGCTGCTTTATCCCCTGCTCTGATCTGCAGGACTCAGCTCAGCGCCAGTCCTCTGCAGGTCTAAGAGAAAGGGGTATTTTATTTCAGCCTGAGCTTCCTTATGGAGAGCTAAGTGAAACTGAAAAATGTCCCTTCATGGCAAATCCCCTGGATATTCCTGATCTGTGTTTTCCCCCACTCCAGGACAAAACAAATGTGTGCTTTTCTTTTTTACAGAATGGACGAGGGAGCGACAAAGAAATTCAATTTGGAAAGGTCAAAACACAACAGATGTCAAATGCTCTTTTTGACATTTTCAGCTGAAGAGCAATGTTTCGACATGCCTGAAATCAAAACCTTTCCGTTTGGGTTGCTGAAAGGTTTTGTTTTGAGTCATGTCAACATTCAACTTTGTTTTCTCACAGCAGCACGTGGTCTTGTGGGATCTGTAGTTAAAACAGAAACAGTCACAATTCCCCCACTCTCCTGGAGCAGGCTTCCTGCTCATAATAATTACATGCTAATTACTAGTTAATGTAATGTCCATGACAAACCACATTGCTTGGCTGGTGGGAAGTCAGCACAGTTCCTTAGTGGAAGCACGATCCTCTGTGGTGTTTATTTTATTGGTGAAAATCAGGCTAAAACTATCAGTCCCATCAGGCTGTACAGCACCAGGAAAATGCAGTTTAATGCTTTGCTAAGGTGTTTCCAAAAGAAGCATGTTATGGGGAGCCCAAAAAGGAAAATATAAGTATTTAACAGAAATCCCAAAATGTTACCTTAAAAATATATGTATATATAGAAAGGTTTTTAGACTGGAAAGGTCTTATTCATCTGTTATTAGAAATTCTGGGCCTCATCCTGGTGAGCCATAGCCCTCACAACTGAAATGTAAAATAAAGCTCAGTGTCTGCAGGAGAAAGAGTGTTTTAAGAGTGACAGAACACAAAAAATAAAAATAAAAACCAGAAAATTTTAACTTTGTCACATAATGGAATATATTATTTAACAGTCCTCCTACACAGAAAAATAATATTACAAAACCCCCTAAACCATAAAGCACCACAGAGCTGATTCCAGGCTGAATGACAATGATTATAATGTACATTTGTGAGGGGTCAGTCATCCTCAAAAGATCCCAAGTGCTTCCTAAGCCATAAATAAAGAGATCTTTCACCAGATTTTGGGGTGAAAGTTAACAGCCACTCTGCATTAGCAAAGATGCTCACTGGCTTCTTAAGGATGATTTTATTTGCAAGTACAGTTACTACTCCAGTAGCAGGGACACAATCCAGGGACGAAATCCTTCAGTCAGGATCTAGGAATCCTAACTGGGCTCTAGAGCTATCCTCACCTTTGACACTGACTTACCCTGGAAACATTCTCTGAGCTGCAACAGGACCTCAAAAGCCCTCAAAAATCCCAAGAGTGATTAGTCCCATAACAGGACTCAAATGCCCTCAAAATGCCCCTCGATTTCCAAAAACCTCTTGTAGGTAGTGGAATGATCCAGAGCCTCTTTTCCCACCTTCTCCTATGGACATTTATTCCCTGCTTTAAGGTCTTCTGGGTAGGAGATGATGAATGGATAATAGGAAATACAATTAGCATCAGGATTTTAGGTCTCAAATTTGGAAGCAATGGGAACACCACAATTCTGGCCACAGTTCTGGCACCAGCATGAGAGAAATGCTCCTTCCAGGGAATTTCAGGAAGGCAAATGGAAAACTGGCAGTCAAAAGAGCTGGTGAAATCTTTCCTTTCCTTTCCTTTCCTTTCCTTTCCTTTCCTTTCCTTTCCTTTCCTTTCCTTTCCTTTCCTTTCCTTTCCTTTCCTTTCCTTTCCTTTCCTTTCCTTTCCTTTCCTTTCCTTTCCTTTCCTTTCCTTTCCTTTCCTTTCCTTTCCTTTCCTTTCCTTTCCTTTCCTTTCCTTTCCTGTTAAACCCATTCAATCCACTTTTAAATGCTGTATGAGTTTATGTGAGACACACATAAGTATAAAATAAATAAATACAAATGCAAAATCACATCCAGAACACAGCTGCTGTTTGAGGAGAAAACAGACATCACTTTGTTTGCATTGGTGCTCTCCAAAGGACAGATGAATATTTAGGTGGAGCATAGAAAAAGAAGCAGAAAATGGAAAGAAATGTGTAAGAGTTGGGGGAAGCACAGAGCATTGGACACATATAGAGTTTATTTATGGATTTATTCACAGTATGTGTAGGATAAAGAGCTACAAGTAACAACAGAGGACAACTGAGTGAGTGAATGTGGTGATGTAGGAACATAAATCCTTGAGGGTTCACCTAATCTATAGTAAAATCTTTACAATGAGTAATTTTCTGCATTATGATCCTTTAAATTACTCTTTTCTTGGAAAGAAATGAACTGGAGTGAGGCAGACAAGGCTGAAAAGATAAATACAAATAAATTCCCTTTTCCTAGCAGCTTTTCTTTCACATTGACAAGCAGAGGAATAAGATGCTGCACAAATATCTGTAATTACGTGACTATTACAGTGCATGTTTCTGGGTGAGCCATGGACTCTCACAAGCCTCACTAATGCACTTGGTTGTCCAGATCCTGTCATGATGAGGGAACTCCTCTTGGATGTCTTGACCCTTGGGTATTAGGGTTTGCTCTTCAAAATACGTTGCAGCGGTGTAAAATAAGGGAATTTTCACTGAAACTACAGTAACTATGGTGATTTGCACCTGATTTGGGACAGGTTTATCAAAGCCACTTTTTCTCACCGTGCTGCCTGTGGGCTGGAGCAATTGAGTGGCATATTTTCTTTTTAGGTTTTTGTATGAGGTGATTATAGTGTGGCCTCAAATTCCCATATTCATTCACATTATTATAATGTTACTAACATTAAATTTGCTTTTCAGAAGACTGAATGGGCAAATACACAAAATCCTGCTATTTAATGTAGGCAAACACAACTTTTCCTCCTGTTCTTTCCTTCTGTGGAGTTTTCCATACCTTCAAATACACTTGGATTTACTTACAAAAATAATATTGCCATTCTAGCAGGAACTACCTGGCCCCAATTTTTCAGTCAGATCTTTCCAGGTTAGCCATGATTTTTTAGAATCATAGATTACTATGGCTTGGAACTGGCCTGAAATATAATCTCATTTCAACCCCCTGCCCTGGGCAGGGACACCTTCCACTGTCCCAGGCTGCACCAAGCCCCATCCAGCCTGGCCTTGGACACTTCCAGGGATCCAGGGGCAGACTCAGCTTCTCTGAGCAACCTCTTCCAGTGCCTCACCACCCTCTCAGCCAAGAATTTAGTTTGAATATCCCATATAAATCTACTCCCATGTCTCCATTTTGATTCTCAAACCACTATTAATTATTGATTTTGTCTTTCAGACAGCTTGAATGGTTTGTGTGGGCTGAAAAACTGATTAGAGCATAAGGGGGTTGAAAATCTGTATCTGAGAGCTACACCATGGCTGGTGTAAAATAGAGGGAAGGAAAGAGAAATGATCTTATGTGTCACAGAAGCCTTTCTTCTGCCTACATACCTCTAATTTTATACTAGACAAAGTCCAGAATAAAACTCATGTGTCCACAGACTGTCATCCCCTCAGGACTTCCAGCACTGGTACTTCCCACACGTGGAGATCCACGGAAAAATCATACCAATTTTTGGTGGAATTAGGAGACCTTCTTTAATATTGAGCTAAATCAAGGGATTGCTGAAGCTGGGAGAAGATTTTTTTTTTTCCAAGGAGCTCGGGAAAGGCTTCTAAATGTGACAACTTTTTCTAAGCAATTTTGTGCAGCAGCTGGAGCTGTCACCTTGTCATGAAAAAGTGTTGCAAGGACAAACCTGTTCAGAACAGTACAAGCATCTGCTGGAGTGGTTTATGAGTGCACAGCCTTGAGCAGAGGTGAGGAAAAGTGATTTTATCCTTTCAGAGTTTTGGCTGTAACAATTTCAAGTGGACTGTTGCTTTTCTGAAACAAAAATAACCAAAACAATTCCTTTCCACTGCTTTTTAAGATGATTCAGTCTTTCTTCATTCTATTTGTCCTGTTAGGTATGAAAAGATTTAAACTTTCAGCTCTTGTGCTTGGAATTTTTTAATGTTTTCTTGTTATTACACAGAAATTAATCTCCTCTTGATGTTTTTGCTTGCTTTCAAAAGCTTATTAAAAATAACAAGGAATAAATTGGGTGGAAAAATGAATAGCTGATGAATCATCCTTTTCTTTGTCAATCTGAGAAGACTGAACCAAACTAAACTTTTTAATTGAACTCCTTCAGGCTTTTGGACAGCATGGACAGAGAATTTTGTCTTGACTGAAGCTTGAGGGCATCTCCTTGCAAGGTATACACTTTAAAATCTTAGAGACTGGTTCTTTGAAAGTATAATGAGTGCTTGGAAAGTTTGTGGACCTCCTAAAGAGAATGCAACTGCAGCCAACTGCAGCTTTACTAAAACCAGAGACACAACCTCAAATGGAAAATAATTCTACTGTTCTGCACTCATGATGATAATGCCTTGAGCTAAATATTATATTAATGGCGTCCATCAAACCCTAGGCAAGATTATATGACCAAGATATCACCATCACAGAACAAAACATATCTCCAAAGACATAATTAGACTATTTACAGATTTGGCAAACAAAGAATAAAAAGCAGAGTCAGTTAAAAATTCTTAGAAGGGAAGAAGGAGATAATATGCCAAGGAGAGCAGTCACTTCTTCCCTTTGCCTCCAGGAAGTCCTTTCTCCTCTCTAGAAAATTCTAGAGTAGATTTCCAGCACAGGCTATTTTTTCCTGAATATTTTAAGCACTGAAGCAGTTGCCATCAGAATTTTTATCATGTTTTTGTGAATACTCCTCAGGATAATTCCCTGGAATCTCTGCATTCCTGTGCAGCTGAGATACAGCATTTTCCAAGTGGATCATGTTATGTGGCCACTATCAGGGCAATGGAATGGGCTGAACAGTTTCAAGACTGTGGAAGGAAACCTCTGCACATGTTCAGTAATGAGCTAGAACTTACTTAACTTCTTAAACTTAAATAGCAATTTAAATAATTAAAAATAGCAATTAACTAATTAAGCCCCAAAGCTGTAAGGAATGTTTGACTTGGATTGCAGGGAAAGGCATAATTTGCCCAATAGTCAATTGGCTGTTCCATTATGTTCCTAATTCCAGCTATTTCCCCTCTTCACATAACTTGCCTTTGTGATTATAGATGAAATTACTGAAATGTTTGTATAACTTAGGACTCCCCTCAAAATTTAATGTTTGTAAACATACCTTTAGGAGAAGGCAATAAAACAACTGAAAAAATAAACCCATCAGTCACACCATCATAGGCTGCAATACCTCTTCTTGCAGAGCCCATTTGAACTAAGGAGGTAAAATCATGCAAAAAAACCATGAAAATCCTAATCTAAAACCATTGTAATGGACTTCAAATGAGATTCAAAGGCTTTTTGTGGGACTTAATTCTTACATTCCTAGGAAAAGTTCACGCCTGATGAAATGCAAAACTCAAAAAAAAAAAATAGAAATTTTTTTTGTGTTTTGCATTTGGCTTTTAAGAAGATTAATTTATACTCCTATCTGACACTCTAGCCACCTTCTTCATCCAGCCCCCACATCAATGAAGAATTGCTTCCTAATATCTGATCTAAAACTTCCCTCTTTCACCTAAAAGCCATTAATTAATGATCTCAGGCTCTCCCCATTAAAGTCATCAGCCATATTTGGGTCCTCTTCCCCCACAGCACCTGCCTGAGTAGGAGCAAGCTGAAGTTAACCCCTGGTTCACTAAGAACCAAGCCAGGCTCATCAATGAAAAATCCACCTCAGAAAAGAAGCATCACATCCCCATCCCTGCCCACACTCTGAGTTGTCCACATCATATCAAAGTCTTGGCAACAGCACTGCTCATCACAGATCCTGTGTGCTTTTCTCTGATTCTTTTCCTGAGAATAAGGCAAGTGACACAATATGAGAGCACACAAGGAGAACAGAGTAATTTTGGAAGTGTTTATTTTTTTGGGGCTTTATGTTGATGTTCACAAAAACCGCTTCCGAGGAGCTCCTGCTCTGTGGCCTCGTACTCCACTCCATGAGCTGGCACTGTGAAGGAGAGCTCCTGTTATCAGGTCCAGCACAGGGAGTGGATTGCTTCTCTCCATCCCAGCACAGGAGCAGCTATCCCTCGTGATATATTGTGGGAACCAGGGTGTCTTGGTTTAGAGCAAATGTGGGAGAAAAAAACTTCTGGATGGAGTCCCTCTAGGAAACTAATCTGAACCGCCCCTACCCCCAGCTGGTTTGGGATAGGAAAAATTTCTTTGGAGGAAAGTGGAAAAAATGTTTTTTTTAACAGTCAAAGCACTCCCCAGCACAACAAATGAACAATATTAAACAACAAACCCTCAGTGTGCCCCGCAGAGATGCCAAATTCAGAAAGTCTCTCCCGTGGCTGGAGCTCGGCTCAGTTGCTGTCGGTCCCTCAGGGCTGG
>VZTB01012903.1:208331-227981 GCA_013397245.1 Thryothorus ludovicianus | reverse complement strand
AGAGGAGAGGAGAGGAGAGGAGATGGCAAAAATCTTGATACCATTGACTCCTAAGAGTCTGGCTTGAAAGAAATGGAATCTCTGCAGCGTTGGTGGGATATTTCCCTGTGCAATGCCTGGGAATTGTCACTTCAGTGACAGCTGAAGTGCTCCTGCAACAATGGATTGGAGGCCGGGGACAGCATTTCCATCCTCAAAGCTTGCTGAGTTTCTCTCCTCTAAATTCAGAAGGTTCCTGGAGGGGAAAAAGGTCAGCATCTCAGTCATGTGCCTTTTTTTTAATAAACCAAGGCTAAAAAGGTAGTAGGACCTGGTAAGGAAAGAAGTTGTGAGAGCTGAAAGCTTAATTCTTGCCATAGCTAGAACCTAACAAAATTTTTAAAACCCTCTGTCCGAAGTTCTCTGAAATTACTGAAAATCTTACTTTTTCACTTAAAAGTTCACAAACAGCCTTTGAGTTCCTCTTGAAGAGGGTCTGACCTGCCTGAAACTTCACCTAAGAAATGCTATTAGCTCCTCTCTGACCTGTCAATAATCCCAGTCTGAACCATTTAAATAAAAAATAATTTCAAAAAATCAAAGGAGTAAAAAGGCCATAAGGCAATGTAGAGAGTAATTTGGGTTTGTTTTTCAGGTTGTATCTGAAAACCTTTTGTTGTTGTATAAACCTTAGGGTAAGAGTCAGATTTCTCTATTGACTTTGATGCTGGCTATTGGGTTGATATTTATATATTGGCTCAGGTGTGTAAGAACAGGTTTATCTTCAGCAGTGCCATTTGTTTTGATTTTTTAGTGGAAGATGCTCTTTGTCAAGATGAAAAAAATTAGTTAGGTGGACATGAGAAATTTTCTAGACTGAAAAAGTAAATATTTTGACATGCACTCAGACTTTTGAGAAATACACATGTCTAGCTAGAGCAGCTGTGGCAGCCTCTTTGGATGGCACCACCTCCCAGTTTTCAGTCTGTTCAATTACAATTTTATAGTGCAGAGATTAAAACAGGAGCTTGGGAGAAGTGGCCCTGTAAAACAAAACCATTGCAACCACCCCCACTGCTCCTCCTCTGGGGCAGACAGGGGATGGAAAGTAGAGAAAAACTGACTGCAGCTCTGCAAGGAGGGGAATTAAACTGTTTGACTTTTAGACAGCCAAAATATTCATTTTTTTCCCCATCTGTTTCCCAGAAGCACAAAGCATGGTAGATGAGAGAAAAACACTTTTTGAGCTAGTTTAATCCAAGCATGACACCTGGAAACTTCTCTGAACTGCTCATTACTGTTGCTTCCTACTGAAGGTTGATTCTGAAATCCTCTGCTTTCCATTTTTGTGTCCCATCAGCAGCAGCACAATTTGGTTTTTTATCCCCTCCAAGGCTCTGCAGTGCAAAGGTACATTCATCCACGAGATCAGCACGGTCCAGCAGGATTGTAAAGCCTGTCCAAACTCTTTTGCAACTACTTCCATTCGAGGAGAGGCAGGTGGAGCTTGTGTTTTGATTTGCAAACTCTTGGATGCAGCAATTGATTTAATAGTTTAATAATTAATCAGGGAGGGAAGACTGAAGGCATTTGTAAAGGGCTGATGGGAAATCAATGGCAAGGAGAGCACGTTGCTGCTCAGAAATAAGGAGTACATCAGACTGGGCTGGGAAAAATAATCCTGTGAATATTTAGAGAGGCTGTAAATATTCAGTCTCACTTAGGAAAGGGCTTTGGTTTTTTTACCTTTGCATGCAGAAGTGGTTGAAAACACCTCTGCCTTTGTGAGGAGAAAGGAGGAAGACATTTGGCTCTCCAGCACCCTGCTGCTGGTCATGGAGGGGAGGCATGGTAAGGCTGGTCCTCTCCCACGATTTTCTCTCCCTCTTTTCTGTGCTTGGTACCCTCACAGAGTGTTCTTTCCCAGGGATCCCGTAAAGCAGATTTCATTAGAAGAGAAAGAAGACATTCTGTAACTTCAGGAAAAGGACTCTGCACTGCCTTTTTGGGTAGAACTCGCAATCAAATATCTCTAAAATAAACTTCTGCTGTCTAATCCATTGTGACTTGGGGAAGATTATTAATGAATTTAATTAAAAAAAACCCAAAACAACATCAAATAAGAAACACAAAGGAAATGGGTTTATAATGTTCTCTGCTTTCTCCTTTGTCCAGAGAAAATGTGTTTATCCAACTCACCTAAGCATCTTCAGCTGGCTCTTGACAACTGAACTTGACTACAGTTAAATAATTTCATTTCTTTATTTTGCAGGTTGGCTTCCACTTGCACTTTTTGGGGTTAAACACCAGCCGATGAATAGAACATGAGAAGCAGTTCCCTGGATTCATTGTCATTTGAATAAGACACCCAGCAGTCCTTACACTAAAAAAAATGCACCAAACTGTTAATTGATTTTTAAAGGAGAATTATGATGCTTTTAACAAGCCACTTATCTTGCTAAGCATTGCTGGGGTAGTGTATCTTCCCTTGAAATGGCTGTTCCACAATGTGAGTCCCTAATTGCTTATAAAGCACACTGTTTATTGAGTATTAGCTCTGGCATAGTTGTTTATTACAGGAGTGCATTGCTTAATGCTTGTAAAAAGCCATCCAACTTAAATATGCCCTGCCTTGTCTCTTACCCTCCGATGAACACACACTCTCCATCCCTAAGTTTGCAGTGGGAAGGGAGGGAAAAGCTTTAGCAGAGCTGTGGAGAGCTGGAGGAGGTTGCCTGGTAACTGTGAGGAAAGGATCTGACTCAGGAGCGTATCGACTATTTATTATCTCCCGCGCTCTGCCCACAATTAACAGGTCAGTGACCCAGGGAAACATTTCAGATGAAGTCAAGCCATCAGCTGGACAAATGTGCCTCAAGTGCTGCTGTGTGCTGGCCCCATGCAGGAAGGATGAGCCAGTGGCACACTGGTCCTGCAACCTCCTGGTCCCGGGCCACGTGCTGTGTTAGACATGAAGCCTTCAGCTCGTGTGATCTACAGGGAGCAGGGATGCATTTACCTTCCTATCCCATGGGGATTTGTCACTCCTTTTCCTGGGAGGGGTGGTATTTTCAGCTGTAGGGAGTAAAATGCCAGCAGAGAGATAAGACAAGGGCATAGATATACTGACATCATTTACTTATAGCTCATTTTTCACCCCTGGAATGACTTCTCCGATTTGCTGCTCCTGGGAGGAGTGAGGAGGTGGATTTATTATCCCCTAGTCTCCCCTGTAAAACTGAAGCAGGCAGGTAGGAGGATGGCCGAGTTTGACACTCAGCTTCTGATTTCTTCTTCCCCATAAAGTTAGAAAACCTCTTTTCCTGTCAACAGAAACTGCCTGGGCTGTAGGAGTAGATGAAGAAGTGTTTTCTGGGTTTGACTGAGATTGGTGAGCAGTGGGGTGGGATTTGCTGAGTGAACAACTCTTGTAAATCATTTTTTATTGCACACTCTAGTTGGTTTTCTTGATCTCAGGATTCAACTTGCAATGGTTTTGTGGTGTTTTTGTCAGCGGCCATGTCCCAAGGCTCTCCACAAAGGAGCATAACAAGATGGGGGTTGGACTCTTCTCACTGGCAGCTAGAGACAGAACAAGGGGAAATGGCCTCAAGTGGTTCCAGGAGAAGTTCAAGTTGGATATTAGACAAAATTTCTTCACTGGAAGAATGGTTAAGCATTGGAACATGCTCCACGGGAAAGTGGTGGAATCACCCTCCGTGGAAGTGTTCAAAAACCAAATGTTTGAGGCACTTTGTGGTATGGTTTAGTGGGCTTGGTGGTATTTGGTCAAAATTTGATCTTGGAGGACTTTTCAAGCTTTAATGATTCTCTGATTCTCAGAGATCAATCCCTAGTTGTATCCCCAGACAAAAAGGGTCTTGGAGAACTCAGTCCTGGAATATAATTTTGCATCTTTGCATCTTGCTAATAAAATTTCTCCATTCTTCTGTCCAGTTGAAGCTGTTACACCATTTTGATGGGAAAAGGAGAATTACATGAGACTGGCATGTCAGATTCAAGTTTAAAGGCATCCAAGTGAGGTTGCATAGAGATTTCTGCTGTTTGAGATCTAGTCAGATCTTTGTTGATGAGTTGGATGAATTCTTAATGTTTCGTCTGTCTTGTCAACCTATTCCAATGCAAGATTTCCCCCTGCTTAATCTCTCAGACACTTTATTTCGTTAGCAGAAGAACACAGTATCGTGTTTCTCTGCAGTGTTCTCAAGGGCTTTGTGAATCCTCCAAAAGACCTTTAAAATTAGAAATTACCAGCCATCTTTGTACCAGCAAAGCTGCGTAACAGTCAATTTCCCCACTGTTTCAAATCAAATACTGTTGCCCCACTTAAAGCCGTAATTTGGATAAGTTGATTTCTAAGGGAGCTCAGGAAGCTGCAGCAACTTTCTTTTAAGTGAAAGTCGCTTTGAAGGATTTCATTTGGGATTTCAAATGGCCTTAAATGGAAAAATCCAAATCCACAGTAAAACTAAACGGGAAGGTCTCTGGAGATGGTGTGCTTCAGTGAGCTTCACTCACTAAGCTTATTAAGAAAAATGTCAGCAAATACGACACTGAAAAATCCACAGTGTATTTCTGCTACCATCAGAAATGTTACAGTCCGAGACTACACTGCTCTATATTTGTATCAAATGGTTAATTAAATTACACAGTGTTAGTTTAACTCACTGGAAAAAGATTTTCCTTTGGTATGAATATCTGAGTTAAATGGTGTGACTGCATCACAGAAAAGGCAAGATTACACAATTTATAAATACAGATAGATACACAGATAGATATTTAATTTCAGGTATATATAATTTTTACAGTTATCACTGTTCCAGATCAACAAGCCGTGCTAAACCACATCTTATATTGCAGACAGATACCAATCCTTGATGTTGAAGTATTGTCAATAGAAGTTTAAGCACCTTATTAAAGTGAAAAAAACAAGTATTTGACTGTGTACTCTCAAAACCCTATATTTGTAAATATTCTAGTATTTATTCACACCCTTATAACTATTTAAAAATTAATTAAATCCCTGTGTGTTGATCTGGAAAGGATTTCAGGTTAGGTTGAGTGTGAAATCTCACTGGAGTGGTCACACTTGTCTTGATCAAGATGCTTCCAGTACCTACAACCAAACTCCTTGTCTAGTCTGGTTTTACAGTCGGTGGGGCACTGCACTTCTAGGAAGATCATCCATCTCATTGTAAAATAATTGCCTGTAATAGGTTACACAGGTTCTAAACACAAATATTTGTGTCCATGAGCCCTACTGGGAGCTGGGGCCTATCAGCTCAAATGCTGTGCTGCACTTTGTATAGGGGGAATTACTTTAACACACATGGGTTGCATTTCTGATCAGCTGAATTCTAACCTACGCCATCTGCAGCTCCTGAAAACCAAAGGGCTCTTCACAGACAATCAAGGCACCATCTGCTGATGCAGCCACAGGTTGTTGCCTTGGAGGTTTAGGCCTGGAAGAAGAAGAGTAACAGAAGAAAGTGGTGAGTTGTCTTCGTGCTTGTCTCCTTTGCACAATCTGGCCCTTATGCAACTGATTCCTGGTGTTCTGACAGAATCACTAAAGGCTTTTGTAATAGAACTCAGAAAATTTTAGGAATATGGGTGGTTGGAAACATCCAGAATAATTTATCCTCATTGCTTCTTCCATCCACACCTGTTGTCTCCAGCTCTTCCCTCTTGATGCTGTGTTGCTTGGGCCCTGCTATCACGTTTTCTTCTGAAAGACATCAAGTTTTCCTGACTAAAATCTTCAACAAAATCATGAGACAGGTAGTGGAGGACATTTTATATCAGTTTGATTGCATTCAACCCAGTAGAACTGTTCTATCATCACCAATTGTGTAAGGGTGAATTGAGCAAGAAAGGTCAAATATGTTTTGTGGGTCATCTTAGGCCACAAGACACTCTGATTAGGCTGTTATAACTTGTATAACATTCATGCAATTACCCTGATCTGCACAATCTCAGTTGGATGAGCAGATAATTACCAGCAAAATAATTAATTACATGGAGCTGTGGTCATAATAAACACCACCATGTGATAGGATATATTTACCCCCCCCATAACCTCAACAAGAAGAGTTAGGATGGGCTACAGGTGCCTACAGATGAAATAGGTTGGAATTATCTTCTTCCTAGATGTCCCTTGGCAGAGTAGCTGTAGCTTTACTGAAGAGCTCTTAAAGTCACTCTAAATACCATGAGCCCATGAAGTTTTTTGGTAAGCAAAGGAACATCTTTGAGTGCTGTGGCAACAAAGGTTGGGTTATGTTATATTTGCCTACATCCTACCCTGGGTGATCTTTAAGGTCCCTTCCAACCCAAACCATCCCGTGAAACCTATGATTCTACTTTTATCAGAAGAACGTGGAAGTTAAGCCACAGATTTGGGGTTTTGTGTTATTGTTTCTCCTCAAAAATGGCCAGTTCCAGCTATTCTTGAAATCCTGTCTGGATTCATTTCCACTGAGAGAACAATAATGGGTTTCTTCATCTGGACAGGTCACCTATCCTCTTTTCTGAGTGGAGACAAGGAGATTTTGTGCTCCTTTCCTCCTAAACTGACCACCACAAACAATTCAATACTGAGGACTATTTGATTCCCTCCATGATCTATAAGAACAGGTGCCATTTCATCTCTACGTTCACATTCTATTTCAGTACATTGCAGCGCTGCAGTACAACCCTTTTACTAAAATCCTTTCAGTACAATCCTTTTCCAGCACAATCAGATGAGCAGAGCAGAGTTACCAGCTCCAAACATCCTTTTCTCAAACCAATCCCTCCCTTCTGCAAGGCCTTGCTCACACACTGAGGCCTCTGTTTTTTGCCTACTGAGGAGTTGTTAAAATAACTTGTTTAACGAGTCTGCTGTCAAAATCATGCTTTGATCTGCCTGCATTTTCCTCTGCAGTGTTTGCATGGATGTAATCAATTTGTAAGAAGGTAATCATGCTGCTTTGCTTCTTTCCCTAAGCCTGAGTAGATAAATGTATTAACACTGCAATAACAATCATGGAGCCACTTCTAATCCAGTATTAACTCTCCCACTGACCTTTTGACTGTATTATTCATTGTTTTCAAAGGAGTATATTGAAGCCCAAATTACCATTATTTTGCTTAAGACTGCACACATCACTGAGAAAACCATGAGATGGGTCAGGGGAGTTGGTCATGGGATGAGAAGGAATGGTGGGATGAACACAAAGGAAGACAATCCTCACACACAGGGACAGAAAACAACCAAACAAATAAATCCAACCTCAAACTCACTCAACAGAGTTCCATTTTTAAATGACCTCAGTAGTGGTAGAAAGGAAAAATTGGTAGAGCCATCCTGTACTCTGCTTTCCCCACCTGAAATGTTGTCTCTATGCATTCATTCATATATAAAGCCAGAAAAAAAGCCTTTCTATTTATAAAGAGCAGCTTTTGTAAACACACTTTTCTAGCGATGGCTATTTTATTGTCTGACTGATGCACTGTGGGGAGCACAATTCTAAAGTTTTCCTGTAGGCTACATTTTTTATTTTACAGCCAGATGTCACAATAAAATTGTATAAGAAGAAACGATACAAATAAGATGCCAAATTGAGAAAAAATAATCAGCTCAGGGAAGAGGAAAACACATTTCAGTCTTCAAAACATCAGCAGAAACTCTTATAGTTCCATTATAAAAATAGATTACATTCTTAATGTAAAGGTCTGATATGCTCTGTAATATTATATTGTCCTGCATAGAGTTATTTTGTGAAAAAGCTCTATTATAAATATTCTCTTGCTAAATCTTTTCCACTGTACCTTATAAATACGAAAAATCTATTTGCAACTCAGTTTTGGTTACCACTTTGATGCATTTTGAGCAAAAGCACCATAAGGGTTGATCATTCTCCATCACATTTGAGGGGTGACTTTTATGTGTTTACCACATATTTTGATAAAGGGAGGCCCAGAGGCAGCTGATTTACTGAAATTCTGCTGAAGTCAGAGCATTAAGAAGGTGCAGTGTTTTTGGCTTTGTGTGTGATATTTATATCACTTAAGATATTTAAATCATTTAAGGTGGGTTTGTTTTTTTTTTTTTTTTGTAATCCAGCTGCGAGGTGGAAGACCAGGATTCAATTTCCTTGACCTGCAGGGATTTGTAGCCACATTCATCCCTTTGAATGGAAAGTCTGAGGTGTAACACAGGGAGGAGTGTTGCTCACTCTTCTTGGAGCCATACAATGCATCTTGAAATTTGTTCAAGGAAAACAAATATAAAAATTGTGTAGGTTGCTAAGTTTTTTTTTTCTGGAGCCCTGGGCCACCACGACAAGCAGGTCTGATGCTTTTTTGTGCAATATTTATATGCCCCTACCTGACTGTAGAAAAACTTGTGAGAGAGAACCACTGGAGAAGGGACTGTCCCTTGTGCCCAGGAGCCCCTGACCTCTAGGCCACATCTCCAGCCCCTCTCCAGTGCCTATTTAAAGATATTGTACAAAGCAGGGAGAATCAGACCATAGAATTATAGAATTGTTTGGGTTGGAAGGGACCTTTAAAGGCCACAATGCAGATGCAGAACATCACCAACCATTTATGATGCTGGGTTAATGGTTGGACTCAATGTCCTTAGACATTTCTTTCCAAACCTAATGATTCTGTGTTTTACATCCTCCCAGGCAGAGAGAGGAAGTGAACAACACCTGAGACCTTGCAGTCTCCAAAATCTGAGTTGCTCCCTTCCCCAGTGGATAAAAATCACCTCAGTCTACTCTCCCATTGTCACAAATTATCAAAATATAAATTAATCACTTTGAATGAAAGCTTTCTGCTTATTCATAGGAATGTTGTGTTAGGTGCCCCCTAACCCTCTTTTTTTAACCAATACAAAAAAAAAGTTTATTATTTCCATCTTGATTCAAGTTGAAATGTTTGGATGGATGAAATGATGAAATGGATGTTTGCATTATCTTTAATTTTGAAGGTGGACAAAGGGTCAGCCCCCAGGCAGTTTTTCATTTTGCACAGCCAACAGGATCAGGCACATGGTGTGAGTTTATAAACCAAAGCAGTGTCATAGCCAAGTTCTGCATGAAAACCTGTTCTGAGAGAGTAAAAACACATTCCACTCAATAAAAGAATAATAAAGTGTCAGGTAGGAAATAAATATTGAAACGCATTTCCCACCAGGGAAATCTCTTTGCAGTAACTAATTTAGATGGAGAATAAAACAAAAAGGCCCCATATCTCAACCTTGGCAATAACCTGTCACCAGGCACCACTCACCTCTTGTCTCTGCTCAGACCTGATGCCTGTATAGGAAGAAGAGGTGACAACTGCTTTGCTGTCTCCCTTTATAAATCAAATCAAATCATATAAATCATGAATGAAAGCAGTTCTTGCAAAATAGTAACAGTGCATTAGGGTCCCTTGGACATTGCTGAGCAGCAAGGACAAGGTTTTACCTCTCAGTGCTGTCAGTAATTATATGAGATACCGCAGGTGAAGGGATTGCTTCGGAATTCCATCAAGAAATTAAACTCCTTTCGTGGTGAAGGCAAAGCCTTTTGGTAGCTGGTGGTGTTTTTCTTGTTTAAACTTCTCTGGAGATTAAAACTGAGGCTGGGTGAACAACGCAGAAGGTGTTAACATCCTGAGTTCCTGTGGTGGCATGGGCTGGAGACCATGACAAGAAGAATGGTGTTTGACTTCCCTGGAAGCAGCAGCAACAAAATGATGGCCAGGCCCCACAGAGACTGCCCCTGCTGTCCCCTGTGTCCTTGTCCATCTTGGCTCCCTCTCAGGGACCAACTCCCCACGGTGTCCCTGCCCCTTCCCTGCACCTCCTCTCGCAGTGACTCTGTGGGTCTGGCTGGCTCGGGTACATCTGTGGGGTTACACATATCCTGGGGGTGCACTCCCCACCTGGGATGGGCTGCTGTTGCAACCTCTCCCTGGAAAACCAGACTTTGCCCCTCTGGGATCACAGGGAAAGTCACAACCCTCCTTTTTTTTCCCTCTATTCTACTGGAAGTGAAAATAGGGAAAGCAGCACAGTGCCTTCGCAGCAAATGGAAAGAAAACACTAACAGAAAAAAGAAGTACAAGGAAGAAAAATTCACCAAATGTCACTGTTCCTGCCTGCAAAAAACCCATGTCTGAGCTGTTCCCACTCTGGGACGTATTTCCTTCATCCCTGACTACCTGGAGTAAAGAATCAAGACCTTGTCACAGTCCTTCCCTGATGTCACCTGTCAATTTGCAGGATCCAGAAGATTAGAGTGACCCTTTCCTAAAGGTGTGAAATGGAATTTCCCTTTAAACACCAATACCTGCCCTCCCAGATGCTTTGTAACCTCTGGGTAGGCTCTTCCTCCATCAGGCCTCTTGGGTAATCTCTCCCAACCCCTTCAGTGCCTGTTTCTCTTTGCTGTGCTCCACAACTCGGTCAAAGCACAAGGCTGCTGCTCTCACAGAGATCTCTGGGTTTGGCTGTGCCCTCCTGGGATGACCCCCATGGGGCTGCTGGGGCACAGGACAGAAAGGAGAGGGCATTTTTGGGGCAGCACTGATAGTGATTGGCACATGATTACACATTTGAATATTCTGTTTTCTGTATTCTCCTTAAAATATTAATAGCGATGTTCATATACCCATAAATATTAATATATTCCTACCTTAATAAAAATATCAATGTGCTTATAAAATATCTTCTTGCTGATGATGCATGCCTGAGTTTCCACAGACAAAGCTCAAAGCTCATCCATCCAATATGAGATAACATATATTTCTACAGCCTGAAAAACAACCTCACAAAATTAGGGTGCTCAGAAAAGGGAGGAGAATATGAAGGAAATTAATTTCTTTGCACAGGTAACATCAGTCCAGAAATGTCTATGACTGTAGGTGGAAACACCTACACTGGAAGCTGTTACAGATGTGCTGTTGGCTACCATGGGAAATAGGGAATTGGAAATGGAGCATTATTGATCTCACTGATTTTAAACATCTGAACTTGTGCAGGAGAAATCATTCTATTGGAAATGTTGCACCTGTCCAGTGATTTTAGGAAAAGTCCAGATATCCCTATCAAGACAGAAATACCCTGTCCATTCCTAAATTCCCAAAGTCCCAGTGGCAATGCATAGCAAAAACTGCTCTCACTGCCTTCACCTACACCTGAGGTTAGAGATTTCTTCATCTCATGTTCCTTTTGCTCTGGCATCTCATCAATATCTCCTTATAAGTCCCAGGGATAAGGAAACTCGTCTTCCTGCTACACCTGTAAAGCATGATGTAATTTTATGTGAATGATGCATTAAAATAAATAACTGTGTGTTGCTGTGTCTAAGGGTCTCAAGCCCAGAAAATAAATTGCCCATCTCACTTTACAGCTTTACCATTGGCACATTGAAGAAGTGGCTCATTAACAAGTGAAGGAGGATGCAGAAAAAGGGGAAATCCAATTTCTAGCTTGCAGTATTTTGCTAAAAACGTTGATAACAATTTCTACTATTACTCTCTGTCAGAAATGCCAGAGTCATTACCGAGCTGGTGTGGCCAGAGGGCATCCTGCATCACAGCTCACTGTGGAGTCTGAATAAACATTACAAAGCACTGAAAAACCGTCTGTGCTTGAAAGTTTTCAAGTCATTAGAGAAGTACTCTGCTGTGTGGGTAGCAGGAAGTTGAACTGAAAGGAAATCTCACCTTCTGCTTTCCATTTCTGAGCTAAATCAGTGTGGCTTGGTTGTTGTCCCAGCCTGACTCTGTGCAGGTGGGGCTGACTGAGACACACCTGAGTGTCTGATCCAGGCAGCAAATTCAATCCACACAGGGTCTCCTCTGAGCACACCCACTTTGGGGTGGGAATTCACCAAACTTTTTCCATCAGCAGGTCAGGACTTGGATGTGAAGACAGAAAAGTGCTTGGCTGGAATGCACTGAGCTGTCAATCCAGATCAAAAATCTTGCTGCCCCAAAGCACAGGAATTTTAAGTTGTACCTGTGCCTCCATCAGGACCATGTACCTGACAGGAGCAGAACATCTCTGAAAGAGTTCCCAGGATTTCAGACAAATCATAGAATGTCCCGGGTTGGAAGGGACCCACAAGGATCATCAAGTCCAGCTCCTGGCCCAGCACAGACACCCCAACACCTTCATCACGTGCCTTTTTCTGCCTTTTTTTGTGGTTTAAAATCCTAGAACTCACATTCCCCAGGGATTTCCACGGGAGCTGGGTACTGAAGGGACATTGTGAATCTGAATTTACATGTCCCTGAGCACAAAAGTACCCAAAAGCTGCAGCATCCAAGAGGCTTGAGATCTAATGTCTTTACTGCTGACTGTCCTCAGTGTAAGTGAAGCAATGATTCACCTTTTGGGCATACTGCAAGGATTAGTTAATGTTTGGGGAAGCGTTTTAATGATATGAAGTGTGGTAAAAATGCTAAGTATTATTATTGTTCCACTTTGTCTTCCACTTAAATATAAAGAGGGATTGTACAGCTACTTCCCAAGTGTCTCCCAAGGGTGTTTCTAAAGCAATTATGCTGGCTGACACTTTCAAGCCTCAGAAAATGGAAACGATTCAGAGGCTGACCAATCAGCCCCTTTACCAGCAGATGAATCTAACGACTTCAAAGCTATTCATTAAGCAGTACTATGAATTGATTACATAAATTAGCATGCTGCTGACAAGGCAGGGAAGGGAGGAGAAGATGGCAGAGGAGGCCGACATAACACATCCCTCATTTGGCAAAGACAGTGGTTATTAGGAGCCCAGAGCTAATGAAAGAGACAGATCCATTAGGCACGTGTCGCTGGAGGGGATTGATTGCTCCCCCTGAGAAAGGGCTGCTCCTCTTGCTACTGGAGGATTATATTTGTTCTGGCTTGTTGATCCAGGGACAACCATCACATTTAACAAAAAAACGCTGCAGTTTGTAAAGAGAGGGAAGGGAGATGATGAACTTGCATCAAAACCTTTATTGAAATCTTCTAAGCCCAAGCCCTGCAAGGCAGGTTGGTTTAGTTGTTAAAAGGGAAGATGTGTGAGGAGGATTTCCTGTCTGAAGCACCTGTATTTGGGAGAATTACAGCCAGAACTACTGGAAACAGGAAATTTTTCAGTGGAAACTTTGAATGACAAGATCTGACTGGTGCAGGACCCTGCCTTCAAAGAAAACTACTTGTCCAGGTCTAGCACAGTGCCAAGTTTATTGCATGGTGCCTTAGGTTCAGTAAGTCTGGACCTAAGGTGGGTCAGCCATGAACTGTCAACATCATCTCTCCACCAAGAATTTCTTCACAGAGCAACTGCCTCCCAAGAAAACCAGAGAGGAATTCAATAAAACAGTCTGATTTCAATGTTTTATCCAATTTCTATGTTCAGGACTCTCTGGACAGTCCTGCCAGTATGTCCCTGTTTAGTTTAGCCCAGAACATGCCCGTGTAACTCTAACTATAGGTATATCCTTGTGCTTTTTGTCAGAAGTAGGTTTTTCATCCATTGGAGTTGCTTCTGGCTCTGCTCTAGTGGAAGATGAGTTGAGTCATGATTTGAGTAATCTCTAATTAGCATGGCACAAGCGTGTTGTTCAGCCCTTCAGACCCTCAAGTATATGCTTAAATTAAGCACATGTTGAAGAGCTCTTCTGAATCAGGAGCCCGAGCGAGCTCAGGATGAATTTTCTGCCGTATGTTGAAATTGCTGCAATCCATTATTCCAAATGCAGCTCTGGCAACGAAACCAAACAAAAAGGAACAAGAAACTCTTAAGCAAAACTCACACTCTGCAGACTGTGCTTGTTGAGTTTGATGCTGCTGTTTGTCTGCAGGAATGAACACCTTGTCATCTGGTGACTGATGTTTGTTAAAATATTTTGTTCTCTTTAAAGAAGGAATTGATCTTCCTTAAGGAAGGAATTACTCGGCAGTTTCGTTACCAAAGAGGCAGGAATCCTGGATGTGACATCCATTCAGATTGCTTCCAAATTTGCAGGAAAACGTTGTGATTTAAAAAGGAAACCAGTTACAAGCTGCAGAGCAAACCTCCCCACAGTTCCGGATGGCTTGCTGGTTTCTGCTGGAGGAAAACCTGGGTTTGATGGATCACCAAGAAAATCCATGGTGGCAACTGAATGCTGATGGCAGCTGCACCAATTTAAAACAACTGACTTCTCGTGTTGCAGTAAAGAATTCAGCAGGATCAGGAGCTACCAGAGCATCATTAAATCTGGATATTTAATGGAGCAGCTTTGTGCAACAATTGAACTTCAGAGAGGATTTTTCTGCCCTTCTCCATGGAAGTAATTTGGTGGATTTGTTATTAACCAAGAAAAAAAAAACCAGCTGGGATAGAATATCCTGCTAACTCAAGCTACCTCAGGGTTACACAGAGCCTGCTGCATTATGCAGTTGTTCCTTTGCATATTTCATTGGCTCTGGGGAAATATTAAAATTTGTAATTTCCATATTGCCAGATTATCGTACACTCTCCAGTGATTGTTCTCTCTATTTTTTATAATCTGTCAATTTTCACACTATTTAAAAAGACAATTCGACTGCCTTAATGCCAGAAAAATCTCACGGGGTATTTTCTGTCTTTTTCTTTCCTCAGCCTAGGAAAGGCTATTTTTAGGACTAGAAACCTTTCATTACCATTCATTGAGCACCTTGCCTTGCCATTGCAGATAAACACTGAGCTTAACAGTTTTTAGCCCTGAAAAAAAAAAAAATAAAATTTTGAATCTGCTTCCAGGAAGTTTTTGGTAAATATCATGACACTGTGGAGTGCCACATTAATAGAGAGTGTGAAATACAAGTGTGAAGTCTACGATATATCTATACCCTGTGCTTTTATATGTCATAATATTTAGTTATCCACAGCTAAGGAACTCACAAGATTCTTGAAGTGCAGTAAGCAACACTTTGTACTTTTTACAGACAAGGAGATGGAAAAAATACGTGAAATAGATGCAGTGGCTGGCAGGAGGTGAGGCAGCTCCTCAAGTGCAGATCCTGGTACTGATTTGCCATCTTCCTGTCCCACAAACAGCCCAGTGCCTCCAGATTTGACTCAAATATGAATGAAATAATAAAGCTGGATGAGGTAAAAGGCTTGATAAGGGGAGATGCAAAGCCTGTGCACAGATGGATTTTTTTTGCATAATAATTAATTACGGGAATGAAAAGTGGATTTTTTTCAGTTCCTTTTTGAGTCTCGGTGTCAATATTTGCTCCAGATGAATTGCCCTTAAGTCTATTTGCACAGGAACCTGCTGCTGGGAGGCAGAACAGCAGAAGTGGGTGTCCTGAAGACCTGTTTTGGTGGGTTCTGCCCCATCCCTGGAAGTGTCCAAGGCCAGGTTGGATGGGCCTTGGAGCAACCTGGGATAGTGGAAGGTGTCCTTGCCCATGGCAGGGGGCTTGGAATGAGGGGATCTTTAGGGTCACTTCCAACCCAAACCATTCTGTGTTTCTAGAAAATTATAACAAAATACTCATCATGTTGTGGAAGAAATTGAACTCTTCCCAGTGATGTGCCCCTCTGGCATGGCTGAAAACACGTGGCAGGGTCAGAAGCTCTAAGCATCCTTCTAAACAAAGCTCAGAGGAAAACTCTCCCTGTTCCTGCTATGGAGGAAAGAAGTTGTAGAGCCAGAGAACAATACACCCATCCAAGCTCTTTCAAGGTCTCATTAGTTCCTAATGGAAACTTTGCAGATGGAGCAGGCAGCAATTAACAATTAACAGCAATTAACAATTATTCCTTCAACTTGCTTCCTGCTGGAAAAGGGAGACAATTAAAGTCTCTTATGCTGTCCTTGTTCTTGTCCCTCTCTACCTTGGGAATTGAATTATCAGGGAATAACTTTATTTAGCAAAGTACCTGTTTTGGCTTGTGGTAAATAGTTGGTCCCTTAGGGACAGTATTTTAGAAGTGCCTGAAGCTGAGTACTCCCTTTTCATTTTTTTGGGAGAGGAAGAGGGAAATCTCATTTCAAAATCATCAAAATTTTTTTAATGGAGAAAAAAATTCAGTAAGACAAGTTTCTATCTAACTGAAAAGTGTGGATAACTGAGCTGAGCAAGACACAACTCTCCTGCTCTGGGTGTGAAGAAGCGTCTGCCCTTGTCCTTAGGACTATGGCAACTCCTGTTCCTGATTCCAGTGTAAATCCATGTGCAGCTGGAAAAGATGATGCTTTCCTTCTTTCCCTCCCAAGTGCTTCTTCCTCCCCATACCAAAACACTGACTGAAAAGCTTTTACTTCCAGGTAGATAGATTGGGAAAATGAGCCAGCTGAGAGCATTTCAATGTGGGTTAATCTTTAACCAGATGAATTTCCCAACTGCCAAAATATTGATGTGAGCATGAGGGAGAAAGGAGGAGGAGCACAGGGAGGGGATGGGACCATTCAGTGAAGCAGGAATTGCCCCCTCTAAAGCCACAGAATAACTTTGGTTTGTGGGTTATGAGCTTTAAATTCCTCCTTGTTTACTTTGAGCCACAAACCTATACTTAGGTATCTGTGACAAGTAGAAAAAGCACAGAAGTCCCTACAAACTCCTTCTCCTCCTGTAACTTCTTCACACCTTTCTGCTCAGAAATTACCAACCTCTTTCCATCCAGGACAGGCTGACTGAAGAAGAGATATTGTGGAATAATACTGCGTGACTCGCTAATACTGATCTGTGAATGCAAGAGATCCCCTGTAATTAATCATTTAGAAACAAGCCATTAATACTCTAAAGACTCTAATTTATACAACTTCTGTCAGATTTGTTATCCAGATCAGAGGATAAAAGATAGGGGTTGCAAAGATCTGAGGAGGAAGCAGCCCACAAATCTTCACTGCAAGCTCAGCAGTGAGAAAAGCAGCATTAAACTGCTCATCCATCTTAGAGGAGCTGCCTGGACCAGGGTGGTTATCACCCCACATATCCCTGCAGAGACACAAACAACAAAGGGAGTGTGGATCTTGGTTCTTCCAGAAAGGATAATGGAAGTCTCCATGTCTGGAAGCATTTCAGTGTCTATGAATGTACCAGGTACAGCCAGGGGAGCTGCAGAGGCAGAAATCCAGGTGGGATGTGAATGAGTTGACAGAAAATAGATGTCTGCCACTACCTGAGAGACCTCAAAATGCCACTTCTGCTCTAAGAGGGTGTGACTTTTCCTTGGCTTTGCCATCTCATTCATGTCTTGGATGCTCTGGGGTATCAAAACTTTCAGCCTTGGCTGGAGTCAGGTGAGAAACTGCCCAGGCACCTGAAAATTAACTAACACCTAAAATATTACTGCCCTGCTCTGCATTAGTGGCTGCAACCCTCAGCCCTCAGGTGTCCTGGTCAGCCCAGATTTCCCTGTTCTCAGCTGGTATAAGAAAAATCTGTTCTGACTCCTCTCTGGAGTCAGAAGGGGTGAGATATCTCCAGAAAATGCACAATGCTGGATCCTCAAACCTTTTTCTCCACAGTCCCATCAGCCAGACTTGCCTGCTTTTTTCTGCTCCTGAGGCCACACCTTAAAACCAGGGTGGTCACAGAATCCCAGAATGGTTTGGGTTGGAAGGCACCTTGAAGATCCTCCTGTTCCAACCCTCCTGCCCTGGGCAGGGACACCTCCCACAGGTGTCATCACTTGGTGAATTATCTAAAAGAGGCACTACCAAGCTGCAGGCTGAGATGTCCACTCTCTAAATTAAGATTTCCACCAGTGTTTACGGTAAGGTGGTGTCTAGGAAATGTCTTATGACCATGTCCTCCCAGATTTGTAGGTTTTTTTTTTCCTGAAATCCCATCAAATTTTATAATTATTCCAAAATTTAAAGTCTCTTTCTGCCCACTTCTAAAAATTACCCAAATATCGACTCAATTATCTGAATCAAACCTGTCTTCACATGCCTGTCAATAATACTAATAAAAAATTAATCTAATGCTTTTTTGCTTCATGTCTCTAATGCCCTATCAGTAAAAAATTAAAGATAGATTTGTCTGAAATAAGTTATAATTGAGAATGTCTTTTCCTATTCTACATGAAGGAACTCATCTTCAAAGCAATCTGCACAAATCCCATTAACAGCAATAACAGAATTTGTGCAAGTAACTCCCCAAACACCACTTTGAACATTAAGCCCTTTACTTAATTCAATATCAGATAAAAAACACGATCTAAGGCGATGCAAAGACTTGATATTCTGGTTTGTATTTCACAATGGACTGGAGACTCACACAGAGACACATCCAGGCACACTGATGCCACAGCTTAACAACTTTAAATGAATACAGAAAAGCTGTTTCTTATTAAAGGAATTAAATTGGAGAAAAAAAAAAAAAAAGAGTAAAGAAAAAAGCCCCCAGCATCAACCTCAAATAGCAACTTCATTCCAAGAAGAGAAATACAAGAGAGAACCTTCTTTGAGAACTGTAGACACAACTTTTTTCTCCACCATCTCATTCTTAACAAATATTTGGGCTTGGACTGGTTCTTTTCAACACTGCTCTCCCACACACAAATGCAGTGTACTTCCATGAAAATTCAGATTTCACCCAGAAATGCCATGACCAAGGTACCACCCAGCCACTCTCTTAGGGCACTGTGCTCTCAAGCACTTGAAGGAGAGGGAAGGTTACAAATTGACATTTTACTTGTGCTAGAGACCCTGGATCAGGGAGCAGGAAGAAACAGATTCCCAGTTTTTCACAATTTTTGCATGATGTGCAGGATTATCCTGCCCTGCCTCAGTGGTTCATGTGATGAGAGAAAACAGCAGGATTTCCCCGTTGAAAAATGATGTATGAATTTATTCCAAGTTCTTGGTTGAAGATATTCTTATTAATGTATTTATCACTTGTAATAACAGAGGTTAAAAATGAAGTTAAGCTCCAAGGCACCAGCAGCTGAAGGTACTGAGCAAGCACAGAACAAAATGAGGGATTTTTTCCCTCAGTGACACGATATCTCAGGGCTCTAATCCAGGCTTAAGTAGATCCTTGGAGGCAGAGAAGTCTTCAGATGGTCCAGGCCCCTGTTCTTCTCTCCTTTTGTGCTTCTCTCTGTTACCTTCACAACAGAGCACAAAAACAAGGTTTCAATCAAAGCCTGGCACTCAGGAGCTGTGGCTGGGGACCCACTGTGCTCAATCTTTCCTTGGCCAGGGAAAGTCCTGCTTTGGAGGCTCTGAATAGAAAACTGCACTGATAAAAAGCATTTAAGGTCAGTCATACATCCAGAAGCTCAGCAGAGCTTGCAGTTTTCCTGTGCAAACCTAAAGTTTCACAGATTGGCTGTTCGAGGTCCTTCCAGCTAAGAACAGTGAATTTCAGAGGAATGTTTGCATTTTGATGTGGTGATCTCCCCCAGCACACTCTTCCCTAGAGACAAATGTGATCTCACCTTTAACTAGTGGGAATATGGTCCCTAATTCCTGCAAGGTCTCCAGGTCCCAGTGACAAGTCCATGAAAGTGACAATAACACTTTCCTCCCCTAAACAGGGCCCAGCCTTTTGCTGGGTGTTATCACAGGAGGCTGCTGATTGCCTCAGCAGGGAAAATCTCCTCAGTACCCTGCACCTGTGGGAGGATTCCCTTCCTTCCTTCCTTCCTTCCTTCCTTCCTTCCTTCCTTCCTGCCTTCCTTCCTGCCT
>VZTB01012903.1:97613-195281 GCA_013397245.1 Thryothorus ludovicianus | reverse complement strand
CAGGCGTGAAAAAAAGGCCTTTATTAGCTCGGGACAATTCCTGCACTAGCAGCAAACCCCCCAGTTACCTGGGGAGGAACCCTGCCGTGAGCCGGGACACGCTCACCTCCTTGGCCGGGGCTCCCTTCTCCGCCTCGCTGCCGGGCTGGGCCCTGCGGCTCCGCCGGGCTCTCTCCGCGGGGGGAGGCCTGTCCAGCTCGCTGCTGCTCCGCAGGGCGGCCGCTCGCCGCGGCCTGGCGGACGGCACCTCGGCCGAGGACGTGTCCGTCTGGTCATCGCGCAGCTCCGAGCTCGTCTCCTCGCTCCCCGTCTCGTCCTCCATCGCGTCCGGCTCCTCATCCTCGCTCTCCTGCACGGACAAACAGCATCCGGAGATGGATTCAGCGGCAAATCCCGAGGCGCTGGTGGGGGTCAAGCTGCATTCCCATGGCTGTGCTGGTCCGGGGTGACATTTGTTTTAACTCAATTACCTCGTTGTCATTACGGCGCTAAGTGAATTAGCCCTCGATTTAGGTTTGTTACAAAACGCAGAAGGAAGGGGAAAAAAAGTACGTGGCAGGAAATTATTTTTCTCCTCCCAGCTAAAGGTCAACAGCAATAACTCATCTGGTATGAAATGTTCCCCTCCTGGGCTGGTATCTCAAAGCTTGTGGCACTGCAGATGCGCAGGAGGAGAAATGGAAAATACTAAGAGGATAAAATGAACTTCAGGCTGACTGAGATGAAATAAAATCAGAAGCAGGCTTGACTTCAAACCTTCACATTGCTTCAAATTGGTCTGGGTGTTATTGGTCCTGTAAAAGGGGAGATTTTGGTGCCTTTTGAAAATGTCTAGATGTTGAAGATAACAATCTTTTAGTGACATTTCTGCAAAACTCAGAACAGAGGATTTCATCTAGATTTTCCTGCTTTCAGCCCAACACTGAACTGCTGGAGGTGAAACCCAAAGTTCCATTTGAAGTATTATACCAGACTCTTGTTATTTCTGTCACACAGGGCTTACAAGCACTCACCAATTGATGGAAACTGCATTTTGAACTTTATATACATATAACTTGTCCAAATGGCTTTGACAGCTTATCTGTGATCCAAGTGTGTGAGCAGGCACCCAAAGCCATCTGCTCAGGTCTTGAGTGAAAGAGCAATTTAGACAAAGAGAGTGGTATTGGCTGAAAGGTTGAAAAACTTGGCTAATGGTTGATTTAGGCTAACATAAGTTTAAGTTCCTTTGAAGCAGGTATAATCTAAGGAAATGAAGCAGAACTACACCTAAATGAGGACCAACCCATGAAGATGCAGGCAATCAACTGAAAGCTGAATAAAATAACATACTCTAGCTGAAGTAGAGGGAATTTAAGTAAACCAATTTTATTTCACATTGCACAAAGCAGCAATCACTGGCACTCAGCTGAGGAAGTGAAACCACACATGAGCTCTGTTATTGCCACCATGGGAAAAGCCCCCAGAAAACAGCCCACACAGAACTAAGTCTATTCCAGGTTTAATTTGGACATGAATCTTTGCTGAGGCTCAGACCCTGCTTTATCACACAGCAGACTGGAAAGACTGAGCCCTCAAATTCCACATATTTGGGACACAGATCTTTTGCTTGTATGCTAAGGCTTGATGTTGTGAGCCAAAAATATTAGGAATAGTTAATGAAAAAAATAGAATTCCTTGAAATCACAATGGCTATGAGCTACTGTTATTTATTACAATACTTGGAGATCTTAGACATGGATCACAGAGCTCCTTCACCCTGCTAAATGCTGTGCAAAGCATCCAATAGACTCTGCCTGCTTTTAAGGAAGGAAATAAAATTAAGAGATGTTAGGCAGCATGTCAGCCAGTGAGCATTGAGAAGGTGGGAGCAAAAAATCTGCATGCTACCTCTAAAACAGGCAAGGTAAAAATCCCCAAAGTGCCCTGATAAAACCAGTGTGACCTTAGAAGAACAGGGCAGCAAGGAAGGATCCAAAATAGAAACTGGAAGTGCTCAGGTGTGCTGAGAAGCCCCCAAAGGAAAGAGGAAAGTGCAGAATGGGGGACAATAAGGCACCAAGGGGTTTTTGCTGATTTATCCCAGTGACACAAACCTCTGCAGAGCCTGCAGCATTTGAATCCACAGCTGAGGATCTCCTTTTCTTCTGCACAAAGATGGATTTCCGCCTCTTCCTGCGCCTGGCTGGCTTGACATGGCCACTCTTCATGTTGTTATTTTCTCCAATCGGTGGCTTAATGATTTTTTTCCTCTTCCCATAATAATAAGCTGGAGAAATGAAGCACAATGCCCATTAAAAACTTTAACCACCCAAAGAAGGGAACCTTGGCTTGCTCCTTGCTACAGGTTCAGGACTGTACTCTAAGTGCAATTTAAACTTTAAAATGCATTGATTTGGAAAAAAAATGTACAGCATAAATAGGTCATGTTGGACTAGCACAGAGTGTTACAGCCCTTTTGTATCCAGATTTATTGATGATGAATGAAGACTTCAGAATTTAACAATGTGTGTTTAGGCAGAGCTGAGCAGTGATTTGGAGGGAAAGAGGCCAACAAGTTCCAGATTTGATCCAGTGCAGTTCAGTGTGAGGTAGCAGCCTCAGACACCCTTCCACTTGCTGAAGTTTTCAGCAGAGAGGGGAGAGAGCCAGCCATCCTCAAACATGCACAAAGGAATGGGGAAAGTAATTTTTATTACTTTCAACTATTTTGTGGCCCAGGTTGAAATTAAGGATGTGAGAGTCCTCTGGCCTTACATTAAATGTTTGCATTAAATGCCTTCTGATACAGTCTGGGGATGAAAGACACTGTCCTTGACCAGCAAGGGTATCCCAGGACAAATAAAATGGCCCTTGGCACCCATGCCAAAGTTCATAACTGAACTTAACCTTTCAGCAGATCAAAGGAGCTTTGAGGAAAAATTCATCCAGTCACATAAACCATCAACTTTGAGATGAGACAACCTCAGCTGAAGCTCCACCAGCTACCCTTCTCCAGCTCTCCATTTGTTACCAGTGGGAGCCAGGACTCCAGCTTAGGTGTAGGCTTCTAAAGAAACTCATCCTCAGGGACCTCAGCATCTCCCTGAGCTCATTCCTCTTTCTACTCCGGCACCAAACTCAAGACAATTGCTTTAAACCAATTATACTGCTTTCTGCAACCTTTGTGGAAGAAGGACAACACTCCCACTTTCCTGACCTGTTTTAAAGCCAGTAATACCAGTAATATTGACAATACAAAGTGTTAAACACTAACAACAGCCTTCCTGAACAGGCAGGATCATGTTTAAATACTAAACACTGAACAGTCAGAGTTCCCAAACCTTCCAGCCCCTCAGCACTGTGGTTCTGGCCTGTGCTGGTGTGAATGCCAGAAAGTCTGCCAAGAGGACTCATCTCACCAAACAAAGCTGTCTCAGATGTAGCAACTTAAAATGTCACCTTCCCACTGCAGGTTCCTTTTATGTGCTCCCTGCATTAACTTTAGATAGGAAGAAAAGTCAAGACTTCCAAAAAGTGATGATATTCAAGGGGATTTATTAGGATGGAGTTTTCTGGTATAGGATTCTAAGGGAACCTGTGATGGCCTCAGGATTAAATAACTTCTCCTGGATGAGATGAATCCTCATCAGCATTAACACATCACACAACTCCTGTTCTTCACCACACAGCACCTCCCACTTCTCTGGCTCCCAGCCAGCACCAACAGGCATTTCTCCAATACTCACTGTACTTGGTTTTGGTGTGGATGGAGCAGTTCTCGGGGCAGACTTCAGCCACCAGCACAGGGCTGAAGAGGTTGGGGCAGCACTCGAGCTTTGCACAGACCCTCCTGCAGAAATCTGCCACCTGGTCCGACGTCCGCACGATCTTCACGGTCGCCCTGTACGTCTTCCCTCTGTACCTGGGGGGAGAACAGGACCCCACGTCACCCATCCAGCCAAATTCTGTGGTGCTACAGACCACACTTTCCACTTCCAGGGATAGATCCTCCCCAGGGACTTCTGGGACAGTGTCTTGCTTGAGAATGCAGACACAACAGGTCCATGTTTTTCAGCAGATCCATTTCAGATAGACTTGAGGAGGGAAAGGGTGAAGTGAATTGAAGGTGTGGACATGATTTGAGAAGGAATCTGTGCACACTGGATAAATCTGTAGATACGGCAGGAGGAGGAGAAAAATCTCAGTAGGCTTGGTGAGGATACTACACAGGACAGCAAGCCCTTATTGTGAACTGATGCAAAGTTTTTGGGAGAGGGATGCAGCCTCTCTTCATACACTGACCCATGACCATATGCTTAAACATCTTGCAGAGCTTTCTGGTCACCACCCTTTGTTTGGACTGAACTCTCTAAGCCCCCAGTGCACTTTGCTTTTCTCCACTGCCATCTTCCTGGCTCCCACATCACGTTCCAGCTCCAAACAAGCCCCAAGACTCACGGTGCCAGCCGTGGCTATCAGGACACACTCACTGTGAAAAAGTATCTGGGTGAAAAAACAATCTCTGGACCAGATGACTTCACCACTCTGAGATTTGGTCACTACAAAACCTGAGGAACCCATCACGAGTGTCTGGAGTTATTTAACAAGGCTGCAGCAACAGGGCCTAAAAACTGATTCCTACAGGGAATGCCTGGAGCACAAACCTGCAATGAAAGGTTTGTCTTAAACTTGCTATGCCACTAAAACATTTATTTCAGTGTTCATAGGAAGTGCTTCTGAGCGATAAATGGCTGAAAAAGATACAGTTACATCCCTGATGTACTACATTGTAGATGTGAACCTTGGAAAACCAATTATCCCAGTAATTTATTAAACAGCAGCAGCAAGCTGTTGTAAACAGTGAGATAAGGTTTTTGAGACATCTCTTACGCATCCTGAGGAATGCAACACCAGAGACAACTGCACCAGAGCCTGGTGCTGGCATTACAAATGTGCTCAAAGGAGGGAAAAGTAACACACAACGAAAGAAAAAGAGGGAACAACAGTGGAAGGAAGATTACTGGATGAGAGGCAAGGAAAGACAAAGATACAGTCACCAAGAAAAATGAAACAAAGCATTTGTCAGTGTATTAAGATCTGCAGTTTCCTAGCAGCTGCTGATAGATAAGGGAGAGGAAGAGAAGGAGGTGGTGAAATAAATATGTGACTGGAGAGTTAAAACATTCAGACAGCTCTTTCTGAAAGAAAAAGGTGTGGGAAAAGGGTTTGAAATTGTGGCACATGAAGTGTTTTAATGGGGAAACCCAATTGAAACTTGGGTCTGAGAACAGCCAAGTCCAATCATCCTCAGGTCGCAACCCAAATTATCACCTCAGCATAAAACCTGAATGAGCATTCCTGCAAGGTGCCAGGCTCTGATACCCCATTTGGTGCCAAGACAATCCTGGATTCATTCACCATTCATTCATGCATGACTGACTCAATGAGCCAACATTTCACACACCCTTAAAGACTTGGACAGATGATGTAAAAGGGAAAAGTGTTCCTTTCAGGTACAGAACACTGTTATGGTCCCAGCTTCCCTATGAAACAGCTGCAGAGGCAGGCTGGCTGAGGAGGGTTTGGCAATACTTAACACCAAAACCACCAAATGCCACAGGCATTTAAATGCATCTACTTATGAAAGTTTTATATTTCTTTTCAATGTGTTTGAAAAGACTCTTGCACTTATTACTTCTCCAGGAGCCACTAAGTGTAACAACAGCCTGGATTGTTGGGTCAGTGAGTCTGTGATGGGCTGCAGGATTTCACTGTGCTGCTTTCACCTGGACTCAAACAACTCTGCTTAGACTAAACCAGCTCTTCCAGACAAGCACCAGCCTCGAGGGTCTCCACACTGGAAGAATCCTGGCACAAGGAACACCTGTACCTATACTTCATTTTATGTCTGGATGCATCTGAATTTAACTCACATTTATTTGTCCTTGTTCTGACTTTCACTACTAGGATGAAAAGACTGCATCTGGTTTTGTTTCCCTGCAAAAGCACTCTAATCAAATTGCCTCTTGATCTTCTTTCTTATAAGCTAAGAAAGCTGCCTGATGGGTATTATTCAAGGATGGCTGACTTTTTCTAACTGTGTGCTTCCTATTGTGTTTGGCTGCCCAGGAAGGACCCATTGTACTACAGTGCCTGCTGAAAAGAAAAGATGAAACTAGGAACAACTGACTGATTTCATAGTCTGCTTTGAATGCAACACACATTTTAATTAACAGAGAGGACGGCAAAATGGAGATCTCCATGACTGCAGCAATCACTCAAGGTGTTAGTACTGGCCACAGCAACATTTTTTACAACATTTTGGACTTGGCAGCACCTCTTTCAACTATAAACCAGGTTCTACTAATATTTTCCATATTCCTCACACACTGAAGATTTTTAACACAGGCATCAGCAAATGTAATCTGAGCTGTGTCTAGGACAGCCATGTGAAAGGAGCTCTCTTGTCAGAAAACCTGTTCTCTCAAAAAGCTGCCAACTACTCATGCTCCTATTTATGTTTTTAAATCTAAAAGGGCTCCTATCTTCTCCATCACTTACAAGCATCAAGTCTGTGCATGCACAGTATGGCAGCACTGGAGACTTGGGAAATTGCTGTGTCAAGGATAATATTTTCAGTTTTCTTAGAAATCGTTGCTCTTTTTTAAAAAAAGGTTTTTCAGCTAAAACCAAAGGAATCTTTCTTTCCTTTTCCCCTTTCTCTGCCCTCAGATCCCAAAGTCAGAGAAAACGTTAAGGCTGGAACTATTTCCATGAAAAATACACTTGCTGATCCATGAGCAAAAATATTAAATGAACAGCACTTTTGCAATAGAATTCTTCTGTCGAAGCTCCCCAAAATAGATTAGAGATTCATGAGAACATAGTGCCTTCTAGAAGCTCCAGTTAGGGACTGCTGTGTGATGACACAGAAAGTCTTGTGCTGAAAAACTTCAAACAGCAAGAACATTGAGAACCTCATTTTCAAAAGTCCCATTCTAAGGCATTCTGACAATTCTTGAGACTAATTTGAACATCTCAGTAGATAAAAGTCTCAATTTCCTTTGCAGGGACTGAAAACTCCTTTCTATTCTTTGCAAGAAATTTTTATTTCGTCTGTCTACCTTTAAATCTGCCAAACATAAGGAGTTAACTTCCTTCCAAGCTATTTAATCATTCAGTGGCATTTTGTACTCTTGAACACAGGATTCAGAAAGGGCACTGGAATGCTCTGGTTGTAAGGCCCTGTCTCATTAAATCTCCTTCTGATTACAGAAATAAAAGGTTTAAGTCATTCCGCCGATCCTGGTTTGGAAAGCCTCGCTCAAAATGAACACAAATTAATTTTCACTGTTTCTTCCTCAACCCCAAACCAGTTACCTCATCCCATCAGGCACAACTCACTCTCTGCTTCCTGCCAGTCCCCCTGCACTGCTCCTGCATGTTCTCAGAAATGGCTTCCAAGAGGATCCAGCTAAAAACCTTTCCAGGGAAGTTAAGCTGACAGCCTGTAGTTACTTGGATCCTCCTTTTTGCCCTTCCTAAGGAGGAGTGTGATAATTGCCTTTTTCCAAAAATTAGGATTCTTCCCTCATCCTCATCAACTTCCAAACACGCCAGGGAGTGGCCTTGCAGTGACATTGGCCTGTTCTCCCAGGCAGAGCTGGCTGCATCCCAACTGCTTCCGTGCACTTGTGCACACCCAGTTTGCTTCCAGTGTCTTTGGATTCTTTTCCATCTACTGTGGGTAACACTCTGCTCCCTCAAACAGGATCAGGGCCTGGGAAGCCTGAGAGCCAATCCTCACTAGCAAAGGCTGAGGCAAAGAAGATTTCAAACACCTCGGCTTCACCTATCATAAGTTAAAGGCAGTCTTCTAAAGCAACTGCAGTGAAGAAGCTTTCTTTGAAATGCAGCCTCATAAATAAGCAATGATGTTCTGGCACAGGGGTAAATATTCCTAGAATTTAGCTACTGGATTTGAGCAGCTCTCAGAATTTCATTTAATGAAGGAGTCCAGGAATACTCATCTTTATTATTTTGATCAGCTGGGCTCCAGACAAGACCCAGGAGATAACCTTCTGCACACACTGCTTTTGTTTATGTCCAAAGTCCTGCAAAAAGGGAAAAATCCAACCAGCCCCATTATCAGCCCTCAGAAATGAAAACCCTTGAAAAACATTAAGTCCTTTAAGCATTTTATGTAAAATTGGGTAGGCAAATCAAGATATAGGCACTGAACTTAAGAGCATCAAAACCATACAGGCTGAATGCTGACAGATTCAACTGGCCCTCATGGGAACTCAGGAGGATCAAGCCTGACTTTTCTAACTCATCATCACCAATAAATCAGGTTTGGCTCTTCTCACACGAGCCAGCAGCACTGATGGGAAACAGCTGCCATCACACACTGCAAACACATCTCTCTGGACAATCTAAATTGTTTTATCTTCTTTGCAAGGTGAGCGTAATTGATTCCACAGTGGTCACTCATGACAGCAGAGTGAACTAAATGCAGGCTGCCTTAGGACTGAGATAATGCACCCCTGGCAGTGCAAAACCCTGCATTTGGGACAGTGGGAAAAGCAGCTTTCTCTTTGCTCTACCCTACTGCAGGCACTTCAGACAAACAGCACTGCCAAGATCCAAGAAGCTTCCAGTCCACATCAGAAACAAGGTGGAGACACGAAGAGTTCCATCACAGCTGGCTCTGGAGCTGTCATCCTTAGCACCAGGCACCATCCTAAGCCCATGGAGCTGGAAACTGCTCATTTCAGGCCTCTGTAGCCCATTATAGGTCTCTTTTGCTCATTACAGGTCTCTCTTTAAGATTCTAGAGCACTGTCACACCCGGTAGAAGGTGTCATGTGCTGTTTGTATGTTCCACAGTATTTGGTTTCATGACTGTGTTTTCTTTTCTGGATGGAGCAACACAGGCAAACTAAAGGTGGAAAAAAGAACAAAGTCCTAGGGTAGCCAGACAGTCTTGGAGCACATCAACCCTCTGCCATCCACTCTTAAAAGTACTCAAATGACCCACAGGCAAGCTGGCACAGCCAGCAAGCACTGCTCTGTGAGGAGATCAGTCACAGAAGCCAGAGAGCTGCAGGAACAAGGTGCTGTCCAGCCCCACAGGTTTTGTCTCCTCAGGAGCCAGAGGGCAATGCCACACTGAAGGAGAACCCATTCCAGTTCTCAGAAGGCACTTCAAGACTTGCTGTCCCAGCTCTGAGCCTGTGATGATCCATTCTGCGGGTTAATAAAGTTGAAAGATGCTGCCTGAGTCCCTGGAGGGCTGAGGTTGATGCCTGCTGGGGCAGCCAGCACACAGGAACACAAACATGGACTGTGACTGGGGAGCCAACAAAAAATACTACCATGGATGGTCATTTAAACATTTTCCAGGCTGTCTCCTGTTAGAAATATGGATTGCAGCAGCCTTAAGAAACAGATATTTCTGCTTTTGTACAAGGCACATCCCCACACTCAAAGGGGAAACCCCAAAAAAATCCCAGTCAGGACACTGCTAATAGGGAAACTGCCTGTAAGCTCAGTTCTTTGCAGAGGAGGATGTGAAGCCATATAGGGCATTACAACTTGATTTCACAACTGCTAAGTACCTGTAGGAGTGAATTATCTGATACACACAGCACAAGATGTGGGATCCTGGAATCAGTGAAAACCAAGTCACAAACAAGATTTGTTTTAAACAAAAATCTGCCTGTGCAAGGTTGGCTTTTAGACTTCCACCCACAACATCTCCTCTGACAAACACAAAAGCCTCACATTCCACATGGGTGAAAGAAGTAAATTTAAAATAGGATGTTTCTAGCAGATTTTCATTTCAGTTTGCAGTCCTCCTTCAGGAAAGCAGTTTAAGTGTACGAAGAGTAAAAGTTCCTCAACTCCCTCCCTCAACCACAGAACAAATGAAGTCTCTGCAGTATCTGCATGGGCAAAGATCAAATACAGTAGTCATCAATAGTGTTGTGTTTGGCAGCTATTCATATCAAATAACCAAGAGAAAATTGCTTTTCTTTGAAAAGGAGTTACAGAGTTCAGCACAAAGGGTGAGCTTCACTGCATTTAACTACAGTACTTAAAAAGTCAAGGTGACCATTAGTCAACAAAGAGAGCTTTCTTCAAAGGAATATTTGTTGACATCCATCTTAAAGTGGGAAGAATTATTCTTCAGAAGGACTCTGGAGAGAGTTTAGGTAAGACTACCCCCTTTCAGAGAGACAATGGTTGTTGAAATACATTCTAAGTATAGTGCCCATTATATAAAGAAGACACAAATAGGTAGATTTTAATGCTGGAAGGAGGAATTCAGTATTCTCTGGTGCTGTTTAGAAGAAAATTGAAGAATATATTCTAGAGAGGCATCAAATCTTGATGTGAATCTCTGACCTGTTACTACTTTGCCCTAATCACGCTCCTGCTAAAAAATGTGTCCTTGCTAATTTGTTTGAACTTTTTTTGGTGCCATTCATTCACAACAGTTTTTTCTGCATTAGCCCGACAAGCTCTAATTTAAAAGCAGCAATACTCCTCTATTTGGAAAGCCAGGAATTGAGTTCATTCAGTAACAGCCAAGCTTATAAGAATAGCTTATCATAAAACTCAGGACTTGACTTCATCAAAAACTGGATGGCTGCTTGGAGAAAGACAATAGAAATGAACTGTTCAGGTGAATATTTTATTTCTGAAGTTGCTGTGGAATGAGTCAAATAATTCAATGAAGCAAAACGATAATTAGAGAAGTAAAACTCTCAAAATAAAAAAAAACACCTTTTCTTATCTTTTTTTTTTCCCTAGTCAGTTCCCTTTCTGCAATCACCAAAATAGAAGAACACACATTGAAGACTTACTTTGCTTTAAGTGTTTCCTCCTGGAAATTCCACTGAGGATCTTCCACAAGCTGCAGTTCTCGTAAAACACTCCCTGGCTTGTAAGCTGCATTGATCACCATGCTGAGAACCTGTGGGGAGATAAAACCAACAACAATGATGGGTTTAAAAGTAGTCCTTGACCACACTGAACACGGTCCCAGGTGCTGCACAGGCACTAGCAGCTTGCAGGTCCTTGTTTCTGTCCTGGCTGCACAGGTTAAGTGCTGAATGAAAAGAGGAGGGGTCTAGAATGGATCACTGTTGCCATATTATAGATAACACCTGAGTCTGATAAGGTAACTGCATAAAATGCTGCTGTTTAACACCAAAAATCTGCTAACCAGTGATTCTGTCTTTGTGACAGATCCTCTCACCCAAAGCAGATTCCACAGACTGCATCCACCATGGACCAGTTTAATAAAGAAATGAAAACTGAAATAGTTCTGAAGGCACAAGCAGGTACAGGTCATGTGCACCACCACACAGTGAACACTGAAGGGGAAATTCACACATTTGAGGTCAGCAATGGTGCTTTAGAGCCTGAGAGCTGTGTGCCTTGACTGTATTAACAGAATAGCAATGAAGTCTCCACAAAAAGAGTTTGCAGGAGGCGTGCCTGGAACCCAGTGTGTGCTCACTCCGTACAAGAGAACACATGTGCCAATCCTTTTAATCCAAAGTCACTGAGAATAAAAATGATTCCTGCTATTGGCTCAGGAAATCCAAGCTTTAATAGCCTACACTTGGCGTAGGGAGATAAACACAAGGAAAACAAATCTCTTAACAGCACCAGACCGTGTGTTTGAACACTCTGCATTGTATGCACATGAGTGATCCCACAGTGAGTCTGGATTGGTTTTCATCTAATTTAGCTCTTTACCTAACGCCTGCTCTTACTTCCTTGGGGGCTTGCAAATGACTTCAGTATGATGAACATTAAGTTTACCCAGCACCCATGAATGCAGTTCATCAGAAATGAAAAAATAACTAGGTCATACTGCAGTGACCAATGTGTTTGTATTTGTTTGGTTGTTTTTTTCTGGGTTGTTTTTTCTTTCCCCTTTAAATTCAGCAACCTGAGGATTTGCTAGCATTTTGAAAACCCTACAGGATTAATCATTTTTCAGGCAAAGGCTTCACTTAATGCTGCAGAGTGCTCTGTAAAATGGCACTGGCTGGAGTTGCTTGGATAGGTTATTTACTAGAAGCAAAATTTAATTTATCATTGGCCCCTTGGAAACATTACTCCAAGCACTCTTCAAAAAAGTCCAATTAGAGACACCAAACACTGACAGAGGGTAGATTTAGACTGAATATGAGAAAGAAATTTTTTCCCTGGGAGGGTGGGGAGGCCCTGGCACAGGGTTCCCAGAGAAGCTGTGGATGCCCCTGGATCCCTGGAAGTGTCCAAGGCCAGGCTGGATGGAAATTGGAGCAACCTGGGACAGTGGAAGGTGTCCCTGCCCATGGCAGGGGTGGCACTGGATGACCTTTATGGTCCCATCCAACCCAAACCATTCTAAAATGCTATGAAAAGACAATTTCAGAGTGAGCTCTTCCAGTGTTCACCCACATCTTCTCCTGCCAGTCTCTCCCCACACAAACTGAGGGGCACTGGCATCCAACACCTGATGTCAGGAAGCCAGAAGTGGGTTTGCAAAAACATCAAGTGCCTGGGGAGCTGCCACACTCACTCACAGCTCATCAGGTGCCTTGATCAGCAAATCCAGGGAGTTATTTAAGCCCTGTGCAGGAGTTTGTTGGGAAAGCTCTCCTTCAGCACACTCCTGCACCCACCCTGCTGCCTTGGAGGGACACCTGGGGCAGAGAGCATCTTGCTGACCAATTTCCACCAACAGTGCTGTCCTGCCCCCTCACCAGTGTAATGGTGCTTGAATGAGTTGTCAGAATAGCTGGGAAATGATCAAGAAAAGAAAATCCAACCCTGCAATAGCAGTGTGGCCCTGCCTGGGCGTTCTCCCAGACACCTAATCAACTCCAGCCCTGCTCAGGCACCCACAGTGTCAGGACTTTTCTCAAAGCTGGCTTGTCACCAGCAGGACTCTGTAAACTTCTAAACTCAGTTCCAAATAAAAGAGTGTTTTGTAAGAACAATTATTTCCCTCTCAGGGAAAAGAAAAAAAAGAATCAAACCACTGGGTTTTACTCTTCTTGCCTCTCAAATGAGTCACTGGGTTTGGCATTTTACCCTACAGCAAAGATCCATCATCACAATAACAGTGGTACCTTCTAGCAACAGTATCACTTCACATTACACTCTATTAAATGCAAATAAATAGATTTTTGAAAAAAAAAAATTACTGTGATTTAAACAAAACCAGTGAAGGAACCTAGATCAGTTTCCAACTTTCTCTGGAGATGGAAAATTACATCAACCATCTCAGACTGGTCAAATTTCCTTTGGCTGGAGTGTGACCAGTCTGAGATTTTGGAGGTTTAACTTCAGTCCTCTGCATCAGAAATGGTTTGGGTGCAGCCACCTGTGCATTGGAGCACAGGGGGGGATCAGGCAAGGCCAGCCCTTGCTGTAATCCATCAGTGAGGTTTTATTTTGATGCTGGTGACCTTTGGATTTTCAGAGCTGAGTGAGATGGGGTCACACCAGTGATCATGATCACACAGAGCCATCACGAGCCTCTGCCCAACCTCCCAAGCACCTGATATTCATAAAGTTCTCCATGTCATGTATTTTCATGTGCACAGGGGCTCTTTTCTGAGTATATCTGGTGTGCCAGATGCCACTGGGCAGTTCAGCACTTTTCTTCCCATCACAGCTCTCTGGTGTTCACACATTTTCCATCTCCATCCCCCTTGAAACAGTCTCAACCCTGAATGAAGTTTTCTTAGGAGGTATCACTGGCAAGGTACAGCTGAAAATATGATCACAACTCTTTTCTCCTGTTCAAGACCTCAATCATCAGCATTCTTATGAGAATAAATTCAATTTCCCTCCTCTATCTGAGATAAAATCCCACACCTCCTACCTAACAAGAGATGCCAAATACCACAGTGGCCTTAAAGCAGGGCAGTAAAATGTTATTTCTTAAACTTGGAATACTGATGTGTCTGTGGAACAGAGAGAGGAGAGGCTAAGAGTTATCTTTCATTAGATAATCAAGGATCTAAAAGGCATCTTTTGTCATAGTCCATTTTCTTTTTAAACAGAAAAAGCAAAGTGTCTCAAAAATAGTATGAGCAGTAAGCAATGAAGCTAATTAATCTTTACAGTATTTCTCTAAGATATGGGGGGTTATAGATCATGTGGAGTCCTATGAAGACACCTGGTTTTATTTTACAATGTTGCTGCGGAGTTCTTGGCATATATGAAGAACTGTTTGAGCTCCTTAGATATTCTGACCCCAGAACTAAAGCTGACAATCTATTTGTCTTAATTTAACTTCCAAGTCAGCCTTTATTATATAGAATATTTATTATATAATTTAATATAATATTTATTATACCTTACAGTCACCACTTTTCAGCCCAGGTGCAATGCCTGGATGGCAGCAGGTGATGTCTCCATTGTATCTAGCCCCAGGTTTCAACTCGTTTTCCAAGAAAATACCTCAGAAATGAGACAAACTCTGCAGCTGATGCCAAACAACAGACACTGCCACCTCACTTGCTTCTTACAGTTAAAGAAACCACAATAAACCAGAGGTCCAAGCAGAAAACTTGTGCTGGCACTGGGAATAATCAACAGCTAGACTGTAAAAACAAGTTTGTTACTAAACAGCACAAGAGTTACTTGTTACTCACATATGACTTTGGGATTCAAGGGTACACACACAGGATGATGCTTCACTGCACCAGTGGTGGAGGTAAGGACAAGACCTTGGGTGGAAAGGGCTGAGGAGCAGCAGGAACTTCAATTGTGCTGCAATTTTTGCCTTCACCCTGCCCATGGCTCTCCGAGCTGCTGGCACCCTCTCAGGTCAGCAACAGTTACCAGGAATCAGGTGCATCTCTCCCCTACAGCAACATCCTGAATGTTTCCTCTTCACCCTTTCCAGAGTTTGTAACTGGTTCCCAAGGTCAGAACAAGCTTGAGTTTGTGGTCATAATAACCTTGATTCTTTTCTGTGAAGTAACACCAACCAATGCTGGGCCAGTACCATTGTCCTGCTCTTTGGGAAGTTGTTTATGTCTCCAATAATGAGATGCCCATGTCTCCATGGCACTGGCATTTGCTCCTGTGTTGATGGCAACCCACACCAAAGCTGCTCCCAACCAACAGAACTCCCAACATCATCTCTCCCATCAAAACCCACAAAGCAAAACCTGTCCCCTCTCCCTGGCCTGAAGTTTTGCCTCATGGAAACCACTCCAGGACAATTTTAGGTTCACAAATTCTGGGTCTGGGAAGCCACAACTCATACTTTCCTCTGAAATCTCCCCAAAAGAGAGCTGGGCCACTGTGGGAACCAGGGTTTGTCTCTGACTGCCCTGGAGGATCAGAGACCCAGGCATGGTCTCTGAACACAGAGCCCAAGACACCTGTGGTTTGGATTCTAGCCCATGGAAATGATTACCAGCTTTATGTGAAGAATTACAAGTCACAAGAATTTGAGTAGAATAATAATTAGTTTATCACAGGGTGAAAAAATAGATTTTGGGTTTTTTAGTACGGTGCATAGGCAAGGACAAAACAGGGGATCCTCGTGGTTTTTAGGCTTCTTCCTCCTTGTTCACCTACTCCATTTTCCTGCTGTGATGGTGGCACTGTTGATTGGTTTAGAGTAGAAACTAACTGTCTAACATAGGTGATAGGAATTGGAAAGTAATTGTAAATAACATACACGTAGTTCTTAGCATAAAAGATTAACACTGCCCCAAGGGTGAGGAGTGTGCCTCAGACTGTCCTGCCAGACAAAGCTTGGCAGGTCAGAGAAAGAATGTTATAGATAAGGTAAAATAAACAACCTTGAAACAAGAGCCAAAGATTCTGAACTCCTTTGATTGCAGCTGGGGAAAAATGGACTTTTAACATCTCGGGAACATTTCTGCAGCACAGAAAACATGACAAGGCCTTACCTCCTTGAGCACCAGCACACACTTGCCAGGCCCCACAGACTGAGGTAGCTCTGCAATCCTGCCTTTGTTTAAATATGGACCTGAGAAGCAGCGGTGGTTGATGTAGAGCTGGGGGCAGCAGTATCTCCCATTGATGGTGCCTGCAAGGAGAAAGCAGCAGTGAGGTGCCTGGAGCACTTTTATACCATCAATCAAGGGCACTACTTCCTCTCAGATGTGGGAGGAAGGGGGGGGAAACAAAGGAGGCACAAAATTCCACCCTGGGATAGAAGGTAGGGAAGCCTCTGCTGTTCAAACTCATCCAGCACAGGAGAAGGAAGGGTTTTTAATAGAGACTGGTTTGGCTGCACACCCTGCTGAAATGAGGACTGGGAAAGGAGTTAATCCACAATATGAGCCAGGGCTCTTCTAAAACTTACACTGCAGGGGGACATCAGCAACCCACTGCAACCTGCCAGGAGGGGATGTATGAGCTGAGCCTCAGAGACAGGCAACCAGCTCAGGGAGAACATTCTCCCTGTGAAGAGCCTTAGGAGCCCCATCTCCGCTCCTGTCCAACCCCTCAAGCCCTGCAGTGCCATTCCTGGACCCAGCATGGGTCTACAGAGCAGTTTTTCTTGTCTGGGCTAATTATTCTGGGCTCCTTTATAGCCCATGGAGAGAAATGGGAACTTCTAAACCTGGTTTACATGCCTTGCAAGTGGTTATCCACTGTTTTTTGGTAATCATACCCAAAAAGACCCTGATTGTCCCCATTTGACTGTAATGGGGTGCTGGCTGAAATGCCAACAGGTGTCCCACAGCCTGCTGAAATAAAATGAGTTAAATCCTGTCCCTGCTGCTGGGTTTACACCACTAATTGGATGAACACTGCACTCAGAGCCTCCTGTCACTGCTGAAGGGGAGAGGAATCTGCCTTTAGCAGAAGCAGCAGCCACACCACACAGCCCTGACATAACACAGGGGACCCATCAGGTCACACTGTCCCCAATTTCATCAGTGTCAATTAACAACCTGCACCCATCTCCACCAGAGAGATTAATTAGCCTTGTCTTAATATCATCATCTGAAGTGGGCAAGCTCCAGGGGAACTCTGACAGCCCCAGACCCTCACCTGCTGTCCTTAAGGTGGGTTCACTCCATCTTACAACCCTTGAGGATGTGGTTCCATCTCCCCAACCCTATGAAAACTCACTGCCTTTTTGGGGTCCTCCCCTTCTATACAGGACATGGGTTTTTGAAATGAGGATCCTTACCTGTTGTGTCTAGCTGAGGAACTGGGCAGAGGTCATGAGGTATTTTCTCAACAGGCACTGAGGATGGTAACCTGTCAAAAGAGAAACTGGATGTATTTAATAGAGTATTTGGTGTATCAAACAGTGTCAGACAGGACAAAGGGCCAGAACCAGGCCTCAGGCTGGACCAAAAGATCCACCAGCAACAGCCTGGGATGAGGAACAGGGACACCTCCAACACAATTGCACTCCCCCATGGTTGATCACAGACCAGAGTGTTGCACATGAAGGAGCCAGATCCACTCTTTTTCTAAAAAATACATTCTGACATGTCAGCTTTAGACCTCCAGGATTCAAATATCCTCCCTTAAATCCCTTAAATTCAAGTTTCTGCAAACTGCAAGAAACAGGGAAATGCCCTCCTGGTACATGCCCATCTTCCCTAAGCATCCCTTGCTGCCTGTCAGACAGGGGCTGTACAGCCCCAACCAGTAAAAAATTGCTGTCACAGAGACTTTGTAATATGCTAACAAATATTTCAGACTTAGAAGAATCCTCTTGCTGGCTGTGCTGCAGTATCTGGGCAGTAGTTACCAAGCCACACAGCTGCTGTGTATTATCCCCCCTGGAAGACCTGATGCATTCCTGTCAAAAACCACCTTAAATAACACAAAAAAGCCAAAACAACTTACTGTTTTTCTGGTTGCACAACTGCAATTCTCCTCTTCCTTCGCACTGCAAAAATGAAGCAAGGAAGGAAAAAAAAATAGTTTTGTACCCTTCTGTCCTGTTAAGTACACCCTGAATGCATAAAAAGCTGTGTAAATGCACTGACTATAAAACGACTTTGAACACAATGAAATGGTACTTAATTACTATCACCATCTTTTCTTGGTATTTTTTAAGTAAGTCAGTACATCATTAAAACCTACTTTAAGGATGTAATAATACATTTAATCTTTCCTCTGGAATGCTAATATTGTGTTTTATGGGATCAGCATAAAAGAAAAAAAATTAAAATAAAAAACACAAATATTTTTCCATACAGAAACACATATGGATAAGATTACATTTTACAAGCATGATTACCTCCAGCATAATTTATCCCCAGCTATAAATTGTGATAAGGCTGCATAATGTTGCCATAGCAGTATTCTCCTAAATTAGGCTCTGGCTGCCTGATTTTTAACTTAAGCATATTTAACTCTTCGAAAGGGCTGATACATTTTAAAATTCTCCTTTTGGATGTTAATTAAAATAAACAGTGAGGCCAATTTTTCACCTGGTGGCTTGAGATTGGATATGTTGGAACAGGAGAACAACACCAAGCCACTGAGCTCTCACAAACTGCCTTCTAACACAAATAGAAAGGAAAGAAATTTGTCTTAATATGCACTGGAGGCAGGATAAAACACTTAATTGTGCAGTGGAGGGACTTAAACTGAACACTAGGAAAACTTCTGAGCTGGCAAGGGCAGTGAAATAAGGGACAGATACCCTGGGAAAGGGCACAAACTCCATCACTGAATGGCAGCAATTATTCCTCCATTTAGATGGAGCAGATCCTGTTTTGGAAAGGGGCACATGGAGGTGTCTGTATGTCCATTCCATACAGCATTTTTTGGGGTATTTTTTTCCAATTTGAGGTCTTTGTCCCTAATTCACTCAGCTGTCTGGCTTAGCACAACAAAACCTTGTTTCCCTCTGACAACCTCACTGACCAATAACCCCTCTGCAAACCCAAACCCACTGTGCAACCCCAAACCATGGAACAGCCTTGCCCAGCACAGATAATGCCATTTTTGGAAGGGTGGATGACAGAGACAAACACAAACTGCATCATTCCAGCCTGGTCCCTAATTAGATTTATTACCATTTACTGCAGTACAATTCCAGCCTGGTTATTGGTCTGCTGAGTGGGTTGACACTGTCAAAAATGGGATTATAGACCTTAGGAAAAATCTCTGATATATCCACAGAGGTACCATCTGCACTGCTCAGGTCTCCATGTACTTACAAACAGCTTTGTGTGGTGGGGTGAGGTTATAAGCATTTGCTTCACACCAGCCAACAGGGAAAATGTCCATAGACTCCACATCAACAATGTACTCTGGAGAGGGCATCTGTGAACCTATAAACACAAATTTACAATGGGATTTAGGCATGGGAACACTGAGCTCAGAGCCATCCAAGCATCCATCACGAGTCTGGGGAAGCGGATGATGGAACGTGCAAAAATAAATCTGCTTTCCTGCATCAAAATCAGGCACCATTTCATCTACAGCTCTGCACAGACTGCAAGGATGGGGCTGCTGCATTTACAGTGCAATGTGGTTCAGAGGAAAACCCCATTAAGAGCACTTGGAGGATGAGCAGTGAAGCAGCCAAAAACCAGGGAGGTTAAACACACAAAACTTCCCTCAACAAGATGGCCTGGCTGACCCCTGGGTATTTTGTAAAGTTGCATTAAGTGAGGTAGAAGGACTTACTGAATGCTTGCTCTTAATGGTAAGAGAGTGTATCTAGGCTTTCCCAAGGTGGTGGCTAATGTGAGAGAGGTTTCAGTGTCCCCGTGCTTCCCTGAAGCTTTTTTGTGCAGCTCTTGAGTCCCATTTTTTAAGGGTGAGAGGTGGCCACTCTTCTGTCCAGAAGTGCTATGAATTCTCTCCTAGGGTTCCTCACATGAAACAAGAGCTGATCACCCAACAGGAGAGAAGCAGTATAAAAATCCCAAGTGGGACACATGCACCAAAGTCTCTGGCACAATGCTGACTCCAAAACTTCACCTGAAGTCTCTATTTAAAGCAATTATTAGCAATTATTCCAATTTGGTTATTATACCTCCTTTAAAAGACAATGTCCTGTCTTCATTTATGTGACTCCCACTCACAGATCCAAAGAATTACTTAGGTTGGAAAAGACCTCCAAGATCATCAAGCCTAACCATTAACCCATCACTAACCCATCCACATGACTTTTGAACACTTCCAGGGACAGTTACTCCACCACTTCCTGGGGAAGCCCATTCCAATTTGACCATCCCACCAGTGAAGGGTATTTTTCCTACTCTTTTTTCCTAATTTACCTGATTTCCACTCAAAATCCAATGAAGATAGTCCTGCTGGCTTTGAGTTCTTTAAAAAAAAATCTCTGTGTCTTGAGTCCAGGCACCTTTTAACTACTCCAATTCAAGTTCAACTGTGCTGGCACAGCTGGGCCAGCAACTTCACCTCCTCCCTCTGCCAATTCCACCCCAGGACAGACAGCTCCAGCACCAGCATGGAGTGATCTCCTAATAAAAGGGACCAAAAGATCAGCAGCTTCCCCTGCATCACCCCGGCCTTGGCATCTGTTAAAACATCTTTGCCTCCTGTTTAAGGCAGCAAATGTTTGACTGTGCACAGCCAGATGCCTACAGGGAACTTCTCACTAATGTATGCTCATCAAAGGCTTGTGGGGTAATTTAAGCAGTAATTGAACTTTGTGATGGAACAGCACCGAGGCTGAGGTGCAGCATTTGGATCAGTAATAAACCTGCTGCTCTGAGAGTGGGTGGCTGCATGAAAAACCCAGAGGAGGCAGGGAAATAGGTGCTGATGATCACACTGCTGGAGGAAATAATAAAAAAATGCAATCATGATGTCTGTGTAGACTCATGGATGTCTTCATGGTGTTTCTCTGTTCATGCACTATCCATTGAAAATACAGTGTCTCTCAGTGGGATATGGGGAAGAGAATGGGATGAAGGCTTAGGGGAAGGACACAGTTTGCTGAATACAGGATTTCAGCAGCTGCAATTCCCTGAGAAACCATTTCCCTCCAAGAGGTAATACCACGTGGTCATTGCTCAGTTTGAATGGGATGAAAGCTCCAGTGGGGAGCTCCATTTCCACCTGACACCACAAACGCAGGGAAGGAACCCAGGTGACAAGAGTGAGTCAGTGGCAAGACATGCACACAGTGAGCAAGCCATGGATCAAGCCCTAAAGAGAATAAGGAATCAACAGAGACCCCAATGAAATGTCTGGGTCTGGGAAAACCAATTACCTCACAACTGTAATGGTGGTACTCTGACTAAACAGACTCAATTATCTTAGAGGCCCCTTCCAATCTTAATTATTCTACAATTCTACATTATTATAAAGGAACCAGATCAAATGTACTTTCCTGCTTACAAGCAACAATAAATGAGACAAGAAGGGTATTTTCCAACCAAAACGGTTCCATGAACATTCTGGCTCTGAAGTTCACAGCTGCAGCCACTCTGAGGAGTAAGAAAGCAGCACAATGCCCGCTCTCCTGCAACACTTTATTCATCTTGTAAGACATATTCACAGCTCCTCTGTCCTCCCTGGCACTGCTTCTGCCCTCTGGCAATTGCTAACCCTGCTTTCCACTTCCAACATCTCTCTGCTTCCTTTGGCCTCACTCAAAGGAGCACAAAACAGCTTTTTTGAGACTCATTAGTTTCATCTGTTGCGTTTTATGCCGCTCTCTCCTCAGAGCAAGAAATGTCCACGAGAATTGGGAGGTTAAAGGGAAAACAAGGAGACTGGAAGCAGGGTGAGGAAAATGTCTGTGTCCTGCTATGAATCTTACAGGATGGGTAGAACAGAGCAGCAACTTCCACAAAACTGTAAAAGGGGAAATTACAGGAAACCTCCCTGGAGAAGTGATTAACCAAAGGGTTTTCCTCAAATTCCTGGGCTGTGCAGGGAGTGTGCATTATTACTTGTATAAATTCACACCAGAAAGCTTCAAGCTCTAAAATCTAAAATGAACCAGTAAAAATTAACAATGCAGATGATGAGTAATAAAGTAGCAGAGAGCACAGAGCATCCCATCAGTCCTGGGCTGCTCCTCCACCACGGGGGAACCACGCTGCTGCTCATTAAATGCTTGCCCTCGAGTTTAGGGTTTTGCTTCTGTACAAAGTGTGATTTATCACACAATGTTCCCTCATGTCTAACTCAGCCCTGCTTAACTCTTGTGTTCCTGCATTATGGCTGCAGCCTGGGCTGTCAAACTGGGAAACTGGGAAGGCAACAATGAAAGCTTCAGAGGGATAAACAGAGGAACCTGAGGTCTTCAGTGAGGGGCTCCCATGGTAGCTGGGGAGCCTTGCTGCCTCCAGAAGATAAATAATCAGTTAGAAAAAACATTGTATTAATGGAGTCAAAAAAAGCCATGCCACACTTCAAGCCACATTTATTTTACAACTCTGCAAGCAGAGGTTTTTTGGTTGTGGTTTTTTTTTAATGCTTGCTTTTAGTACAACAACTGTGCATAATGTAGTGATGTATTCCTATAGCAGCAAAGACTTCTTTCTATTTTTGCAATCTTTTGCATCTCTTCTGTTTACTACAGATCATTCAGTTCCTGGTACTGAGATATAAACCAAGCTTAAAGCATCTATAGATCAGAACTCAAAAGAAAGGAGATGCACACATTGGTTGTGGTGGTAAGTTGTGAAAAAACATCCTTTAAGAAATTAAAAGAGTAAAAGGCAGGGAGAAAGAGATCAGGGAAGGAAGCGAGGTGGGAGTGTGTTGCCTTCTTCCTGCATCTATCCACATCTTTGGCATATACAAGTAAAGGCAGCTGGCCATTTAAGAAAAGAAGTTGCCAAAATGGGTCAGATTCCTTGATCAGATGGGTGTAAGTTCAACAACAGCCTTAGTGAGAATGGAATTTCAAACAATTGCTGATTCCAGCAATTAAAAAACCAGTATTTGTCCTGTATCCAGACCAGGCTGCAGATGAGCTAGAATGGAAACAATTATCTTAGAGTTAAAAACCAAAACCTGTCACTGCACACAGCTCTACCAAAAGCACTCAGGAGGAACCATAATACTTTGGATAACTTTGCAATGTTTTTACCAGCTTTATGGGCTTTGATTAGAGACTTCTCCTCCTGTACAAACTGTCAGGTTGGGAACTGCTGCAGAAGTCTCAGCTGCACAAGTGAGGCAAACTTCTATTCCTAGGCTAAAGGTGTACAATGAAGGTAGGGAGGAAGTTGTTATTATGGTGATAAAGACCACGTGGATGGGAGGGTGGAGGAACTTGCAGCTCCCCCAGAGAAAGAGTAGGTAAATGTAATTCCTCATGACACATAACTAGTCAAAGTGTATAAAACTGAAAAGCTGGACAGAGCAATCTTGTGCAGAGGATGAAGGACAAAATTTAAGAGAGTGAGTGAAGCAGACAAACACCAGCAGCCTTTAGAGCCCATACCTTCCAGGTGCAGCCACATCAACCGTCCTTTCACCGAGGTGATGGAAGCAACACAAATCTCTGCAGGGTTCCTGGGGTTCACTGCCTCCAGCTTCATGTTCTTGGTGAAGCCACGGCTGAAGGATGTCTGAAAGAGTTGAGAGACAATGCTGAAACATGGCTCTGCAGCACTGCTCAACTCCAACCAGGCTGCCTGCTGGGAAGCATAAATTGAGCATGGTTTGCTCTCCACTGGAAGGGCAGGATAGCATGAAGAATGCACAGGCATCCAGAGTGAAATCAGAGCTGGGCTGGTGCAGCCCATGGTGAGGCAGCTGTGCCCCTGCAGCATATGGGGGTCTGCAGGGGAGCACAGACCCACCTGCTGCCCCTGGAGGATCCCTGTCAGAGGAGATGGATACCCAAAGGAGGCTGTGACCCTGGAGAGAGGAACCCACACTGGAGCAGGTTTGCATCAACACCCATATGAAAAATCAATGATGAAATGCACATCATGTCCTACTCCCATCCCTGACTCTGGGAGACTGGGAGGAGGTTGCTCCACATCAGCTCCAAGTATGTCTGAATGTTTGCCAGGGATGCATTTTGTTTTGAACTACAACCCCAGAGGGCTCCCAGAACTCCTGTGCTTAAGCATCTCTCACCTTATAAAGCAAAAACCCATCCTGTCTCAGACCAGAGACACCTCTTCACACATTCAGTCACCCAAGCTGACTGAAGCTAAAGATATTTGTGTAACCTTTTCAAGAATGCTTTTCATCATGGAGTATTCATGGATGGGCCCCTGAGCCACCCAATTCAGAGAGTAGCAGCAGTGCCCATGGGATGGGGGGATTGGAACTAGGCAGTCTTTAATGTCCCTTCCAACCCAAGCCATCCTGTGATTCTATTTCAAGCTCAATGAACGAGGCTTTAAGGCACATTGGCTCGAGATGGATTCATTTGTGTTCATTGCCACTGCTCCTTCCAATGTCCTCCTGTCACCTATTCTCAGTCCCTTCCCAGTACCTCATCCATCAGTATCCCTGAAAACACATTAATGCAATACCTGTGTCCATACCAGAGCTTCCTTCCCTTGGATTTCCCTCCCCTCTGTTCCACCTGCTCTGCATCTCTCTGCACACACTAGCACAGAAAGGGCTTCACCTCTGAGATTTTTTTCTAATAATAATTGGAAAGAGTAATAATTGCCACTAACTCAAAATTACACCAAATCCTCAACCTAATTTAGAAACTGGAAGGCAGGCTCAAATTCAACCCTTCTCCTATGGGTACAACACCAAGGACCATGGGCACTTCACCTTGAACAGCGACTGAGAGCTCTTTGAGAGACTAAAAACTCACAGCTTTGCTCTCTTTTCCAACCAAGAACATGCTGCTACTCTCAAACACAGCCCAGACTGCCTCAAGCCTTGCTCAGCACACAGATCAGCTTCACCCTGCAAAAGCTGCTGGAATGCAGGCTGAGTTTGTTTAAATGCCTTTTATGTTGCCTAACAAGGAAACACCATTTATCATCACCCCTGCTCCTTTCATTGCAGTTTGGTGCTGGAGGCTCATTTATACAGAATCAATGGCAAAACAGTTAGGTGGAGTTTATTTTACTAAGCATTTGGGCACGTCAATCCATTTCATAACTGCCTCTCCTTGTTAAAAATCCCTCCCGGGGAAAAAAGCTACAGCACCTCCACTGCCAGCACCACGTCTGGCTGCATGAGGTGGGAGATGCAAAAAGGTTCCATCAAAGAGCCCCTCACAACCACAAATCAAGGGGACCAGCCAGCCAGGAGGCTGCACAAGTGACAACAGAGCAGCTCCCTCTGAAAAGAATTGTGTTATCAAGAGCAAAAGAAAAAGAGACACAGGTTCATCCAGTGAATGTTTCCTTAAAAAAAAGGGCCAAAAAATGCTCAGACTTGAATAAATCTCAGAGGATATTATGCAGAGACTTTTTTCAAGGCTGCCAGTGGTTGAGAGAACAGATCCACTACTTGGCAAAATGAAAAGAGATATAAAGAAAAGGTGGGGATGCTTGCAGAAGAGAAATGCAGAAATAGCCCCACTGTGTTGGTGTAGTGCAGCACTGTCCAGTTTCCCCCAGGACTGCTGGAAATCTTTGCTTTAAGTCCCTTCAGGAAGAGGGTCTCTATGGGGCAAAGAAATCCTTGCTCTGGTTTGACTCCCAAGTCAGACTCAGTTCATGGCACAATTCCTCTGAGTTTATCAACAAAAAATTCTCCAATTCACTATCAAAGCTTCCAACCCAGGCTGCTTCTGGGCCACCACAGATGAGGAAGGCCATGGAAAACCACAGCTGGTGCCTCTCTCCATTCTGCTTTCCATAAACACCCCATCCCTCAGTCCTATGACTTCTGAGCCCAGTGAAAAGTTGTACAATTCCTACAGAAATCTGTCTGTCCATCATTCACACCAGCACTTTATTTTGCAAGGCCTTCTGTGCTCATTTTAGGTGTACCACTAACATTTAGGTACCACCATCAGGAGTATTTTCAGTTTCTGATGGGATCTCAACCTCCATCATGGCACGTGAAGGAGAGCACCAGGTTACTGGAAAAAGCAGAAAGCCACATCTGCCTTTCCCCAGGTGATGAATACCTGTCAGGTCAAGCCACACAGGACTGCTATTGCTATAAAACAGCCTCCAAAAGATTATTTCAAAAGCTGTGAATCTCAATGACATCCATCACTCTCACATCACTGCTGCTGCATCAAGGAAGGACAGGAACTGTCCCAAGGACCATAGCACCCATGAGGGTTAATCATCCTCTCAAACATTTTCAACACTCAGTATTTTAATACATGTGGTTTGGTTAAATGTATCCCCTCTGGGATATAGAGATTCCACCTAAAATGTAAAAAGAGGCAAATGATACTGTGCAATTTCTTTACCTAAATTATTTTTAGTAGCACTTGAATTAATTGCAATGACCAGTTGAGATCCTTTTTGTGCTGTACAAAATCAGAGAGGGGATGAAGAGCAGGATAATTACAGATAAACACAAGACTAAAATAAGTTTTTTTTCTCTTTTAGGCATGGAGACCAGGAACATTCCCCCAGTTTCCTTCCTAAGGCAGCCTCATGGTGCTTTGGGGGAGCCTCTCCTGAAAACACATTACCTTTTCTGTGCCAGTTGCTTTGTTTCATGTGGATAGAGAGGAGCAAAAGGAAGAACTTACATTTCTAAAGCACAGGTGAGGTGCTGCCTCAGCTCCACACTGCTTCTGGTAGTCTGCCCAGTCAAAGTCCTGGCCAGAGTAACCTGCAGGAGGACAAAACAAAAAGAGCCATCAGCCACCACTCCACAGCACAGAGAGAGGACAAAAGAGGCCCCAAGAAGATGAACATCTGTGTTTCAGCATCTCATCCTGCCTCAGTGGCCTGTGCAGTGTCAGCAGGGCCCCTGATTACACACCATGAGAGCCATTGGTTACTCCAGCTTCCACTCACACACCTCCTGCATTTCACTGCCAAGTCTCCATTAAAAAGTAGTAAGACAATTATTTTCTCTATTTTCCCTTTTCTGCGAGCATCTTCCAACTTTTAACAAACCCAAACTAACGAGAAGTGCCACTGTCCCAGATTTCCATGTGGGGCGAGTTATGGACTTCTCTCTCCTGCTTTCAGCTGTCAAAAAGATGGGGTTATGGAGCTGGACATGGATTATTTGCTGGGAGAGGATCAACACAATCAGAAGCTGATCCATCCTCTCTGTCAAGGCAGGAGATAAATTCTCCTCTCTTCACTCATGTACCCTCCCTCACTGACTCCCCAGCAGCTCAGGGCGTGTGAGCTGAATCCCATCATGGTAAGAATGTTACAGAAATCTGGAGCAGAGCAGGAAAATGAATTCAGATCTCCCAGCCTCTGCTTCCAGGTAAAATAAAGGGATTCCTTTATACAAGCATCTCTCAAGGGGTCCCATCACAGAAAGACAAATCAGACCCCTGCTCATCCACTGTTCTCACTTGGCAATTTAGGCAATAAATTCTTGAGATAGAAATGTTTTACCTTTTTCAAGTTGCTTTTGGGGGCTTTTTTTTCGCTTGCCTCTTAGTCTCTATTTTTGCTTGAAACCAGTGAGTGCTAATCCTGTCCAGGGGCCTGTGGGTACTCTAATGACATTAATGCAGAACAACTCTTACTGGAAAGTTTCAGGAGTCACCCAAAGGCCAAATTCTTCCCTCAATCTCCCTTCTTGGCATCTCAGCCTGGCCATATTTCACAGAGCATCCCTAAATGCCTTTTGCATTGATAATCAAAAAGGGACACTCAAGATCAAATGCGAATGAATCATTTATGACAATGAAAATTGTGACTTTTTGTTATAGGCAAGGACTGGAATACTGAGTGTAATCCCCTATCTGTCTGCCAGATCTCAAAAAAAAGGAGGTAAAATTTTGGAAACAACGTGCCAAGCATCCATGCTAAGATCCAAGTATCTGGGATAAGATGATTTCTAATCCTAATAATTGTATTCATGACAAACAAATTACTGAGATAAAGCCTTGAGCTAAGATGCATGTCTCTGTGGGGCATTAAAGTGCATAATAATTAAAAAACTGAACATGCACAGGGAAGAAAAAAAGGTGGTTACTTATAAAGAATGTTCTTTTTCATACAGAAAAAAAATCTTCACACTGTTTTTTAACAATTTCTGCAACAGTATTTTCTTCAAACTTCTCCATCTCTTATCTCCCATTTAAACCCCTCAGGGATGGGTTTTGCATCTTGATTTTAAGCTACACAGATCTTGTCAGAGTGGATGGCAAAGGCACATTAGAGGTGTTTTAGTGAGGTACAAAAACTTGATGGTGTTGCCACCACACAACGCTGCTGGCCTGGCCCTGCACTCCTGGGATCACTGGAAGGTCTTTTCCTTCAGGCTTCAGCAGGAGTGGAACCTGGGAGGGCAGCTGGGGAGTTAAAAACAACTTACTGCAGCACCCCAAGGAGCATTCCAAGAGGGGAACACCTGGGAATTGAATTCAAATAAGCTCTGACTTGTCTGTGACCTTTTCAGGGTGAGGATGCAGCTCCTGGGCTGTGTCCAGCTCTGGGCCTCCATGGCCACAGAGCCCTGGAGGGGCTGGACCCTGTCCAGGGAAGGGAATGGAGCTGGGAAGGGGCTGGAGCCCCAGGAGCAGCTGAGGGAGCTGGGAAAGGGGCTCAGCCTGGAGAAAAGGGGGTTCAGGGGGACCTTGTGGCTCTGCACAGCTCCTGCCAGGAGGGGACAGCCAGAGGGGTTGGGCTGTGCTGCCAGGAACAGGGACAGGAGGAGATGGAATGGCAATGAGCTGCACCAGAGGAGGGTCAGGTTGGCTACTAGGAAGAATTTCTCCACTGAAAGGGCTGGCCAGCATTGGAAGGGGCTGTCCAGGGAAGTGGTGGAGTCCCCATCCCNAGGAAGAATTTCTCCACTGAAAGGACTGGCCAGCATTGGAATGGGCTGCCCAGGGGAATTGGTGGAGTCCCCATCCCTGGAAGTGGTCAAGAAAGAGCTGGACACTCAGTGCTGTGGTCTGGTTGACAAGGTGACCATCCAAGGTTGGACTCCACAATCCAGCTCATCTGCTGTTGCAGTGTGTCTCAGATACCTCAGCCCCCTCTCAGATGATTTCCTGCCAGGTTTGTCAAGCATTTCTCCTTTCCACATCCTGACCCCTGATGAGTGCTGTCTGTCAACCCTGGAATTCCAGAAGGGTGTCGAGTGGTTGGCAGGATTCAAAAGATGCTTCCCACCCCTAGAAAGGCATTGGGTCATCCAAGTGTCCTCTGTCCCTTAGGACTTCCCCCCATACCTGGTTGGTGCCACCTGTGTTCCTTCCCTGTTCTCCCCTGGTTCCAAGGGCCAGCAGCCATGCTGTGGGAGTTCTGCTGGAGCTGTGGCCGGATTCACAGGCCTCTGGGCCAGGAATAAAACTCTGAATCCAAACCCTCCATCAGAACCACCTCCTTTCCTTCACCATTGCCTTGAAGCTTCTCAGTCAAAGGTGACCCTCAGCTCTTCCATGCCTGGACTCCTCTCCAAGCCCTCAGCTGTGACATCCTGAGAGCCTGAGGGACCACTGGGGTGAAAACACCACAGAGCTGCCAGACAGGCAAACAGCAAGGGCACAACTCAGGCACAACCTCCTGGGAATACTGGATCTAACACCAATAATCAGGAGATCTTTCCCAGCCTTGCTGATTCCCTGATTCTGTGATCCTGCTGCCTCCCTCAGCACTCGGGGAGGTTCCAGGTACCCTGTGCCTGCACGGGGCACTCACACCCTGCCACCCTGGGAGGCTCAGCCCTGGTGACAACTCTGAGATCTGCCTTTGCTCAGCTCAGCTGCTGCTCCCCAGACATGCAACACCTGCAGCCTGTTTGCCATCTCAGCCTGGGCATGGAACTGCCCTGCACCAGAAGCAAATATAACAATACAAACACGCTGGAGGCTCTGCAAGTGGCTTTCCCTTAGTAAGCTTTACAACTAGGAGCATTATCAAAATGTTTTGTTCACCCACTTAATAATAGCTCATAAAACAATGATTATTACTCTAAAGGGAAGTAGTCTATAAATCCTGCTCTAATAAATATAAACAGAGCTTGCTCAATGTTTATACAGCAGCAGTTAATGGGTATTCATTTTTGGCACTGTACAGGAAAATACTGCTCTCTATTTTGAGTAGCAAATATTTGCACCTCCTGTTCATGACCCATTTACTCTTTGTTTGTCTTCAATAAAGCCCTGATAGGCAAAAAGGCAAGAGAATGGATATCAGACAGATAAAGGACTCTGAACTCCAAGACTGCAACCTTGCACATTGTTCTGATGAAAAAAAAATCAGTAGATTTTGAGATCAGAAAACCTCCTTGTCAAGCCTAAATTAAGCAGGGGTTCAGATACTTTTCACTTTCCATCTGCTTTCTTTCCTGGTGGTTTATGGGTTTTTGCTGTGTTTAGTTTGTGTTTATTTTCAAATAACTCATTCTAATATCTGATTACATTTTAGTAACTCAAAGAACATGTCTGCCCATAGAAAAGGTTTTAAGGTGTTAAAATTCAGTTTGGACATGCAGCCCTTATACACAGTGTAAAAAAATACAGCAACACACAGAATGCATCAATCTGCCACTGGCTTTAGGCCTTTGTAATAGCTTTCCCCCAAGATTTCTATCTCACAGCAGAAAGCAAATTTGATTTTCACCAGGGGAATAAAGAGAGACTTTCTGCGCTTTCTCAGGAGCCCAGGTGAATCCAAATAATCAGGCATCACAGAAGATCATAGAACTACAGTATCACAGAATGGTCTGGAAGGAGCTTAAAAGGTGGCCCAGTTCCACCCCTCTGCCAGGGGCAGGGACACCTCCCACTAGACTTGGCCAAGCTGAAAAATATGCACATGACAAATGCTTCAGATATGTCTTAAAATGTTGGCAACTACAAGAGAGTTCACACACACTTGACCCATAAAACACCATCTCAGACAGGCTTTGTATCAGCATGGATTGGAAATTTTTAAGCCTATGGTCTCCTTCAGTTAATTATCCTGCCTGGGGCAAGATGCATGTGAATCTGGGTGGGAAAAAATCCAAAATATTCCATTTCTTTTCATTTTTTAGCAACTTTTCTGGCCAGTATCAGTGAGTGCTAACACAGGCGTTATCATTACTCCTGGGTTTCAGCAGGAGAGGGTTAAAGCCCCAAAAGCAGATTTTTTTCAGCAGAAGCAGCAGAGCAATCATGGATGCACCGCATGCAGCTGCACGCACGGTGCTCCAGGACTTTGGTGGGAATTTCAAATTACATGTGCTGAAGAGGCACTCTGGATATACATAAGAGGATTCTGAATCTGATAGGGAATAACCCTTCCCTTCCCTGGGTTTGGCAGAATCATACTTTTTTCCAAAATGAAGACAAGAATTCATACACAAAACTTAGCTTCATTTTTTTTTTTTTGGAGGCATTTCTTTCTCCCAAGCAACACTGGTTTTTGGCAACAGACCAACAACCCAACCAGCTTCTAAAACCTGAAATTCCAGGGAATCAACACATTTTGCAAGTAAAGAAATACTGCTAGGGCACCACAGGTGGCTGTCTGAAGTTGGGAGCAATTAACTGCACTGCTACAAAGTTGAGGAACAGGAGGGCTGGAGGCTGTTTCTCCTGGCTCTGACATGAACACTGCTTGCAGTGTGCCCTGGGATTTGTTGAGACATCCAAGGAAATCCCTCCACACTCCTGGGCAGGCAGCTGTTTTTAGCTCAGACATTCAGATTTAGGAGCTTTGCTTGGCCTTGGTGTTGTGTCAAGGTGGATGAAACGGGGTTTGCCTCCACAGTGATTGGACTTTTAATGCTCCTTTTGCTCTCCACACACACAATGAACTGCTAGGTTTCATTCCACAGGAATTCATGAGGATTTCACACAAGCCTGATCAGACTTCAAAGCACAGGGACATTAATCCACCAGCAACACACATTTGTTGAGATGTTTGTGGGCTGGTGGAAGCCAGAACAGCCCCAGTCACTACAGAGAATTACTCTGGCTTGAGATACTTCAGCTGATCCTCTGCAGGAACCCCAACCACAATTTTAAAGGCAATGACAACAAGCAAATGTGCTTCAGAGCAAACCCAAAAATCAGTGAGAAGGAATACAAACCCTTGGGAGGTGTGAGATTGACTCCGTTTTTAAGGCACCACTGTATTGGCAAGATCCCCAAGGAATCTGCATGGCAAAGCATCGAGATTTGGCTGGGTTCAGGTCTCAAGTCATCAATGGTCACTTGTAAATAATGATTGTTAAAAACCTAAGGGGTGAAAAAGAGACCAAAATCAGGAGTTAGATTTGCTGCGACACAGGTGACATGGAAAGCTGAAACAGTCAAACCTAGGGATCAAACTACTGAAAATAATTTGCTCTCACCTAAACATTTTCATCAAAGTGTTTCTACCCAAGAGATCAAAGCCTGAGTTTGAGAGATGGGGAAATGAACCAATGGGAAGTGCTGAGGTTCAGGTCTCACATTTGAGCAGTGACTGGAGAGGGTCCTAAAGATCCCAGAGCCTTTGTCTATCTTGCATTTGAGTGGATTAAATATCCAGGTACCACCTCCATTCAGCTGTTTTATTTCCAAAGGTTTCTCAGATGTGTAGAGAAAACACATATGGATGGAGGGGAGACAAAGGCAAAAGAGGGATTCTCTTGTTTTGCATGCAAGTGGCAGATGAATGTGCTCATCCCCTTTGGTTTTAAGTGCATGGAATTAGCTGGTGATGCTTGTGGGAAAGGAAGAATTAATTAAGAACATCCATGGATTTTAAACCTATTTCTTTATGTGTTCTCCAGCCACTTAAGTACCACTCTTGTTTTGTTTTTTTTTTTTCTAAATACAGTGGGAATCAGGAAGGATTTCCCAGTCAGGCTCTTTCCGTCCCTCCTTTCTGAGCACTCACCTTGGTCACTGATGCAGGACAGATATGAAATGGCTCCTTCATATTCACTGCCTCCAGCTTCATCCCCACAGTGAAGAAGTGGTTTCTCAAATCAGCATGGTCCTGTGGGAAGAGGAACATGTGGTGACACCAAGAAGGAGCCAACACATCTGAGAATCTGTATGAAAGGCATCCATGTGGGTTTTGTCAACTTAGCTGCTCCGGTTGTTCTCATGCCAACCCCACCACAGAAAGAGAGGGGACAACCTCAGTCCTAGAGGACACATCTACAGCACCAAGCCCATCACACCTAAAGCACAGGGCATGTCCATCTCAGCAGCAGCATCCAACCAGAGCTTGGTCCACAAGGAGATTGTGCTCACCAAAATCAGGATCTGGCTGAGAAACTGCTGCTTGAAAATCTCCTGTGGGCAGAGCCTCTCCACCTCTGACAGCCAGCACCCTCTGGGAGCAACTGAGAGTCCAGAGGTGCCAAGACTCAAACTGAAGCCCCCCAGGGTAATGCACAAGATGGATGCAGACAGCTCAGCATGGCCCTGATTTACCCTCTTGGATGTCCAGCACCTGGACAATAAATAAGCACTGGGCTAATCTCTAAGATGGAAAGATATTTTTTTTTCAGACAGAAGATTGGAAATTAAGCTTGGGCAGTGAACTCAGACCCAAAATGTGGGCAACCAGAAAACATGGTATTTGGAAAACAGGCAGCTGTGTCCAAGTGCATGCCCAACACAACATTTCCACCTGGGATAAAACCTGGCTGCACCCACAGAGGGCTCCCCACAGCAGCTCTGGGGATGCAGGATGCAGTCCTGAAATTCAGAGGCAACCCAGATTCAACTCCCTGGTATGCCACAAGTTTAGTGTTTAACACCTAATTACTCCATCCCTTGTGACCCCCATCAGTCACACAAGCTGCCACCCTAATTCCAGGGTAATGACTGCATTTTGTGTTCATTTCATAAAAATATCTCACAGTATTTCTAAACCACTGGTGCATTAGCCAATACAAGCATAAAGAGAGAGGGTGTTATATTTAGCACACACTCACAGACTACTCTGAAATACATGCAGAAAGCTTGCTATCTAATAAGTGGTTAGCAACAACAATCCCATCTACATTCATTGCTACACGTGGTATTCTTGTTCTAAAATGATTTTCTATTGATCCGAAGTTGTGTTTCATTGTGCTTTCTTTTTCCCAAGAACTGTCTGCACTTGTAAGGGCTTAACAACTTCTATTTTGGGATCTTACATTCCAACTGCTGCTCGAGATAAGGATTTTTACAAGCTCCAAGCACAGCTAAATGAATGGTTGTTTTCATCTTACCAACCTTCAGTGTTATGGAGCCCTTTAGGTGAGAACCAAAAAGCAGAAAAAACCACCAATAGAACTGTAATGAATTTTATCTCAAAGCAGAAGAAAATACTGATGAGGAGACTGAGGAGTATTTAAGAATAATGGCCCAGGGCCCAAGGAACTAATGGAATAGACATCCAGAAGATTGAGCATTCTTTTCATAAGGGCATTCAGCGATAGGATGAGGGAGAATGAAGCTGAAAAAAGGCAGATTTAGATCAGATATTAGGAACAAATTCTCTCCTGTGATGGAACTGAGTCACTAGAACAGGTTTCCCTGAGAAGCTGTGGATGTCCATCCCTGGAAGTGTCCAAGACCAGCAACCTAGGACAGTGGGAGGTGTCCCTGCCTGTGGCAGGGGAGTGGAAGAAGCGCTTTAAGGTCCTATAGAAAACTGCCACCTTTAATACTAAAAAGGCTTCAGAGGGAAAAGATGATGGCTGCAAAACTCCAGTCTCACCAGCACTGAACTTCAAACCCCTAAAGGAAAAATAGCATTTGGACTGGAGGGCTGCCTCCTCCTGCCTGAGGATCCACACTCCAAGTCTCCTAATCCTTGGGGTGAGGCTGTAAAGAAAAGGCAACTTTGCAAAATGTGCATCTGGAATGTGCATCTCCCCACAAACATTCCATGATTCAACTCACGCTCGGATCCAGCCTCAATATGTAATAAGCCAAGATCCACCAAAGTACTTAATCATGTTTATCTTTAAACATGCAAGTAGTTTAATCAACTTTTAAAGTGATTTGTTGATTGAGACCAAAATATACTGACACCAAACCATACTGCTCCTCCTTTTTATCTGAATCATTTTCTTTGGTGTTTCTCCTTCTATTTGTTTCAAAGGGGAAAAATAATCAGATAGGGGGAAAAAAGGCACTAATAATATTTAAAGGTATTTTACTTCAAAAGGGCTGTGTACCTTGGGATCAAATCTCCCTTGTCACTCAGAAGAGCAAGTAAATATTTTTCCCATTAAATTAGTAGCAAGCACGAACTCACAAGGGGAGTTCATGGGATCTCAAGTACGTCTCCCTTTTGAGGGTCAAAATTGTCTTTGAAGAAGGAACATGTATTTCTTTGGAGAAATGCTGTGGAAGTAAAAACACTTTCTGTGTTAAATGTCATTTTTGAGATGGAAAAGCTTTCATGGAGAAAAAGGCTTTATATTGTACATCCCTGGAAAATGGTCAGGGTTTGGATATTTGATCTGTCTCATATACTGGCTAAAGAGAATCATCAAAATTTACCAAAGCAGCTTTTTATTTCTGCAGCCACAAAAGCAAAGAAAAAAGATTCCTGATGCCATTCTGCGGTTCCAGTGCTGGAGCTGCCTCAGCCAGCAGGGAATTACTTAGGATTTGGCATATGCTCCTCTTCAAAACTCCAATTAATTTACATAATTTCTAAGAATAGGTTCCAGAGAAGTGATGGCAAAGCTTTTAATTAGTATTAGACTCAAAGTGATACACTGGATAATGAACTGCTCTCTCTTCCCTTTATTCACGTTGACAGGAACGACGCCTGTTTAATAAAAGCAGCTACAAGGGGAGGACTGGAGGGGTGAGACTTTCTCCTGGTCCCCGCCAGGCTCTGCAGCTGAACAAAAGAAATGCCTGAAATGATTATGGGTGGCAGAATTTGACCCTTTGCTGCTATTTCACAGCATTTAACGCCACCAGCGAGGATGTCACCAGCCATTATTTTCTAGCAACTTCTCCAAGTGACTTTCAATTTCCTTTGAAATGGAGATCAACAGGCAGAATAGTTTTGACCAGCTGGAGCATTGTAAAGCCTCATTCATGGTGGGCCTTCACTCCTACTGGCAGTCAGTACTTCCCAGGAGCAGCCTCGCTGACCACACAGAAGTTTGTGCTGGATAATGGGAAAAATTTCTACACTGAGTGGGCTGCCAAGCATTGGCACAGGCTGCCCAGGGAAATGCTGGAGTCACCATCCCTGGAGGGATTTAAAAGTTGTGTAGATGTGGCATTTGGGGACATGGTTTGATGGTGGCCTTGGCAGTGCTGTGTTAATGGTTGGACTCGATCTTGGAGGTGTTTTCCAAACTAATGAGTCAATGATGCTGTGACTCTGTAATTTATACCAGTAGATTGCCTGTCCTGAGGTTCACAAGCCCTGAGAGGGCAATGGAAACACCCTCTGGCTGCTGAGGAGCAGTCAAGTAACCTGGACTGACAATCAACAAGGATGCAAGACAGTCCCTTACAGCAAAGTGAAAAATCCTGCCACAAAACATTCAACAAATTAACATGGCACGGGCACCACAGCTGCTCACTCCCAGGGTCACAGCCTCCAACATGATGGATTAGAGCTCACGGGTAATGAGTGGAGCACTGCAAAACCCCTCAATGAACGTCTGTCACTCACAGTCCAAACCCACTGGCAACAGCCAGAGCTGTCACAGCTCTCACTATAATCCCAAAAAAAGCAATTAAACTCAGCCCCATGCTCACAGCTTTAGAGCAGAGGGTGCATTTGCAAATGCAGAGGCTGTGACCCTCTGGGCCACCTGAAAGAGAGCCCTGCTTTGATGCACACCTGCACCATGATTTCCATCTTTGCATGGCTTGTGTTTCTGTAATTGTTCTGCAAAAATTACTGATGGGCTTTGCAACAGCTCACTGCATCCAGCATCACACACAACATCTGGAGGTCAAGTAACAAGTCAGCCACAGTGCCGGGAGCAGAAACAGGCTCCAAATTCCCAGCCTTCTTTCTTTAGGGTCTGAGAGAGCCACATAATTTTTCTCCCTCACAGCTAACAAGCCAAGTGTGGATTTCAGAAATGCCAGGTGACATGGCAGCCTAAATGCCACTCCAAAAGAGATCCACAAACAGATTTAAAAAAGCATTGCAACTCTTAAGGATGTGAGGAAGCCTTAGGGAAGCACCTGTGTGGGTGACATGCTTAAGTCCTGATAATTAAGTCAGTAAGTATTAGTTTTAGGTGATGGACTCAGAAAGAGAAATTTCAAAATCATCACTGCCATTTGCCAATCTGCTAGCTGAATACCAGGTAAACAAATGCACTATCTTCTAAAAAAATGCATCTGGGTGTAAATAAACTCAATTTTGTCCATATCATAAGAGTGGAACTCAGGTAATTTTAGAGTGCACTGAGTAAAGCTGATAGAGCAGGGGGACCTGGCTAAGCTGCTTTTGTCTGTGATGTGCAGGGAAGCTGCACTCTGGGCTGGTTGCTCTGTGTCCCCAAACCCAAGGAAGGGCATCACTTTCATTGTGAAATGTCCATTTTTAGCCCATTCTGCTCAAGACCACTGGAGTAATAATTTTAAATGCAGCAGCTTACACAGTGTATAGAAAAGCACAAAAGGCTCTCATTTTGGTCTAATTTTCAAATTTCAGGCTAATTTTCAAGTATTCTTAAAAGTCAGGGCTCTTTTGGTCCAGGACAGTCAGATGCACACAAACTACAAAACTGCAACTTCATGCAAAATTCAGGATTAAATTTGAATGCTGAGAAGTTGCAAATTTGATAGGCTGATTAAAAACACTGAGCATTTAATAAATTATTGACTTGAGCCTCCTTTAACTGCAACAGTGTGAAATACTCTTGACTTCAATCCCATCTCTCCTGGTCTACCCTAATAAAGGACACAGAGGAGCAGGTCCCAGTATAACTGGGAACACATTAGTTGATTTGGTCTTTATTTTCGAAGAAATCACTTCCCCTCCGAGTTTTCTCTAATTTCTCCAAGCAACTGGCAGTTTCTAATAGCCTAATTTTAATCACAAAGCTCACGTGTGGGAACCAGTCACAAACACAGTAATAGCAGTGGTTAAACTGCCTCCACAGGAATCTGGCATTTGTTTTTTAATTGAGAAAAAAAAAAAAAAGGAAATAAAGAAAGAAACGCTACCAAATGCAACCCTCTGCATTATCTGCAGATGAATCAGTCCTGTTTGTGATTCACCAACTTCCCTTGCTAAACACGGAGCAATTTTCCCCGAAGGCACGCTCTCTGCAGGGAGACAGAAATGCCCTGTAAGACACAAATTGTCCCCTTGTTCTGACAAGAGCCATCAGAGGAAGACCAAAAATGTGGAGATGCGGGGTGGGATGACAAGGAAAGGGCGCTGGGAGGGAGGATTTAGAGACACCACGACCCTGAAGCAAGGAGAGACAGCTACAAGCTGCACCTACTGAAGAGCCCCTTGAAAAACTGCAGATGCTTCTGCCAGGGACTGGATTTAGCCCTACGGATTTTTAAGCTCCTCTTGTTGAATAAAAAATAGTTACCATAGAAACAGCAACATTGCAGAGTAGCCAGTGGAAATCCGAGCACACCTTCTCCGTATGGCAGATGGCATTAGGGCAAAGATCCCCTCCCACACAGCGCCTGCTTGGCTCTGGAACCACGGGCAGAGGTGAAAGAGATGGATATTCATCCACTTGGGGTTTTTTTGGTGTGTTTGGATTGGGTTTTTTTAGCATCTCAGAGCCACGGCGCTTCACAAGTGTCCGGCTGTGTTACAAGCCCAGGTCCCATTTTGGGGNGGAATGAGAAATCCTCAGGAATTTGTTAGAGCACAGAGGATCAGGAGCCAATTCACTGCACATTGTGAGTTGCAAGCACCCTGAAAAACACCTACAGACCACAGCTGCTTTTGCTTTCTTTGAGGACATTAATTCATCTTTGGATCATACAACAGTAGACTCACGGGATGGTTTGGGTTGGAAAAGACATTAAAGATCATCTCATTCCAACCCCCTGCCACCAGCAGGGATACCTCCTGCTAGACCAGGCTGCTCCAAGCCTCATCCTATCTGGCCTTAAACACTTCCAGGGATGGGGCAGTCACAACTTCTGGGAAACTTTTCAGTGCCTCACCAACCCCATAGGAGAACTTCTTGCTCGTATCTGATCTAAACCTTCTCTGTTTTTAGTTTTAAGCTACTCCCCTTTGCTGTATCACTACATGCCCTTGCAAAATGCCCTAAAATGGGTGACTTTTAGGAATCACCAACCCCACACATGGGAGCAGATGCTGCTGTAGGTGCACATCAGCCCCCCTCAGTGGAAAACAGTGCCCAGGGATATGGAAGGCAGGAGCTCAGGATGTCACAAACTCCCTCAGACCGAGCCTGGATGCAGTGATTCAACTAAACCAGGCTCTTTTGCTGACCTCTCCCCATCCTGAGAGACCCCAGCAAGTAATGAAGAAAACTACACATGCCAGAGGGACAAGGGAGGCTGAGGGACCTGGTTCTCACTCATCCCATCTGCTTGGCTTGAACTGCCTCTGGCATTTCTCTCCCAACCCTGGTGCTGCCTAACAGACCCTGGGGGCACCTCAGACAGGGACAGGCTTCACTCACCTTCCTGAACTGCTCTCCCAACCCAAATCCTTGCACAGTCAGGAGGCAGCTGGAGGGGGTTAGAGCTGTTCACTGCTCACAGAGGCACCACCAGGCTCCATCTCACCCTTTGGTATCAGAGACATCCTCACTCCCTCTGTGGAGTCCCTTGGTTCTCACAAACGCTTTTAACGGAGCTGAGGCAGGAGCGGATCAAAAGGCAGCGGAACAACAGAGGGATTGGGAAGCCATGCACGTCTCCCAGCCAGGCAAACAGCAGCCATGGAGAAGGGCTGGCGAGCCCACGGATGGGGAGGAACAGATGGAGTATAAATAATCTGGCAGCCTGCAGACAACACGGCAACTCGCGGGTTATTGCAGCGCAGCGAGCACAGCCAGGCCCAGCCAAGCCATCAGGGCATGAAGGAGCTCGGGATTGGGGTTTGGCTTCCAAGGAAAACCAAAGGCATGCTCCCTCTAAGCTGCTGCATCAGCACGTGCCCACTGAATGAGGGGGGATGAAGACAGAAAAACCCTGTTNATCAATGTCTTGGAGAAAGCGTCACTCTTACTCTCACTACTAAAATGCACAGTTGATCCAATGAATTTTTTTTTTTTTTTTGTAAGAAGGAGTCCTGTTTAATATTTGTCTTCAAGCTTGTGAATCCAGAACTAGAAGCACCACTCTGTCCTGAATTCCAGTGGTAGCTCTTGCCTGGCTGGTGGAGGGTCCCTCCATCTGTCTCCCTAGGAGAGATCTGTCCCAATCAATTCCTTCCATGCCATTAGTTTTAGTATTAATCAATACTATTAACTGGTAACAGAAGAACTCCAGAAGCTCCAGTCAGAAATGGGACCACTGGGCTGAGCATAATATAGAGGATTTTTTGCCAGAAAGATTTAGAGCTGGAAAAAACAAACAACTACTTCAGGAAAAGAGGAGAGGAAGGTAGAGGAATGGGACCAAAGGCTATAAATCAGGAATTTCCACCTGTCTTAGACAACCTCTCCCTCCTAGCTGCTCTTGAAGGAGTTTATCAGGGCTTGGTTTAGGGATGTGGCTGGTAACAGCTCCATCCAAGCCAGTCATCATTTCACAGGAATTTGGAACAGGATGCCAATGTGCAAAATTCATGGAAAGATGATGAGCACCCCAAATCCTGGGTTGGATTTGGTTNCTCCATCTGTCTCCCTAGGAGAGATCTGTCCCAATCAATTCCTTCCATGCCATTAGTTTTAGTATTAATCAATACTATTAACTGGTAACAGAAGAACTCCAGAAGCTCCAGTCAGAAATGGGACCACTGGGCTGAGCATAATATAAAGGATTTTTTGCCAGAAAGATTTAGAGCTGGAAAAAACAACTACTTCAGGAAAAGAGGAGAGGAAGGTAGAGGAATGGGACCAAAGGCTATAAATCAGGAATTTCCACCTGTCTTAGACAACCTCTCCCTCCTAGCTGCTCTTGAAGGAGTTTATCAGGGCTTGGTTTAGGGATGTGGGTGGTAACAGCTCCATCCAAGCCAGTCATCAGGATTCGTTTCACAGGAATTTGGAACAGAATGCCAATGTGCAAAATTCATGGAAAGATGATGAGCACCCCAAATCCTGGGTTGGATTTGGTTGCCCAAACAGAGGTGTCTGAGGTGAGAATCCACAGCATCTGTATGGGATCCACAGATCTGGCACAGGAGACTGGAGAAGGCAGAATGGGAGGTCAGAGAGGATATCCAGGATCTCCCGTCTGCCTCTCTCCAGGAAACTAAACCCACTCACTTTACACAAGCTGCTGGGCTGTAACTCTAAAATATTCACTGGTTTGTAGCATTAGGGCAGTGTTTGGAGCATGGATCCCTCTTAGAGCACCAGCAATGAAACAAACCACTGAAATTATTCCACCTAACTCGAAATCAGGCCTCAGTAACATTCTGACCATTTCTATTCAACAAGGCCTGACCATTTTATCAGGTTGTCCCCTGAAGCCCAAGCCATCATTTATGATCAGTGTAGGGGCATCCCAACAGCACCCTGAAATCAGAGCAGACACAGCAAAGGACACATGTCCTTGGGTTGTGGCCTTTTGAAGGATTTGTGCTCCTAAGCCATTCAAACATCCTTGAAAACCCTGTCTGTATTTATTTTTCTTCAAGGATCAACATGTTTTCTGAAAAGCAGGGAACGACAAAGTAGCAGGTGCAATGCAAAAAGCTTTTGTGAGGAGGAAAATTTATTCCAGGATGTGCAGTTTGCAAAACACTATGTTTAGTAGCTGCATAATAGCAGCATTTTTCTGGCAGTTAAACATCACGTTCCTTTCTCAAAGGATCCTAAAGCATTTTACAAACACTTCCAACATATGGCCAAGTGTAAAACAGCACCAGGAAAAAAAATAAAAAAAGAAAATGCTGTTTTTGCAGCCTTCTCCCTGATTGTTTCAACTGGCTCCTGTGGTCTGGTGTCCTGTCCCTGGATGCTAAGAGGGGATCAGGGATGTGCTTCTCCAAGGGGTTTTTGGAGCTGCTGCTGAAAACCACCACGTGCCAAGCTCAGCTCTGCCACATTTCTGAGCATTGGTAACTCAGGCTCAGACCCGTGGTTTTTGAGTTCTCAGGCAGAACCCAACCCTGTGACACCAAAACTGAGGAGTGTCACTGCTGACAGCAGCCATGGGCTGACAGACCCCTGAGAGCAGCCACTTCTCACACTACAAACGTGGTTCTGTCCTGCCAGGGTCACCTCCTGGGGACAGTTTGGTGGCACCACAGTGACACTGCCCTGTCATGCAGAGCTTTAAGGACAACATGGATCTAAAGGCATAATCCAGCCCAGGGGATGTGCTCATGAAGAGCAAGAACTCACCTACACCCTGCTCAGCCATGGAATTCTACAGGGAAATGTGGGAAAAACAGAATGTAACTGCTCAGTGTGCAGTTACCACGTCTGCCAAAGTAGACATTTTCAGCTCTCCAGAAGATCTCCAAGAGTTGCCAGCTGTCAAACCTTGTGTTTTTCATCTTATCTAACACACAACAGCTACCATAGCAAAGAGCTCCAGGCACCGTGTACAGAAACTGCTTCTGTGATGGATTTGTAAATAAAATCTAAAAAATTAAAACTAAAAAGAAGTTATAAAAGATACCTTTGGATATGACATTCTCTGCTGGGATCTGAGATTCTACTTGAAGGTCCCACACAAAATCATAGGCTTTCTTTGCAAGATGAGTCAAGTTTACTCTCAACCTCCTAAAGCCTTAACTCATGTTTAAGTCATTACTAGAGAAAGCTTGCTCACAGGCACAGATGACATCTTGTATTTTTTTCCTTAATTAAGATGTACAAAATGGGACTGATTCATCCAAAATGGGCAGAGTAAAATGATGCCCACATACAAAAAACTTATTCAGTCTCCTGCCACCTCAGCACCAGAACCAGGGCTCAGACAGCACCAAACTCTGCATTCTGCTCATCTCGTGCTCACCTTTCACATTATGATAAACAGAGATGTTCTACTGACCTAATCATGGACCTAAACTTTGACAATGACCTACTAATGGACCTAATTTTTACCACATTCGGACCCAAAATAACTCTTCTTGGGCCATTCAAGTATTCCAAGGTTTTGCACTGTTTTCTAAGAGCAACATCTTTGCAAACTCCAACCACACAGCAGAACAACTGAGATTTGCTGAATTCAAAATTTATGACCTGCATGCAATAATTAAAATACGTGGGTATAAGTCTGGCACGCTGGGAAGAGGCAGCAACGCAGCTGTTAGTTATAAACTTTTTTCAAAAAGGATGTTTCATGAGCCTCATCAGAAACATTCTTCACTCTTTCACAAAGACAGGAATAAAATTTACACATTAGACATTCCCTTTTGTGATTTAATCTCTGCCCCACACAAAGCATTTTTGATCTCGGAGCTGCCAATGCAAACTTTTAATAGAATTGGCAGATGGAGGCCTTGGATGAGATCGATGGCAGAGACCCAGAACTCTCTGCACGCCACTTCCATCCCCACACAGGGCTCCTCAAGCCCACATTCGTGCCCAAGGCCAACACAAATCTTCCCTCTTCTCCCAGCACAGCAGAGCTCCCACACTGCCAAAGAGCCTCTGCCTGGGCCACCAGCAAAGTGTCCCCAAATTAACGCTGCTGATTTGGGCGCATCTCAGCTGGGTGAGGAGGAGCCTGGATTCCTCACAGGAAGCTGCAGGGAGGGTGAAGGTGGCACCCAGGCTCTGTGGCAGCAGAATGGGGCATGGTAAGAGCCTTACTGCAGTTATGGCAGCATAAAATCGTTTTAGTTACAGAAGTCTCTAAGATGAAAGTCCCAGCATTAACCCAGTACTGTCAAGCCACCACTGAGAGCCACATCCACACATGGACTGCACCAGTGCCATGGATGTTTTGGAGTATCCCAGTGCAGTGCTGCTTAAGGACTGGGAAAGAAGCCAGAGGTGTGTGGGGAGGGCATCCTGGTCCACCAAGTCCCCAAGCAAAAAAAAAACCAAACTCCCACACACCTCCCTGAGCATTCTCTCCCTGCCCATCCCACCCCAGCCAGCGTGGAACTGCTGGAAACCAGGCAGGCACAGCTGTAAATCAGAATTATCTGGAGCCACCATGGTTAACAGCAGTGCAGATTTACTTGGGAAATTAAAGCCTGTGCCTTGGGGCTGAAGTACCAGAGAATTAAAAAAACCAAATAAACAAAAAAAAGAAGAGGTAGGAACAGAATTATCTCTCACTTCCACTACAGATCCCTGAAGGAGGTTTCTCTACCTTGTGGCTTGTGGTCAGATGAAAACTTTGGTACAAGGCTCACAGAAATCTGTTCAGTTTGTGTCAACTTTTATATTCACAGCCTTACTATTTCACAGCTGTCTAACAGAGTTAAGACACAAAAAAATAACTGGAGAAATCCCTGCTGGTCACCTCCAGCCCCCAGAAAACGCCCACCAAGAAGTAAGTCCACACATAAAAAGCTTTTTATACAAACATCCAACTTGTGACCTTCCATGGTTATGTATCACAGCAAAGGCCTTTCCAGAAAAATTTTAACATAAGCTCCTGAACAGAGCATGATATTTTTTCATCATGGGTTCCACAAGCAAAGGAAAAGTATCTTTTACCTTGAACACTTCCATTGGAAGAGGAAAATTTGCTGCATCATTAAGGGATTTTTCCAGAGCGCATTTCCACTCAGTTATACTCTTCAGAGAACAGATATCTAAAGGGATGACAATAACAAAAAGAAAAAAAAAAGAACAACAAAACCAAGAGGTGACTGTTTGGAGATCAAACATTTTTGGAAGACTAAAGTTCCTAAGTCATATGAAAGGACAGAGCAATGAAATGAACAGTGTCTATATTCCAAGTGGTGCAGCAGGGATAAATTCCACACAAAAGTAACTAGCAGGGGCACACTGGAGGAAGACTGTGTTTTATATCCTGGAGTAAAACCCAGAAAAATTCACAGCCTTCAAATACTGCTGAAGGAATGAGAATCATATTACTTGAAAACAGTGAAAAAATTCTCCTTTGGTTTTAATTTCTCAAGATACCTGATGTTTCCTAGTTTGAGGAGCCCCATGTCTTCAGCCAGTATTAATTATATTTGAACAAAACAAAGATTATCATTATTAAGGCACCTGTTCATCAGAAAGTGTTTGACTTTTGGGGTATTTTTTTAACTGCAGGGCTGGGGTGGGTGTGGGAAGAAAGATTTCAGCTAAATCTCTACCCAAATACATTTTTTGGTATCACACTCAAACCAGAGCAAGGACTTAGACTTATGAATTTTCATCATTATATTTTTAGACAACATCTTTGTGCAGCTTCACATTGCTTCCAGTGAGTTTCTTTACACAGGTTTAATATTATTAAATCATGATATTAACAAGCCCTTTATGGTTCAGTGCAGTGAAATGCCTATGAATTATCAAAGGGAACAATGCAGGAAACAATACTGTGATGAGGAACATTATATTGGATTTACACCTGCCCTAGAAAACATATTGTTATCTTGCACATAACAAGTTATTGCAGAACATTCATATCAAGGCCTCAAAGAGAGAAGATAGGTAGATAGATTGTAACAATTATTAAAATTGAAATGAACGTTTGCTCAATAATAAACTTGAACTTTGATACAGAGTGAAGAGTGTGGAGCTTTTCTTTGGCCAGTCTAGCTTCCCACATTTACATCAAGGTTCAATTTAGCCCAATTTGCATTTAAATCTTGTACATCTAATAACCATATATATATTTACTAGCTAGAAGATTTACTGCTATATCTTACAATTCTGAAGGAGGGAATAAAAAATAGGTGTAAAAAAAAAAGAAAAAGGAATTGGCAAACACTGTTTCCACCTAGCACTGATGGTACAAGAGAATTTTATGCTCTGAACTCAACAGATTTAAGACCTTATCAAAACAGGATTTGCAGAATCACTCACTGAAGTGGATGTATTTATACTTCCACTATATCAAATCTCACTACTTCAGAAGAGACATCAAGGATATGCATATGAATTTAAACACACTTGAAGGGGAATGTTAACCTTTCAGGGCAGTATTTTTAATTCCTCAGCTGTCTGGTTATTAATGGGAATACGGATTTCAAGTCTTTGTTTACAGCGTGTGCAGTGGGCACAAGTGTTAAGAAGTGCACTCTTTATCTAATTGTTCATTATTTTATAGTTTTGTTTCCCCACTTCTCCCTTGCTTGTAGAATTCTGATCAGCACAAAGTGCACGGAGGAGAAAATCTCACTTTGCTTATTACCTTTTTGGTTCAATTTACAGGGAAATATTTAATACAATATGATTCTGCCCCACTGCAGTGAGCCTGTTGTTTCAAGTCTGAGTTTAGAAAAACTCTGCCTGCTGGAAACAGACTCTCATTTTCTACTGTGATGCCAGTGAAGTACAGTAAAGATGAAATTGGCATTTTGGGCAACTCTGGCCAAGTTTTGGGCAACTTTGGCCAAAATCAGCAAAAACAAGCAGCAACTTCTCTGGGAAGTGTCAACAAAATTCAAGATACAGAGGCAACTCAGGTGGCTTCAACGGTCAGCAAGAAATTTCATGTGCACAGTTAATTAGTGGCATCTCGCTTATGCTGGCAAGTTTATGGACACTAAATTGCATGGTTAAAGGAGCATAAAGCATTTTATTTAAGTGCCAGGGCTGCAGGTAATTGAACAAAGTGTACTGTGTCAATTTGTATTAGGGTTCACAACTAGTGAGCAATTAAAATGACCTGCAATTTGTCTTTAAATAGAAAGTAGCATAAAACAAGATGATCTCGTCCTGCATAAACAGCTGAACTCAGGCCATCAGTGGCTCTGTGTCAAACAGCCTGTGCCAATCTGCACTAGCAAGGAGGCTTATTCCAGACTCAGATATAGATCTGAAGGGAAAAATAAGCTATAATCCCTTTGCTTCAGTTAAATGGGCTTGTGAGATACACAGAATCTGTTTGGAGAAGGCAGCTGGGATGCTGTTTCATAGAATGACTGAATGGTTTGGGTTGGAAGAGACCTTAGACATCATCTAGTTCCAAGCCCTCTTTCATATTAAGTGGGTGTTTGGATGTGAGTGGCTTCAGGAAGGAGATCCCTCCATCCAAAATACTGTTTGGGGCCATGGGATCTCCTTTATCTGAGATGCTCTGCATCTTGAAAGGCTGACCTGGAAGTGAAGCCTGGCAGGTGCCAGAGGAAACAAGGAAAATTCACACCCAGACACTGAGGGAGATAAAGCTCAGGGTGGAAATGTAGCACCCAAGTCGAGGGTAGGCAAAGCACTGCCACAAGCTGCAGAAGTGATGTGAAAAATCACCTCTGTTTGCTGGCAAGGAGACACAGCCTGATCTGGGAGCAGCTACACATCCTCAGCATCTCCTCAGAGGAGATTCCTAACAGCTTTGGTACAGTCTAAGGCTGTTCCCTTTATATTAACTGCCTTCAGATGTTCAAAATTCAGCACAAGGAGATGAGTGTTCATTGGTTTCTACCCCCATGAGTGAAAAAAACAGGCTTAAAAAGATGTCATTTCATCCTGCCTATGTTAGTTGTGTCCTGACACCCTCCTTTCCCCACTCATTATACAGAGAAAGCAATTTCTCATGCAGAACTGTCTTTTGATGCCTGCACCATGGCAGGTGAATCTAATCCCTGATGTGCAAAAAACAAGGTACTGCCCACAGAATCTCTCCTTCCTGAGAAAGTCCACACTGGGTCTCTCACACAATACATGTGTTCCTAGTCCAAATGCTCTTCCCCAAAGTCACTAGAAGATGTACCCCTGACACATTTGAGTCTCCAGGCTTCAAAAAACTTAAGTTTCCTTAAGAAGCTCCATTTTTTGACTTTGTGGTTTAAGAGCCTCATCCCTGAGTTTTTTTAGAGCTCTCTGCTTCCAGCATCTCGTCCTTACAACTCACTACTGCTTCCCTGACTGCTCCAAGATTCCTTTTGTAGATACTTTGATTTTTTTTTTTCTGTCTTCTTCCTCTCAGCTTACGTCTCACACACTTTATTAATTCATTGTGCCTCATGGACAAATTGGATGGTTGGACAAGAAGATCTTAATGTTTTTTTCCCAACCTTGACAATTCTGTGACTCCGTATTAGGTGGACAACAAATGAGCAGGAATGGAACAAGCAGCATTCCTGCCTCCAGAAACTCCTCAAATTTCCACGCCTGAGTGGCTACTCCCTGCAGTGCAGAGCCTGACAGTTGGGGAAGAAGGGGGGATCAATGAAAGGCCCCAGAAGCAGTGATCAGGAGAGGATTTGGGCAAAAACAGCAGAGTTCAGACCTGGAGGGTCTTTTCTCAGCAAATTCTTACAAGCTCAACTTTAGAAGATGTGAAGTAATGAAGACCTATTTTAGTCAATACAAGTCAGGAAGAAGTTCTGGGCATTGAATCCATTAATAACAATGTTGACTTGAAAGTGAATGAGCAGAGAAATGAGAGGCAACAGCTATCAGAATAAAACAGGTAAGAACAAGAGACAAAAATTTTAGAAGTTAAATCAAGGAGAGGGGAGAAGAAAAGTAAACAACTCCAGCAAATGAAGAGTCCACTAACAACTTTAGAGAAAGACAACTGAAAAAAAAAAATAAATAAAAGAAAGGCATGAGGGATGGGGAATGCACAGAGAAGGATGTACAACTGGATAAAAGGAGGAAAGAGTAGGAAGCAAATGGAATGAAAAAGAGGAAGCACCAATCTCCTCTGGGCCATTTTTATACTGACCAAACCTACACAGGTCAAGAGGGTTCAGAGATGTTCAATGAAGAAGTATTTTCTATCTAACACAAAGACTCTGCAAAATAACAGAGTGGATGATATTCATGCTCTCCAGCATTCACATCTAATTTAGAAAAGATGGGGAACATTGATTCCCACCCACCAGTGAAGAAAAACACACACTTCCAAAAAGAACTCAAGACCTGAGTCCCAGACAAACTTGTGAACACGAGAATTGAACATATTGGGGTGAACTCTCCTCATCAGATGTGAGGAACAGAAGTCACATCAGAAACACCTTCCCAGAGAAGGGGAATTTAATACTCATGGAAAAACTTCACCCACAGCACAAAGAAAATGAGGCACAGACCTGGACACATTGTTAACCTACACAGGAGAAGGTGGATCAACCTGTGATTCCAGACTGGCTTAACTGCACAGTCCCAATCCCTTTCCATTCAAGCTGGTTTGAACACTAAACTCAACCCTAAAGAGCTTCTTCTCCAAACTGTAATCTCCTGGTGCTCCATATTGTAAAGACTTCAGCTGAATTTATTTAATAAACAATATAGTTCACCTGACCAACTCTGAACCCAAATTAGATGGATCTCACCTCCCATTGGTGCCACAGCCAGAAACTACTGCCAAAGCAATGTGAAGGACAAACGTGCTGCACAAGTATCCCAAAACATCAGTGAAAGCCAGAGAGGGAGACAAAATTCCAAGGAGATTCCTCACCTGCAGGTGGGTCCATTCTGTATTTATTCTCTTGACACCAACCGACTGGTCGAAGTCTGCAATCCAAGTAAAACAACCACTGGTCATAGGATTCAGTCTCCTCCAATCCCACATAGCGAAGGCGTAATCTTCCTCCAACATTTTCAACCACACTAACTATCCAGTACTGAAAGGGATTCTGGGAATCCTGCAGCTCTATTAAGGAATCAACTGTAATGAGGTCTACAGGGTTTTTTCCTCGCAGAGGCTGTTTGAATAGAAGCAAAACTCCTTATTTTAAACTTTATTTGAAGACTTCTCAAGGAAACAGATGACAGCAGAAGATTATTTTTGTTTTTCACACCATCATCCAAGCGATCAGCAAACAGTCTGTTCTTCTTCTATTTTACCCAATGTCTTCCAAGTGCAAATTCAGAAGTAAAACAGAAAACAACAGTTGTGCTAATTTCTCAACCGACATCATCAACAACAACAACAACAAAAAAAAAAAGGAATAGTAAAAGGTGGAACAGCTTGTAAGGCACATCCATTTAGGATGCTCCTGAAGTACTCAAAGCCCAGTTGGATTTCAAACAAACTCTCATTGATTGCAGCTGATAAGAACCAACCACAGGACTGGACCCTAATATTTACCTAAAATGTGACAACTTTGTGCACGACCCAGAAATTTCATTTCTGTGTATTGATCTCTTTCACCAAAGATCATTTATCTTATTCCTACTGGCATGGAGAGCAAATTATCCCCCCCAGCCATGGATGCATGAGTCTGTGGGGGTTATTCCAATGCTCAAAGCCCACAGCAGGTTTGGATCCAAGCCCAAGGCACACAGGATTTGCTGGGTCAAGACACCAAGCCCAAGAAATCCCAGTGACTGAAGTTATTTGATCCACACAGTTATTTTCTGGCATCCCAGTTCTGCAGCCATTTACACATGTGTGTAACTTTCCACCTGCAAGCACAGGCATTAAAAAACCATGAGATGCTCTGCAGAACAACCCCTTTGGGGCTCAGCGTTTTTGTTTTGTGAGCATCTCCGTGTTCCCAAGCTTTAACATAATGGTTACATTTCTTATTTTTTATTAAATACAAGTTTGAATTCTTATGCAATGTCTCAGTTCCGGGATTTTAAGTGCAGCATTAAAATGACCCCAAGACTTGGAAGCATTGGTCCCCAAAGGAGATGCTAAGCAAAGGCAAAATATATTAAAAACAAAGACTTTTGTTTTTCCTGTGTGTTTGTCCCACTTTTACTTAATTAAACCATATAAACATCTCACATTAGTTTTAAAAATATTAATTCTGTAAATCAAGAGTCAGTCCAGGATGGTTCTTTCTAACAGTGGCTACAAAACAAAACAAGGAGAAAGCCTTATTTTTCAAAAAGTTACTTTTTCCTACTGAATATTGAAAATATTCAAATTTTGAGATGCAGCTGATTTTCATACATGTCTCTTAATCCAAAAAAGCAGGAAAGAGAATGAGAATATGGTAAAAAAATGCAATTAAAATTAACTAAAATCTTATCACATGTACAATTTTAAACAACTTTATGATTAATAGATATTTCTCAGAACAATATATTTGCCATAACAAGCTACTTTTCCACAGTGCAAGCTGAAAGCATCTGTATAATCTCTTCAAATATTATTTCATGGCAAAATGCAGTGTCAGAATTTAATAATACAGCAGAAATCCACTTTAATGTAGATTTTTTGCCCCTCTCATACAACTGCTTCATTGCAACAAAATATTCTTTAATATGAAACGATGGTGTAATGATTTAACTTATTATAATAAATCCCTGGCTGTATCAAAGTGAATATTGCTTCCCTGATTTGTGTGCTAAATTTTAAGCCAATGGGCTGTCACCCCACAAGAACTGAATGGCTAGGATTAATAATCGGCTTGCATGAAATATTAACATTTACCATAATGCAAGAACCCTTCACATGCATAGCTGGCATGTAAAAAAAAAAAAAAGATTTAAAAAGTAGCACTACATATTGATTTAACAGTCTAACAACAATCTGCAGCACTCAAGAACAGCAAATCTGTCAACAGGGGCCAACATACATTGCACGACACAGACAGCACTGAGCACATAAAACACCAGAAAAGGGTCAGAAACTGTTTCAAGCCAACACAATGTTTTCTCTCTCTGCTTTTCTGCCTGGGGCTGCCTCTCCTCCCTGCCTGCAGAAAGGGGAGGCTTGGCACACACCAGAGATGGGGGCTGGACACCATCAGATTTCTGCTTATGGCACCTGGGAGTAGCCCAGGAATGGGGATGCAGCACGCCTGAGGACAGGGATTATTTGGGGTCTGCAAAGGCTGTTCATCCCTCAGACTGGGGGGAAAAAAATCCCTAATGGCACAATATTAATTCTCCCTGCCATGTACATTCATACTGCTTGGGCATGTGGAAAAATGATGCAGCTGTGGATGGTGGAAATGACCAGGGACAAAATGATCAAAAATAGTGCCTGGATTCACACTGGCTTCCCACAAGTCAACGTGAGCACTTTCACAAAGGTAAATTCCTGTATGCCCTCGCTCTCAGCCTAAGTAAGAGGGACAAAGAACGAGGGGCTCCTGCAGGATCATCTGTCTCCTCTCCAAATGCCCCCACAGGAGAGCAGGGCAGGCCCTGATGCAAAAGCTGCCCGTGGTTTCCAGGTGAAGCTGTGGGATTTTTATCCAGGATCTCAAGGCTGTCCCAGGTGCAAGTTACCCTGTGGATTTGCTGCACGGGTTGGGCTCTTGGCCGAATGGGTGCATGTAAAAAATGGACCCTGCTGCTCTTCTGAGGCCACCTCACCCAACAACGTCCCTGCCAAATGTGACTGCAGGATTCAGGTGGAGGGAATGTCCTTGAGGGAGCACTTTCCATATAAGGATAAACCTGACAATGCTCCCCATCAACCTACTGAACCCCCTCTGCAACCTGTGCCACAGAATGCCAGGATGGTCTGGGCTGGAAGGGACCTTAAAGATCATCCAGTTCCAATCCCATGCCAAGGGCGGGGACACCTTTCCTTAGGCCAGATTGCTCCAAGCCCCATCCAGCCTGGCTTTGAACATTTCCAGGGATGGGGCAGAGATGGCCTGGCAGCTCAGCTCACCAGTTTGATGGGTCTAAGGGGACACTGAAGGGCTGAGCTCTCCTAACATTCCAAAGAGCTAAAAGGCAAAACAAACTCCCCAAGACTGGGTCAGAAGCAGAGCCAGCAGAGTCCAGGCATTGCTGCCACGGATTTTGGGGCAGGTCTGGCACACAGACACTGCAAGCACACACTGAGGAGGAGGAACTGCAGCCATAAAGATCATCCAGTTCCAATCCCATGCCACGGCAGGGACACTTTTCCTTAGGCCAGATTGCTTCAAGCCCCATCCAGCCCGGCTTTGAACATTTCCAGGGATGAGGCAGAGATGGATTGGCAGCTCAGCTCAACAGTTTGATGGGTCTAAAGGGCTGAGCTCTCCCTTCTGTGGATCCCCTCCACGCTCTCCTTCCTCCACTAGGCCATTTTTGAGCACCCAACATTCCAAAGAGCTAAAAGCCAAAACAAACTCCCCGTGACTGGGTCAGAAGCAGAGCCAGCAGAGTCCAGGCATTTTCCAGGGATGATTTGGGGCAGGGCTGGGTCCCAGGGCTGGCACACAGACACTGCAAGCACACACTGAGGAGGAGGAACTGCAATCTAATACATACACCTTCCAGCAAATTCGCAGGGGCCGTCCTGGCGCCGGTCAGATCCTGGATGAGGAACTCTGTCCAGTCCATGTATTTCTCCTTGATTGCTGGGGAAGGGGAGGGAAGAGAAGAAATGCTTAGCACAGCAGACAGCAGTGAGTCACCATGTGTGTGTCACACAGTGGACTTGGTGTGTTTATTAAGAAATTCTTCATTATTAGAAGGATGAGGGTGCCCAGAGAAGCTGTGGCTGCCCCTGGATTCCTGAAGCCCCAAGCCCAGGTTGGATGGGGCCTGGAGCAACCTGGGATATTGGAAGGTTTCCCTGCCCATGGCAGGGGGTGGAATGATCTTTAAGTTCTTTCCAACCCAAACTATCCTGTGATTCAAGCATTTTAGAAACATCTCAGGATTTACCAGCTCTAAAGTTTTGGATGCAACTGCAGCTCAGACTTGGAAAAAAGCTGGTTTGTTGTCCAGTTCTTTGGGTAACTTGTGCACAGTTAAATTCCAAAAAAAGGGAATGTGTTGCTCCACTGCAGCCACTGACAGTGATTTAAACCATCCTGGCTTATCATCCCCATCTGTCCCACTCAGAATTGGCCACTGCTTGTGTAACCACTCGTTCCCTGCTTATCACCTGGGCTCAGATGTGATTTATAAAGTCTCTTTGTATGTTCACTAATGACCTCTGGGAAAAAAAGAAGCTGTGCAAACTTTCAGTTCTTTGACAGGAGATCAGAAACTCCAGGTGCTTTTCCAACAAAGTAGAAAAATCAGCCCTGAGAACATCATATATCAGCTGCTGAGTCAATACACTGGCAAGAAGAAAGACTTAAAGTCTTTCCTTTATCAGGAACTTCTGTTTCGTTTAGGAAAAATATGAATAATTTCTGAGGTAAACACTGTGAAACAGCGTTACTTTGGGACATGTATGCAGCTTTATAAGATTTGAACTGAAATATATAAATATTGCCTCTAGGATTCACATTCCAGATCAGTTCTGGTTGAAAACACTGGACACATAAAGGCAATAATTCAGCAAATCTCAGCTTCAGAGCCAGAGATGCCTCTTCAAATGCACTGTGCAGTTACAATCAGAAATCCAGAAATTAGACTTTAATTCTACCTGCCTGTAAATGAGAATTAAATTACATCTGAAACTTTTGTTTTCTCACCAAAATAATCTTACTTATATATGAGAGAATCATCAGGAATGCAGTTATGTTGCTAACTTAGAAACACCTAGAGAAGGGAAAAATCACAAGCATTTGAAAATTTAGACATTTTCTCTGAATAAACCATTAAATATGTTGTTTAAAGACCATTCCCCCACAGTAATCCACAGGACTGGGCACAAGCCATGCCCAGTGCACCTCACCTCAGCCTCATTTCTGAGCTGTGCTCCTTCTCCAAAAGCCAGTGCTCCCAGCTTGAGCCATACATCCAATTTAGAAACCTAAATTACTTCAAATATGCATTTAAATGTATTTAGAAATATCAAACCTTGCACTGCTGGACTTGAGCCTCCATAAAATAGTGTTTGAACTTGCCTGGAACCATTCTAAGTCTTTTGCAGCACTGATTTCACATGATTTCCAGAAGATTTATGACCTTTGCAGTGTTTAAGATGAATGAAGAGCCTGAGAAGAAATGGTTTAAACATGATACTTTCTCTCTCACCACTCCTGCTGTGTGCACCTCATCAGCTCCTGCCCACCTACCTCAGGATAAAGGAAACAAGCTGAATTCTGGCACCAGGCAGAGGACAGTGATTGTGGTAATGAATGTGGCTGGAGTCCCCCTAGCTGAGACTTTTCCTCTCCCTGAGAACAGCACTGGGTGCAGCACACAAAGGTGCAAGTTGAACTCGATTTTGGCTCATTCCCACAAAGTTGTCAGCCAAATTTCTGAACGCCAGAGCTTCACTACCAAGGAATGACAAATGTGATAAAAAGCACACAGTTTGAACTTTCAAAGCTGGCAGGAGTAGGGGGGGGGGAGGCAGGGGGAGAATAGGATTTTCAGAGTTGACAAGAGATTAACAGATTTCAGGGGCTTCCACTTCCAGATGCCCAACTGGAGATGTCACAACGGTGCTTGATTCACAGATCTGGCTGTCTGTCAGTCAGTCTCCCTTCCAGTGCCTTTCAGAGAGAGAAAAAAAAAATCCTCTGCCCTTTTTTAAAAGACTTGCACCTCACAGTTTGACATCTAAATAAGCTGAGGCCTCTCTCTGCATTCAGATCTGGATTATTGGCTTCCAAAGTCCAAAAGTCCCAAGGTGACCTCTGTTCTCAGACTGAACAGACTCAGCTGAAAAAATCCCCTGAGCTAGTCTCAGTTTCTAGGTGGTTTCAGAACCATCCTTCCCATAAAAATCTGATTTCTAGGGTTTTCCTTTATTTTATTCTGCTTTTGTGGCATAGATAAAACAACTCTGAAAAACTCTGGGAGACTATAAATTGCACTGGAAGTTGTAGAAACAGGGATTTGTATCCTCTGTGCCTACAGAGCACAATCAACCTTCTCAACTTTACAGTTTGAGTCACCACAATGCAAATATTAATTTTTTATAGTAATGAAGTGAATCTGAATGATCACAATATCTGCAAAAGCCTTTGAGAACCAAGCAAAATGTTAAACAAATATATTCAAACTAAGGAAAATCTGTTGGGCAAATGAGAATAGCTGTCAGTGCAATGCATGGGTGCTCAACCTGAGCATCCCTCTCCAGAAATGCTGGTGCTCCCCTGGCGTATCAGACTCAGCACCTGGGGATTGAAGCAGTGAACTTTCCATCATTATTTCCCATTTTCCCTCATCAGCTGAAGGAAAAGGCTCTATTGAACCTCTCCTACTGATGGGCAGACTGGGAGAACTCTGCTTTCTTTTTTGCAGCTGGTGGGCAGGAAAGGTGGCCAGGATAAAAAATCCTGCCCCATGGTGACCTATACTCCACTAATATTCCTGTTTTCAAAACATTTTTCCCTGACTTAAGTAAATTCAGCAAGTCAGGAGTGGTCCATGGGCTTCAGCCAGCCATGATTTCCTCACCTTTCAATAAATCCATTTTCCCAGAAGACCCCGTGAATTTTCCCAGTAGCTCTGCTCCAGACTGAGTTCATTCAGGACTAAGAGCACACAGAGGAAAATCCATCTGAATCCAGACCACCACAGAAACACCTGACAAAGATCCCACATTTCCCTCCCCAGCTCCTCAGTGATGGGCTGGTCAGGGCTGAGCCACTCCCAACAGACCTCAGTGAAAAACACCTGCAAAAGTAAAAACCAGGTCCTGGCAGCTCACTGCCTCCTTTCATGAAAAAAATAATTATTTCAGAGATCACCTTCTAGTTTAGCAAGTATTACATCAAATTCTTAAATGGGAAAGAAAAAGGACTTTTTAACATTAGGACTCAGGTTATAAAATTGAGTGCCCCTTCCAGAGACTTGAACTCCATCAAAAAATGGATTATATCCAATATTCCTCAAATTCTTCCCACTTTTCTCTACTCGATTCACCTTGCCCACAATGTCTGTGACTCCCATTCCTCTCTCCCCTTCTGACCCACTGCCATTTCCTCACTTTTACTCACTGGTCTCATTTCCTAAGCTGGTGTCTTGAGACTCCAGGCTGCAGCTGGGCCCAGCATCACCTGAGGAGCAGGGGCTGCTGCCAGCTGGTCACTGGCTCATGTGCAAAGTACCATTAGTATCTATCACCAGGTTTTCCCCATCAGCTGCTCAAACCCAGCCCTTTCCCCTTGCTCTGTACGTGCTGACCATGAAAACCATGCCAAGAGCAGCAGGACATGCTGGAGCAGTGCACATCCCATCCTCTCCAATCCCCCTGAACATGAGCCCAAGAGCCAGGAAAAGCTTCATTCCCTGCAACCCTGCAAATCTCTGTGCCCTGCCTCAGCCTCAGCACATAATGGGTTCAGATTTATCTGCCTCTCTAGAGAAATAAGAGATTAAAAGCACATTTGCAGTCCTATGACAGCACTGAGGCACAGGCACTCCATTCAATGAATATGAGATACTATTATCACATTAGCAACTCTTGGGATTTTATCTCGTTTTCTTGCAGTTGCTGTTTTGCTGAGAGCCACTCCTCTCAGGTCATGGGTTTACATGGAAATTCTCATTTTCCCTTTTTTTTTTTTTTCCCCAAGAACAGGACACTGCAAAGTGCAGGAAGAACCTTGAAATCTGAAAGAGCGACAAGACAATGGAAAAGAACACGGTTGGTTTTTTACTTTTCAAGGCAGTTTTTTTTTCCCCCCAAGGCACCCACTTGATTGGCAATAACAAGACTCAGGGATCTGAACTGCTACATTTGGTAAAATAAAGGAATGGCAGCATAAATAACTCACAGGCATACAGCACCTAAAAATGAGCTACTCCTTGGAAACAGCTCAGCATGCCCCACGGATACAAGTGCCCAATAAGCAATAACATCAAATTATGCTCATTTTTGTCCTTACCTTAAAAAAACCCCCAACCAAAAACCATCAAAACACTCTTCATGTTGGGTTTCTTTTATTTTTTTTTAATAACCCAGGATCACCAGCAACCTGTCGACACCTCTACTGGAGAATCCCCACTGGAACCCATCAACCTCTAAACAGCAGAGTTTTAATTTTCTCATATGTGAAGAACAGCATCTTAAACAGCTTTATAAAATGGTTTAAGATCTTTCAGATTAATCTGCTAAGTGACAACACTCTCAGTGTGGAAACTATTTTTATCTTTAAAAATTTAACTCTTTCCTAGGATTGCAATGAACAAAAATACTTAATAAGGAGAATTATAGCTGGGCAGGACCCAGGCAATACTTCACCCTCCACTGCGAAATTAACTAAACTACCAGGATCTCATTAAAAGATTCATTTTCTAAACAAATAATTGAAGATGTTCAAAATTTAATATCGATATTCAAATTAGATATACATCTATATATGAGATATAAAAATCAGATATACATTTAAGATGTATATTAAAGCTGCTGGTGCCAAAAAGAAATGCCCAGAGTCTGGAGAGAAGGATCACAGATCAGCAGGAGAGCACCTAAAGGGCAACACAAAGGAATTTCAGACAAAAATCCAGGGATGGGTGACAGAGTGGAGATCTCCTCCAGGTCACCCAGCCAGGAAAACTGAGACTGGACAGGGCTTGGAGCATCCTGGTCTAGTGGAAAGTGTCCCTGCCCATGGCAGGGAGGTGGAATAAGATGATCTTGAAGGTCCCTTCCAACCCAAACCATTCTGTGACTCTGTGATGAGAAATGCAGTTTTTTAAAAGCTAAACAGCATATTGCAAAACTATAGGAAGCTTACAATATTGACATTTTCTTTTAATTTTAAAGTTGTCACACATTTGATGCAATATTTATAAGTTACAAAAATATTAACATATAAATGTTGTAACTATGTTATAAAGGTCTAAATGATGGAGTCGAAATGAGATGTCTTTATATCAAAATAACATAGAATGCTAAAACAATTTGTTTAGACTTCACCCATCAAAACAATTTGTCAAAACTGACATGTTCTCACAAAATATTTCCATTTTGATAAAACAGCATTTTGACAGGAAACGGTTGAATCCCCACATTTTCATTCGTCTTGCTGAACTATTTACATCCTTGTGAACCAGACTGGATGTGAAAACAGGATGGGGGTTGAGTGCTGTCCCTAAGCTAAAGGCTCAGGCTGTTTCTGAACCCTCCACAAGACCTTCAGGGCTGGGAACACACTCCACTGCATACCCTACAAAGCCAGATCCTCTTAAGAATTTCCAAGACAAATCAAGTAAAACCAACATTTAAAAAAAAAAAGAATTGACTTAGTGCTTTAATGGCATTTTTAAAATAAAAATTACTGTTTGCTTTAAATTCTTTTGTGGGCTCCCTGAAAAAGAGCCAAATGGGGCTAAAGACATCTTCAAACAAATTTCTAACTTAAAACTTCAAATAGTCTTCTGTTCTCACAGCAGCAGAGTTCTGTGGTTTGAACTGGATCACAAAATAATGCAAATTCAGTCCAGAAAAGAAAAGAAAGTGCATCAAAGGCTACTGATCTGATTTCCTTGTGGTGCAGCCACAAATATCATGAGATCCCAACTTCAGTGCTCAGGCACTGCCTTCTATACACCTGCCTTAAATAAAGTGTTTGAGGAAAATGTTATATAGAGAGGATTTTGATGAAAAGCAGAAGCCATAAGCAACTGTCCTTCAAAGAATACAGGTGCTCAAAAGACACTTCTGGACCAGCAGTACTCTGTGGTCCCATCCAAGTGAATTTACAACAGCCTAATGTGAACAGATGCTGGAAGGAAGGAAGTGTGATGTTCTGTAGGAGAATGTGTAGCTCTTGTATTCTCTGAGTAGATGATCCTTTAAGCTGTTGATTCATCTGCTTGCTCTTAATTACCTTTTTAAAAAATAAAACTGAATAAGTGCAAACTTTAAATTAATGTTTAGCCCATGTGAGCTACTTAATTTAACAACAATATTCTGCATGGGGTTTTTTTTTTTTTAATTTCTTGAAGATATTTGGTGCCCTCTGTTTTTTCACCCTGATCTCATTTCTAAGAGAAGATTATGCTGCAGTTTCTATGGTCTTGACCCAAGAAAGGGCCAACACATTGACTTTAATCTTGCACACCCAGCTCTGCATGAAAAAGCACTCCTTGATTAGAAAAAGAGGAAAAAATAAAACAGATAAAGGCATAAATACATGCTTAAGGTTCTCACCTGAACGACTCCCTTACAGTATTTTCTACTCAACCACCCTGAATTTCAGCACAGTCCAACTTTTATGCTTCCTGCTGCCATTCAGGATTTCCAGAAATTATCTACTTATATCCTCTGGGTCAAAACAAGCAAGTTCATGAGCAAAAAGCTGCCTGGCTGTCCACGGGACTCTTTGCTTCCTCACATCCTTCACAGTGCACACCATTCCCCTTGGGTTTCTCTAGTCCTTAATTAACTGCTATCTTCTCAACAATAAAAAAGCAGTGGGTGGTTTGGGAGTTGCTTTTTCATTTCTTGAAGCTTTCACTGGCTACGAACTCCAACCCAGCTGCAGGAACTATGGGTGGATGAGGGGGATGTGGGAGAAAACCATCAGTGTGTGCAGACAGGGTGAGTGGATGCTAGCACGCTGATTTTTATATTTTTTTTTTTTGCAAAATCTTGTAAAAATCCCCTCCATTAACTCAGTGCAGCCCAGGAGGGTGAACAAGACACTTTGTCCTGGCAAAGGGTCACCACCAACTACTGAGGCACTGCCATGCAGTAGGATCAGCTGCCTTCACCCCAAACACAACATCATGGATACAGACACACCCTCCTGAGATCCCACTGCTGTGGCTTTCTGCTTCCAAGTCAAACTGCCCAAGTTCAGAAGAGAAATTTGCCTCACAGATCCCAAGAGCACAGAGAGGCACAAACCCAGATCAGCCCTCTCTGAGCAGAACAGCCTCAGGCACCCACCCAGCAGTAAATGATCTACTCATAAGCCCTGTGATTAATTACCTCCCTTCAGTCGAAGTCAATACTTGGCTTGCACTGAAGTATTTGAAATAAATTTTTTAAAAAGGGATAAAAAAGAGAGAGGAGCTGATAATGGGAGGTGACTCTGCTCTGTCTCAGTGGCATTACTTATCAGTTGCAATCAGATTATGTAGATAAGGAACAGCAGCAAATCCATCAGCTGCACCTGCCCTTGTCACATCCAGGCTTCAGCCAAGTGTGAGCAGCAGCAGCCAGCCTGGAATCACCCAGACCCAGCACTGCCCTCCCTTGGGATCTGGGAATGGGGACAGAGGGCAGAGAGGTGGGACATGGCAAAAGGAGAGGGGAATTAATCTCTTCCCACCCTTCACCTTGCAGGGATGCAGCCAGTTCGTTCACCTGGTCCTTCAGCAAAGCAAAAAGTCACCTGTGGCCATGCAGCCTCAAAAGGTTGGAATTTAAGGATGAAGCCTTCACCTGTTTGGAGCATTTACCTGTATTTATAATCCAGGTTAATGGTTGGGCTCAATGAGCTTAGAGGTCTTTTCCAACCCAAATGATTCTATGATTATTTATTTATTTATTTTTAAGGTGCTTTTTACACTGATTTCACGTGCAACACAAATCTGCAATGTTGTCACCTAGACTAGGTACCAAAACCCACCCTCATTAACAAAACCAAAAATTGGGAAGGGAATGCAAAAGTGTCTTCTGGACACAACCATTTTTAAGTGGGTGTCCTGGTTTAGGGCACATTTTGGGAGGACTTCTGAAGTAGTCTTTTCGAGAAAGTAAATTCAAGTGGCCCCTCCCTCAATCAGTTTGGGAGGTAAACCTCCTTTGAGAAAAGTGGGAAAAAATCTGTTTATTTAACAAGCAAAGTACTCACACACATAAAAAATGAATAATATTAAACAATGGAACCTCTCGTTGTTCTGAAGATCTAGTTTTAAAAGCTGAGTATCAATAAGCAGAATATAAGCAGCTTGAGGACACAAGCAGCATAAAGCCACCCTAGGACAGTGGGTCACTTATCTGCACTTTTTTTTTTATCTGCAGGCATCAATGAAGGCCGATTATTCTGATCTAATACAGAACCCAACGTGGCAAAAATGGTCTGATTTTAGTTTCAGTTATCTGTGTGATAAATTGGGAAAAAAACTGAGGTGTAACTACAAAGTCAGAGTGTTTCACCTAGAGTGAGTGGTTTGAGCTCCTCCAAAATTCCTCCCCTAAACAGAAACTGCACACTCTTTAAACACAGCAATAACACTGCTCTCTGCCCCACTCAATTCTAGGTACAAGGTAACTGAATTTCATTGTTTTCAACAACATTCTTAGAAACAAATCAGGCCTGGCTGACTTAAATGATCTTGGATGTGCACACAGAGCTCCTGAAAGGCATTTCTGAGAGCCAGGCAATGCCTGGATTTTGAAAGCTCTGCACACACCCCGTAACCATAGGGGTTCTCCCATCATTAGTATCAATGTCCATTAGGGTGATGGCTCACTGTGAAAATGAGCATCCAAACTCTGCAGCTCCTGGCACTTAACCCCAAGCCTCCACGCACATTCCCTGATTATTTTTTCCTTCCGTGTGCATTAAGCACCGTGCCCAGGGCTCAGAAGAGATGGATCACGAGCACAGAGAGCTCCAGCTCCCAATCTCCAGACCCAGGAGTCTTAATGAAGGCCTTGTCAAATCAGCAGTTTGGGAGCTTTCAGAGAGAAGAGGGGGGACCTGGTATTGTAACTGTAATTTCTACATCCATTTCTATGGGATAAAAACTGAAGAATAATAAAAATGCAAGAGTGCTGTTATCCAGGGAAAATCAGCATCTTAATCAAAGTGCTCAGAAGAAAAACCAGATCACAGAGCTCAGAGTGTGACTGCCTGAGAAGTTGTGAATTCACCTATATGAGACAGAAGTATATACATCAGATTCCTTGCACCTAGCAGGCATTTGCATGGTTATTTCCTTCCATGTGTAGCCCTTCTGGATGAAAACCAAAAAAGTATTGAGCCATCTTTGCAGGAAAAGAGATTTGCTGCTGCAGGTAGACAGAAACATAACAAACGTAACAAAAATTGTAAAATCCTGATTTAAAAGTTTTGAAAGCCACGGGGGAGGATGTTTGTGCTGCCTGCCCAGCCATCAACTCTGGTGAAGGCTTCTTGTAGCAGTCCACAGCTCCTTGTGTACTAATTCCACACCAGAAATGCAAAAAAAGGAAAAATAAGCATGCCTACGTAGCAAAATGCTAAATTCCTAGATAAATCCCCATCCAAGTCAGAATTCCTAACCACAACCAGAACTATTACAAGCCAGCCACAGGCTTGGATCAGACCTGAATCAGTATTTCTGGGCACACAGTGGCCCATGCCAACAGCGGGTGTGAATTGGAATTTGCACACGAAATTCTACTGCCCCAGGTGTCACTGATGCCACACAGAGAAAGAAAGAAAATCTGGAGTTTTCCTGAACACCAAACACCCTCCCCTTGGTTTGCCTTGGCAATGTACACAGAGGCAGCTCCATGCCCTGTGTCTTGGGATCTCACAGACTAGACCCAAATAGATTTTGTGGCATAACAACACCTAAAATTTATGGGCCATTCCATCCGGGGATGTCACTGCAGTATAAATATCCTGCCCAGGGCTCTGACCTCACACCTCCAAACTCCATCCAATTATCCCCCATACTAAGTGCCTTTTCTCACTCCCAAACCCCCTGGCCACTTGCTGAAGGATATTCTTTGGAGACAGCTCAGTAAAACCCAACAAATTTACAGCAGCACAATGTTCTTACATAAAGCACAAACCAGTTCACTGCACAATTATGTTTTTTTTTTCCCTGGTAGTGCCAACAGTCTACAGCAAATATCCACTACAAATAAAAGCATCAAAACATAGAAGACAAATAGAGGGATGTGATGTCCAAGAAATCCATTCTCATTTGGGGTTGGAATTTTGGGTTCTTTTCCATTTTTATTTTCTGTATTCTACAGAAAGAGGAGAATGAGTAGGGATGATGTTTGCAGTTTATTGTATGCATTATATTGTTTAATACACAATAGAAGAAATACTAATTGGAAAAAAAGAAGGACTGAAGTTTTGATTAATGCTTAAAAATTGGGGGATCTTTTTCAGAATCAGAGAATGGTTTGGATTGGAAAAGACTTTAAAGACCCTCTTGTTCTAAACTCCTACCATGGGCAGGGACACCTTCCACCAGACAAGGTGGCTCAAACCCCATCCAGCCTGGTCCTGAACACTTGCAGGGATGGGGCAGCCACAACTTCTCTGGGGAATTTTCTGAAAATTTTCTATGTATTTTTTTTTTCTAATTTTCTAAATTTTTTTTTTCCACCAGCAGCAATTTCAAAGCAAAAAGTAAGCCATTACTAGCTTCAGTCTGACACCCTCAACACAAAGGTGCATCCCAGAGGCAAGAGGCAAAGGGATTCTTTGTTGGAAAACTCTGTCAGGATTTGGGGGAGGCTGGTGCCACTGTGCTTAAGTTAGTGAGGTACAAACAGCAAACTTGGACTTGTAAGGTCTAATTTAAGGATTTGCCTGTGACTCTCCCCAAATCTCACTGCTCACACCCAGAGCTTGGGACAACAATGGAAACCAAACCATTCCCACGACCCAGCACACTCCCAAATTATCATGGAAATAGCAAAGAAGCCTCATTCACCACAACTCCAACTTCTGACACCCCACGAAGCAGAAGCATATGTCTTCAAAAAAAAAAAAAAAACAACCCATCAAACTCATTTCACAATTTACAGTGCGTTCTGTAATTAATCACATTTGTATTGCCAGCTCCTAATGACTGAATCCCGTTTAATCACTCCGGAGCCTCTCGACTGTGTGATGTGAGCACCACAAATCAGAACCTGGAGGGCCTGATGAACATTCATCATGCATCCTTCCCGAAATTAATGGTACAGCTGAAGCACAGCCAGGCCCCATGAGGTGCTCAACATCCTATGCACAAAATGTAAATTCACAACCATCATCACGACACCATCAAAGAAATACTCCATCAAGGCTCATTTTGTGCTTGCTAAACATGTGTTTTCTTCCCTTGGAAACAGAAAAGGGGCTTGAACTATAAATCCCAGGATCAAAAACATCCCCCGAAACTTTGAAGAGTTTAAATCTGAATCAGAGATCAACGTGGAACATTATGCAAGGCACTGCCTGAAATGAGAATAACAATGTGCTACAGGACCTGAAAGGGGAGCAGCTTTTCCACTGTGATCTAAATTTCCTTTGAATTATAAAACTTTAGGGTCTTCAATAACCTGGGATATTCTGACTGGAGATGATGATGCTCTGGTGAACCCAAATGTCTTCACTGCTAAAACAAATATTAGTGCAGAGCCATGGTTCATTTGATTGGTTTGTGAGCCCTTAATCCCACCTCCATCATACAATGTTTCCTCTTAAGTTTTTTGGCTTCTTTCTAAATTAATTTAGATGTTCTACATAAAGAGGCCTTCCCAACAGATCCACCTGCTGAAATCCAGGCTGAAAAAGGTCAAGGGCAACAGCAGAACTTCGGAAAGCAAAGCAGGAATCTCTAGAAGAGGTAATTTCAGCAGGCAAAATATTTAGGGCGTAGATGCCCCACTTGGGCAGGGACTCCTCATTGACCTTCCCAGAGTTTTTTGGCACAAAATTGCAGGATTTCCCCTCCCCAGGTTCTGTACTCATCATGGCAGAGCCTCTTCAGTAAAACTGGTACAACACAGAGCAGAATGACTTCCTGAATCTGGAAAGGTTTTCCCTGAATATAATTAATCTTCTACATCAACTCCAGCACTTTAGGAAGTAGCTACATTTTTACACCTAAAAACGCTGACTTTCGCCTCGTTTCTTCATTCCCAAGTGACAGTGTGGGGGAAAAGAAAAGCTTTTTTTAGCTACAAACCCAGGAGGTGGATGCTCTGCCTCACAACACAAAATAAACCATCAATCAGGATGGGTTTCAGCATGTCCTTAAGCTCATTTGTAGATCTGGGTTTTTTTCCTTCTATGACCAAAATCAAATGGAAGCGAGAGCACGCACACAGAGACACAGAAACAGATTTTTTGGGAATTCAGAGAAAAAGTTTTCCAGCATCATGCAGAAGGGTCAGAACTGACCCAGAATTTGTTATCTGGGGTAGAGGAATTGATTTTTAGTTGTCACCAGGGAAATGCTTTATAGGAGCATCCCTTAAACCTCCACACTTTGTTATCAGCCACCTCCACGGGCTCCAGCAGCATCTGGTCTGCTCCAGGAACCCAGCCCCTTCCACGGTGATGGGAGCCCACATTGCCATGCATAATGAAGGAAAAATCAAGAGCAAGTCACAGCTGCCTCAGGATCATGCTGGTGCTTGCATCTGCCACTAGCAGCTTCCCAAATTCACTCCGTGCCTGCTCCTCACAAACCCGAGGTGCACCTGAAGGAAAGCTCTGCTGAAGACATGGCACTGGACATGCTGGTTTGCCCTTGGCCTAAAAGAGCTCAGAAAATCCCCCCTCAGCCCAGGACTAAAATACATAATTTAATCTTCAAACTGATCAAAAAAGGCCCACTGCAGAAAACTGTACTTCAACTTTGGCATGCTCTGGATCAAATCCCTTGCGCTACTCATCCGTCCCAGTTTTGATCCAATGCACCAAAAAATCACCTCCTTCTCTGATATAAGCACCCAAAACTCTGTTTAACTTAGAATATCAAAGACATAGGGATTTTTAAGTCTCCACAGATGTCTCCAATTGAGATTAATTAAGTCTGACCATCCTTTACCTATTATATCATTAACTACCTAAGTCTAGTCTTACAGTTCAGGTGGTATTTCCATTCCAGAACTCCTCTGGGGAAAATTACAAGAGACTGTGGAAGGGAAATTAAATGCAATTATCAAGAATTGCTATTTTAAAAAAATCTCTAAAACTAATAATTTTTTAGAGGGTATTTTATTAAAAATTCATTCAGCCAGACATTAATTAAATTGACAATTATAAAAATGAGTGGTCTGCACCCACTGTTCTGCTTTCAGGGTCAATCCTCCCATTTTTCTGTTCTTTCTGGGCTTTCCAGCTCCACGGCTTCAGAGCAGATATCCCAAGACAACTGTGGATATTCCCTGCTGGATATTCAAGGTGTGGACATCTCCAGAGTCATGAGCAAGGTGCACATGTCAGTGGTGTTTGCTGGAATAATGACACTGTGATCTCCTCAGTGACAACACACCAAACCTACAAATGGGGCTATAATTCATCTGTTCAATACTGAACAGATTCTCAACTTTTCTGCATTTTGTTTCACATTCACATGGTCTGAACCAAGGACTTGGATGATGTCAAACACTGGTTAAACTCACAGCAACAGTAGTTCTTAAACTTACTTTTTTTTTTTTTTTTTTTAAGGAGCCTCACAGAGGCTGATAATAAAACAATTTCCATCTTGGCACTTAAATGTATTGGGAGGAGGATTTTGCTGTTTCATTCAGTGGATGGAAACGTTTTTTCAAGAATTGTCAAAGAAAGATTTTTTTCTGAAATGGTCTCAAAGGTACCATCCAAAAATCCACTGTGTTCCACTGGCTGCTAAAGAAGGAGGAAATCTCAGGAAATCTCTGCTCGCAGAAAAGTCTGGTGTCTGCTCAAAGCCTTTTTCCTTCAGCATTTCTTTGGAAATTCAGATTCTTATTCACAGTCTGCCTCACGCTGCAATTACTCCTTCCCTGCCCTATCTCTGTTCCTCCAGCACAACCTGCATTAAACATCAGCCTCAAAACCCAAACCAATGGTTTGGTCACGGTGGAGGCTGCAGGCTGTGATCAGAATCAAGAGCAACAGAAGGCAAAGCCACAGGGTCTCAACTGCTCACCTTAAGTGCTCCAAGAATCCTGAACAGAGCCTGAGCCCCACTGAAATGAGCTTTCCTTGCAGGAGTTGCTGCAGAAATTGGTTCTGGTAACATTTTGGGACTTTTAAATCAGCTGCTGCAGCTAAGCATCACTTTTTTGCAAGTGTTTTGCAGCATCAGTATTTGCTGAAGTTTAATGCTTTTGTTGTGCAATGGGCTTGAGCTTTGGTCTATAGAGACAGAATCTCACACATTGCCTAATAACACTATCAGAAAATGGAACTCAGATCTGTGTGGGTTAGGACAAGCAAAACACAGTTTCTAACACAACCCCTCTTCTAATACAAAGCCCTGCTCACATGTAGCAGAAACCTCACGGGGCCATGCTCCATCCAGCCAAGAGGGGTAAATTTCAGTTCCCAAAGTTGCACACTACAAAATCAAGTGGTTCCACATGGAAAAAAAAAAAATCAAAAAACACTTTTTCTACTTGTCATGGCAAAAATAGCTGAGAAATGCCTCATTCCATGCAACACCAACCCCACCACTCCATGCAAGGTGTGGGGTTGAGAGGATCCCCAGATCACAGTGATGCCTTCCCAAAGTTAACTCTACCCCTCCAATCACCTTTGCTTTTATCTCCCTACTGTGCCTCGTTTGCTCTTCACTTGTTGGTCCAGCTGTGAAAACATCAGCTGCCTTCAGTCCTGCTGTTCCCAAGGAGAAATCACATCCCCAAGGATTTTCTAGAAATTATTGCAAAGACATGGAATGCATACCCTGATCTCCTCCTGGCCATTTGTCATGACTGCCAACCATAAGGAAATTTCACTAGCACACCCCAGCCCCAGCCTTGCCCAGAGCCTGAGCTTGAAGACAATTTCCATCTCCCTGCATAAATCTCTGATATCCAGTGCAGAAGTGTCCAAGCCTTGCTGGCCATATGGGGACAGACTCCAGAGCACTGTGGGCTCGTTCTGGTCCTTCAAGCAGCAGCAAACTGGATGCTGAAGGCTTCCAAAACCCCCAAAAAATCCTACTTGCTTACTATCAAAAATGACCAGCATGCTCAAGTGATTTTCCTGCTGGATAATGACCTCAGCTGGAGTCCTGCAACACCTCCAGCTGTGATGGTAGAGGATGGATGGCTCCTCAGGTTTAAGGAAAAAGTCAGGACTGTGCTCTCTGCCTTGAAAACCCAGATGGCACCATAAGGGCAGGATGAAATGAATCATTCTCTGATATTCAAGCATCTTCCAAACAGCGGAACAGGTACGAGGAGAAAACAAACAGAACAGAGTACAGTGCTGTGTACAGAAATGAACTAATATCAAGCTTGACTGAAAAAGTTGATTAAATTAGTTTAATTTAAAAGCCCAAACAAACCCTGAAGGAGGTTCTTTGTTTATTGCTTTTTACCAACAGCACACTTTACAGAAGAAGCACCATGTGGGCATGAAATATTCATTCATTAAATCTTTCATAAAGCTCCACACTATTGGTTTCACTCAGGATATATTTATAACTTGTCAAAGTCCCCCAAAATCACTGCTTTTCCTTCTCCCCCCTCTAGACTGTTTATAAAAGGATTAGGCTTTCAGTTTTCATTGCAATACCCTGATCCTCAGCTCTGCTGCTGCTCATACACAAGGTGCTGCTTCTTCAATCAGACCAGGATTCACGGCTCAGCCTTCCCTGCACCACCCAAAAGGGACCCTTGCAGTGCTGAAACCACCCAGCTTCCATGGAATGGCAGCATCATTCCTTTATGGAGAAAGGGAGCAGCATGTAGAGGTAAAAGTCAGAACAGAGAGCCCTCCCAAGCAAGGGAAAAGCAGGCAGAGAGTGGATTCACTTCAGAAGGGCCATGCCTGAGTCACTGGATTTCAAACCTCATCCACTGGAGAACCACTTCTTGAACCCAGCCTTGGATGCCAGCCAACCTCCAGATTAAACCCATGCTCCGAGCTGGGTTAGTAACACACCAGAGTAAACAGTGCTGCATTATCCTCAGTGCTAGCTGTAAAACTAACGAATATTTTTTTTACAAGGTTTGCTGACTACATGGCTCAGTCCAGTACAGGAACGAGGACAGGCTAGAGTTAAAGATGAAAAGTATTTTCCACCCAGAAATCTGCAAAAATACAGGATTTGTATTAGGGGACAAATGTATCAGTGAAAAACTGTCAACCCTCTAAGGACTTGCACTGATCTCTAACCTAGGTGTAGGCCAAAGCTGATTATTCCAAATTATCCTGAGTAAAACTCTGCTCTGTGGAAGGTGCCCCTGCCCAAGGCAGGCAGTAGAATGAGAAGATCAAGAGATCCCTTCCAACCCAAACCATTCTTGAGTTCTCTGATAAATAAAGCACACAAATACAGATGATAAACAGGCACTTGAGGTACAGGGTCCTGAGAAGTTTTGGTGCCCACAGCCACTGCACATATCCCTGCCTCACTGCACTGGTCAGGTCTGGTCCTCTTTCCCTTCCTCCATTTGCTAGTGAGCATAAATAAATACAAATACAGTGTAAGCAGATGTCGTTGTCCTTGGAAACTAGGCTTGCTGGGCATGTTTCTGCTGAAACGGCTTCTTACTGGAAAATTAGGTTTTGATAAAAGTGTGTTTCTTTTCTTGCTTTTAATAAACAGAGCCTACTTCATGTGCGAGCTCTGGGCTTTCTGTTTTTCACTGGAAAACTAAACAATCTTGCACGGTTTCAGTTTTTTCAAATGCCTGATCCTCAGCAAGGGCTGGGCTCCCCAGGCACAAGAGCATCTCGTGGGGCATCGAGGAGAAGAATCTCAAGATGAATGCACAAGGAGAGGCCAAAACCTGAGACAAAGTCCTAGACAAAGCCTAACCCAGGAAAAAAGGCAAGGAGGGATCAGCACCCACTTCTGGGGTGCTGAGTCTGCTGAAACTCAAGATAGTTTTTTGGGTGTTTAAACCCAAAGAGAGCCATCCTGATGTTTTTGAGTGAAGAAACACTGACTTTTTCCCAAAGGAAAATACTGGTGAGCACAAAGCAGGAGCTCTAAATTTACAGTTTCATGAAGGGGAAAAAGGAACTTTTCTAAGCCAGCTCCACCAGATATTCAAGAGAAACACCAAGAGTGACCCCAGCTGATGAGACTTGGCCTCAGGGCAAACTTTTCCCTTAGCAGAGAGAGAGCTCAGAGTGCCCCAAGGCCACGTAACTGAGCCGCAGAGCCCTGCAGAGCCAAGAGAGTCTTGTGCCCATTTCTGAAAAACACTTCTACTGCACTCCCAAAAACTTTAAACAAGAAGACCTGTGTTTACCCGAACACTGTTTTTTCCCTTGATTTTCTCCATCACTCACAGCAGTCCCAGCCAGAGCCACAGCAGTGCACATCTCACATTTCCCATGCAGGAATTGTCTTTTTGTCTGAGTTTCACAACTGAAACATCAGAATAATTTACTCCCCACTCCACCTAATAAACCTGCCAGGATCTCATCCCTGCAAGGCTCTCTGCAGTTATGCCTCTGGACCTGAAAAATTATGTTAAAAGGAAAATCAAAGCAGAAAATGTCAACCTCAAGCCCAGCAGACCTGGAGATGACCAAAACTCTCTGCAGCTGATAAAGTCTGCAACTCAAACTTCTTGCAAAGCCTGACCAGGCTGTGCCACATTTACACAGCAGCTCAACAATTAATTACAGTCCCAAAAGACACATGGGGGCCTGTTGTGCTCAGTTTACCCCACAAGGGCCTCACTTGGCAATACAAAGTCTTTTGAAAGTAACTAAAGCCAGTAGCACATGCAAAAGATTTGCAGTTTCACACAACAGTGAAAAGACCATTTTTCCCATCAATTCAACATTATCCTGATGCCACACCAGCCACAGGCAGACTCTTGAATTTTCACATCCCAGGCTGAGGGACCTGACTCATGCCAAGGAAAAGAAGGAAAAACTACTGAGGGTGCTGCAACAAAAATGTTTTTCTCAGGAGCAAGTCTGCAAGGGGCTATGAGGGGCTGGGGGGGGGAATGCCAAGCCATGACATGCTCCAGTGAATTCCAGCTCCTGGGAACTCCCAAGACAGACCAGAGTCAACTGACTTGACTCCCACTATAGAAAATTTCAGCCACAGCCAGCATTTTTACCTCCTCTCCTCCCCTTTGCTATCATCCAGAGAGCTAAAAAAAAAAAAATAAAAAAGCTTTTTTTTTATATGCTCGTTAAGTATAATCTGCTAAATGTTCTATGCCAATGCATAAAGCTGCCTACTATGTTAATAGAATATTTAATTGACATTTATTTGCTGACTAGTTATTTATGCTAACGTCATCCCTGCATAATTAATAGTCTGCTAAAGTCGACTTGAAAAGCACACATAAAACACTGTACTAAGAGTCATTTTCAGCATTTAAAATAAAGAAATCCTGCCATATATTTACATTAGGTTAGTCTAAACTCAGTTTTGATGGAATAATAGGATAAAGATCAGGCAGAGAATTTAAAAAACAGCCCTGTATACTGCTTCAGAAACATCCATGGGCTTTGACAGCACAACCTGCCAAAGAAGATTTCCGAGTTTCATTTTACTTGGCTCGAGGGCCCAGTTCTTAGCTGATGTAAAACAGCATAAGCTCAGTGAATGCCTACTTATTTTCTCCAGCCTCAAGCTCTTAGGAAGTAATATTTCAGGTGAAAGAGCTAAACCAGGGCCAGATCTGTTCTCCATACCAGTAAGAGGAAAAGGAGAAGCCCACCCTGCCCATCTGATCCTTCTACCTGTGCTGTAATCACAGACCTGCAGGCACAGTTTAATTTGACTTCCTTGAGATTACCAGGAGGAAGATGCTCTCATAAAAAAAAAACAAAAAAACCAAAAAAAAACCCAAAACACAACAATATCCATGACTGTTCTTTCTGAAAAGGAATCTCTGAATGTCGTCATCCATTGTCAGAAACCTCATCTCTCATCTCTGTGTCCCCTTTTAAGAATCCATGGACAAGCTCTGATTTCAGCAAGGGGGCACCAATAATGATGCTGAAAGCCAAGGGTGTGAGCCACATCAACACCACCCTGAGCTGTGATCCCGAAAAAAGCCTTCTGTGTGCCCTGGAGCGACATCAAATCCATGCCTGGAACACAGCACTCCATCTTCTGACCATCCAGAATTCATTTAGAATTATCATGCTGTAAATTTTGACAAGGCCAACCAGATCCATTTCTCCCCTCCTTTACACTAGTGACCTCAAAGAGCAGGATTTTGCTCTGTGATAGTTTCACATGATAATATATAAAACCAAACAAACAAAAATAGTAAGTTGTCATTTGAAGGCAACCCAATGAGCTGTGGCACAAGTTTTATCTCCCTTTTCAACCTTATCCTGTCCAGAATCTGACCAAGCACTTGGAATCAGTGAAATTTCCCTCCTTTGGCCTAGGTCTGGGATGGGAGTTAAACTTTCCTGAGGGCAACATGAAAATCTGTCTCAAATTGTGACCAAATGATGGTGTTTACCCTCACAGAAAGCCTGGGCAGACAAAATGCTTTAAGTGTATCCCTCTTTATGATGTATTTTATGATTAAACTTTATCAAGCTCAGCATCATGAAAGAGAAGGCTGTTTCAACCCAGGATCAGACTTCTGAAGTTTAATCTTCCTTGTATTGATGCAACAGGGAAGTAAAAGTTGCCTCCCTACACAGAATCCCAGTGTGATTGATCTTCTTGGTCACCAAGCCCAGGTACAGCCAATGTTCACAGGTTTTCCCATCCGTACCAGGCCACCACAAAAATCAAAATATAGACCTGGTTCTCTCCCTGCTGTGTTTCCTTCCATCTCCAGCCTCTTGGTCAGCACAGCAAGCAGCCTCCAGCTCACAGACCTGCACGCAGAAATGCCCTGTCTGAATTTCCATCTGTCAATAACATTAAAGCAGAGCCACTGCTGCAATTACAAGCGTACAGAACAATCCCGTCATCCGGTGTCTTCAGCTCATTCCAGGATGCATTACAACAGTGCCAGGAGAGACTGGGCTCTGTGGGCTCAGCTGTAAGCCTGCAATCTGTACAAAAACCCCCGGGTGTCAATCACAGGACGTCCCTGCTCTTTCACGATGCATAATTTAGCTGCTACACTTGTCAGGTTCTCCACGCCGCTCCTGCGCCCGATGGTGGCTGTGTCCATGAACTCGACTGTCATCAACAGAGGAAAACAGCACATGGAAATGAACAGGCTAAAGGACACCTCCTTTCCTTTCACTCCTCAGGAAAGTTTAGTTAGGCTTAAATTTTTAATGCTCAATGGGTAAAACCGCCCAAGGGATGAAGGATGGAGACACACAACTGAGGAGGAAGAGAGTGTTTGGGTAAGACAGAGGAGGGATAAATGCTATCCCTGTTTCCAGGCAGGCTGATACAACGGGGAAATTTTAACTAACTGATGGGAAATCTACCTTACATCCCACTCTTACACTGCAGGAAACAAAGCCTCCCACACCACCAGAGCCTTGCCACTGCCAGTGAACTTTGAAGCAGGTTGTCCTTCCTCATATGAATTGCAATTGCTGAAGGGCCTTGTCAGGAAGGATGAAAATTCCACACTCAGCTACATCAGGCTGTAGTTACCCACTGCTTACACCACAGTTAATATGCAATAAAGGAGAAATCTCTGTCCCAGGACGTGACATTAGAGCTGATCAGTGCCAAAGCTACCGACCATAAGGACAGCTTCACACTTGCCTCAGCTAGTTCATGAATAAACATCCAATTCATTCAAATGAGTTCTATATTAACTAATTTAAATAATTTTCATTTTGCTTTGAATGGTAAACAGATCTATTCTGCCAGGATAGTTGAGTTTGCAATTCAAATTACACACCGATTTGTAATGAGAAAAATATAATTAATGGCAAAGCTTGAAGTAACTACAATTTTACTCCTTTGATTTCCTGTAGAGGAGGGGGTTGGAGCGTGAAGCTCACAGGCACACGTGCACCCACTCACACCACCCTGCCATAAACCAAGACATTTTATTGCCACCTCAGGTATTCCTGATCTGGTGACTGCACCATCACGTCACAGGAGGACAGAACATGACTTGACATTTTACTCACAGGCCACAGGCACCATGATGCAACTAACATCACCCCATAAATAACCGAGCAGCAGTCTGTAAATTAATCAACTTCCTTCGATTTGGATCATAAACTACAATTATTTGGCAGCTGCCTCTTAAAAGCTCTGTGTGTGCTGGACTTTAAATCAAGTTCTATTGATCTACTGAACTGAACCAGCCCATTTTGTTGCATCTCTCTCCCATCTAATGAAATTCTTCGTCCCATCACTCTACCATTCTTGTCTGGCATCACATTTACGAGATGAGCAGAGATCAGTCCAACCTGACTCGTGAGCAGGAACAAAGCATTGTCCCAGGGCTGTCATTCCGGCTGTTAAACAAGCCCACTTTGGCAACTCTGCTTTTTCACCAAAGCCCTGAGCTCCTGATTAAAATCTCAGCCTAATGACAGACACCCAGCCCCAGCCATGCTGTTTGCATGGTCTAGCCAACAGATACACTCATCACTGTAATCAAGATGTGCAGAACTGATGCCTTCGGAACTGGGTCCATGCAATTTAAAGCTGGTTTTTGTTTCCCCCAAAGGTTGGGGGGAAACGAAGTGCAATGCTGAAGAAGTTTATAAAAATCTCCACAGAGTTCATAGAGAGCATCAGTTTCACTTTTACCAATGCATAGGTACTATGATTCTGTAAGTCCTAAAGGCTCAGATCCTCTTGGGCATTTTAGATGCCTCATTCCAAAATATAAGCCAAGCTCTTAAATGCTTAAATCTCTTTTGAAATAATAACAACCCATGCGTTTAATTTATTCCTTTTGAAAATTATATTATGACATACTCAATGAAGTTCATTCACTGAAAATGAGAGTGGGAGGGAGAAAATAAACAAAAAACACCCCAAATTAACAGGGCATTTGCCCACATTCAACACCCAGTTACACCACCCACCAGAGAAGAAGGCATGTAGGACACACTGCACACTCACAGTCACTCAAGCAAGGCAATTCACAGAGTGGCCACGACCCAAAGGGCAAATTCCAACAGATCCGTGGAAAGTAGTTGCCTCAGGTTATAAGGGAATTGTTATTTTCCATTATGACATTCAGTAAATTCTCTTACCCCCCTGACCCTCACATTTAGTCTGTAGCACTGTACACCTTTCTGGCAACGCTGATTGTAATCCACATAATAAAATGCAGTTTAAGAGGCCAATAAAATAAAATACCTCACCCCTCTCACATCAGCTTGATTTACTGGTACTAAGCCAAGAGATTTCTCAGCTGTATTTATCTTCAAGACTTCTCTTTTTTTTTTTTTTTTTCTTTTAAGCAATCAATCTTGTGTTTATTCAAAACACACAGACCAGAACAAAAAGATAAGTTTAGCTCACAGTTAGGCATATGCAAGGCAGGAATGTCAGCTTTGATTCAAAGACTGTGTCTACAGCTCACTTCAGGGGGAAGTCAGGGAACACTTACTCCAGGAGAATTCCCACGTGGCACACAACTGGCACAGGCACTGTTTTCAATGGCCACACATAGCAGAAAGGGAAAGAGTAACTTCAGCAGCAGAATCCTTAAATAAGACTTTCCTTAAATTTATGCAAAAGCTGGAGGCTGAATACTCATCTCTTCTTCCCTTGATCCAGAATAAATGGGATATATGGCAGGAATACTTAGGAGCAACACTGACAATATGCCTCTGCTTGGAGCAATGTAGTAGCAAGGAAGCACCACAGCTGCTCTGCTGATGCATACAGCATATATATATATATATTTATATTCTTATACACTGGGGATCAAATTGTATTATTAACAAACTGCTCCACATGGGCCACTTTGGAACCTACATTTTCATTCAGCTTTTGAGCACCTAAGAGTTGCCAATCAGGACATGCCCTAACCAGTAATGACCAAATTCTGCTATCTTTAATCACTACCACTGGAATTAAAAGCTGCCAGAGTCTGGTGATGAAAGGTTTTGAACTTTCAGGGCAAAACACTTTTGAGTGCAAAGTGAGCTTCTGATTTTGGTTACACCCAAACTGGCCTTGCTTACTTTAGTTTGTTCTCACTCTTGAGTTTCACCCCTCCTTTCTACAAGAACACGACGGTTTTCTCCCCGAAGTGAAAATCACAGCATTAGAGCTCAGCAGCAAGAAGACATCTCCCTATGGAAGTGCCTTCTGCTGTCACCAACTGGGGCAAAAATGCCTTTGCTGGAGGCTGATTGGCAAACACGACCCTGCCCACACCACCCAACACCAGCCGAGGAGCCGGAGCACCCATCCCAGACCGAGCAGAACCCGGAGGCGAGCCCACAACCCAACACCAGAGCACGACCCAAACAGGCCAGGCAGAACTCACCATCTGGAGGCATCAGGACCTTGTTGTTCTGCGTGCACCAGCCCACGGGGTGCAGGTCTGCTGTCATCACGTCACACCAGAAGTCTGCCCTGCGGTCGTCCCCGTAGCCGCAGTAGCGGAGCAGCAGCAGCTGCCCGCAGGTGGTGATGATGGTCGCCACCCAATACGTGTCTGGGCTGCTCTTGTTGGCCACTTCTAGTTTCATGCCTGGCTGGAAGCTGCTTTGAAGGCTGATTTCAACCTTGCAAAATGAGAAAAGGCACGGTGTTACCTTTTGTGCTTTGCAGGGAGACCCCCTCCCCTCCCCTGGAAATGCTGCCCTTAAAGAGCAGCCCTGGGACAGGACATGAGCTGATTGTGCTTCTTAACCCAACCACTTCCTTCTCCATCTGTCTGGGCAGCTCCATTCCTGCTTCACAGGCTCAGATCCCATCAGGCAAGTCCCACATGCTCCAAAGTGCAGGAGTGGTACCTTCAGGTGTACTACATCCAAGAGAGGACTGGCACTCATCTTCCATCCCTAAATGTCACTCACGTCTCGGATACAGTCAGCACAGCTCAAATGAAGTTTCATTTCCCACTGCAGAGCTCCATCAGGCAAACCACAGGGCACAGAAAGGCATGTAAGAAGCACCTCTAGGAGTTAAGCCCAGCTACAATAATTAATCACATAAAAACACTGAAGCACCTCTAGGAGTTAAGCCCAGCTACAATAATTAGTGACGTAACAACACTGAAGCACCTCTAGAGGCTCGATGAGAATCACAGGCTGAATGCTGTACCAGGCAGATCAAGGAGAGAATTTCCACTGCACCCATCCTGAGCAGCCCAAGCCTCAACCAATTCCCCCTCCCAGCACCCTGGGAAACAAGGTATGACCTGTCACTGAAATAAGTAAATTGTCTGGGTCACTGTCCTGCCATCTGATGGAGGTGTCACTTCCATTTATCTCAGCAGTGACAGGTCACCTGTAACTTGCCTCAGGACACTGGAGATGCTAGTGCATCTCTTTTGGAACACTGCTGATGAACACCTGTAGGGCCTCCTGTAGCACAGCCTGTGTTCCAAGGACCAGTGGGATGCCTCTAGCTGCTGTTGATAAAGAAGAGGTGGATGCCAGTGCACTGGTCAGGTGCCAGCCTCATCCTCACAGAACCATCCAAAATGTAACCTGTCACAACTCAGGAGATGCTTAAGGACAGGTCATTACAGGTTTCTTAGAACCTTATCAACAACTGAATCCAGAGGTATTATAAATCTAGGTGAGCCTGAGTGTCTCTGACTGACCTCCAATTGAAACAGCAGTTTAAAATGACTCTTTTACTTACAAAGATAAATGTAACATGATCTACTTGGTCAACTGAGGATTTCACAGAAGTGGGGATGCCAAGCTGCTGAGAAAACACTCCTCTGGCCCACCAGCAGTAATCCCTCACTCATCCAACTCCAGCTTCTGACCCCAGGGCTGCCCAGCCAAGCCCATTTATCATTTACACTCCATGTGCCTCTCCTTGTGTGGGCACTTCCAGCAGAACCAATGCCCAGAGTCACAGAACAAAGGAGAGGGACCTCTGGAGATGGTCCAACACTGGAGGGGATCTGTGACATGCACTGCTTTACTTGGTGCTAAGACAGGATCTCAGTGAGGCTCAGAGTCCTTATAAATAATCCAGGGTACAGACTGGCCCATGTCCCAGAACAAATTTGATCTCCTGGCCTCCTCCCAGTACAGACTGGCAGCTGCAGCTCAAAGCACCTGAGCCTGATGCCTGCAGAGTGATTCACGTGTTGGTTTTCTCCCTGTGCTCACCATAACACCAACAGGGTCCTCTGGAAGCCAAGAGACTTGTGACTGGAAATCACATCAAGAGCAGAATCAGACAGACAGGTAACACAATCTTCTCTGGCAGCTTTCAGGTTTTTGGCCAGATTTTGAGGATCAAGTTTCAGATTGTGAAGCAGTCACCAAGGACTGCTCCCAGCACCAGTTTGTCCCACACTGACATTCCCAGGATTGAGTGAGACACTGCAGTCAGCAGGATGAGCTGGGTATCTCCACACAACTGAAGACATCCTCAAGGGCTTCATGAGAAGTAAAACTTTCTACTTTGAGCCTGGAGCAGAAACCTGGGACAAGATGCTCTCTCCAAACAGCTGCTGGATCAAGAATAAACTCCACAATAAGCACTGCCCTACAAATCTCCAGTACAGGGAAGTATGGTCCTTCACCCTGCAATACTCTGGGATCTGTTGTTAAAATGAAAGCAAAATAGGGAATGGAAGACTCTAATGGTTTCTCAGATCTAGATAAAAGAGAGGTTTTTCATCCCTGCAGCTCCTTCAGCCCTACAAAACAAGCCACAAAATTACCTGGAGACAAAGGTGCTTTGACCAGGTGATCTCCAGAGGTGCCTTCCAACACTGCTTGTGCTAACACAGGGCAGAGCACAGACCTGCCACTACCACAGCTCTCTGCATGCTCCACCTTCACCCAGGAAAAGCAGCACCTGCCCAAGCCCCTGCTTCCCACACTTCTGAGACAGCATCTCCAGGCAGGAGGCTGAGAGATGCTTTCCTATGAGCCACACTGAACCCTAGTCCTGAGTGACTCTGCCAGTCAGTAAATCAGGCATTGAAAGGAGCTTTGGGGAAATAAGACACACTTGTGAGATTAAACTTTACAGGCTGGCACGGACAACAACGAATGTAGAGGGGAAAACAGGTGAAGAAAAAAAAAATGAGTGTGTTATAAGCAAAAGGAGAGCAACACAACTCCTCAAAAATGGAAAATGTGATTCAAGGGCAAGGCATAAACGAGTGGCAAAGTCACAGAACTCAAATTTTTGGCTGCAAGCACACCAAGGTCACCTAACACCAGCTGGGGGGCTATTCCCACACTGACTGTCACACGTGTGGAGGGACAATTTCTGCCCAGAATGGTTAAGAGTCCACTACAGCTCTCCAGGGAGCCCCTGAAAACCAAAGAGGGAATGTGTACAACACCCACGAGGCTCAGAGGAAGCACGTACGTGTTTGAAGGAGGTGTGGGGAGCAGCACTGGCTCCTGTTTCCTCCAGGAACTCGTCCCAGTTGAAGTCTGCATCCTCAATGCTGGAGCCCTCATCTGTTAAAAAAAAAAAAAAAAATTAAAAATGAGAGAAAGAAAAGCAGCCTAAAACACAGCCAAAGAAGGCAAAAGTTGTGTCAAAGAGTTCAGGGTGAGAATAGCAACCAGTATAAACATCAACAGAAGGGAAAACAGAAAGCTTGCTTTAAGGATCTGTGTTTTGACCAGCTCTTACTTACGCCTTCAGCAGACTCTGGGGCTTTAGCAGCCAACACTGAGACCAGAAATGACTCTGCTGCCATGGCAGTGGGGGCACAAAACTGTCACACACTGCAGCAGGCACTTGTGCTCTTTATTTTGCTTTTGATGACTCCCTGGCTGCGAGGAGGAGGCTGCCTGCCCACTGTCACCGAGGTGCAATGTCCTTGTGCCCTCCAAGAGGCTCCCCCAGCACTATTAATTACAGCAGTGCCCCAGTGATAAATTAAGAGGTGCTTCTATTGGCTGAGCTGTGTGTAAACCAAACATCCCAACCCTTGGGGTGAGTGAGACCCATTTTCACTCCTCCTTCTCCTTCCTCAGCATCACTGCATCCATAAATCTCAGATAAACTCCCCATGCCTCCCTCTTCCTCCAAAGCTACAGCTGCTTTCCCCAAACCCTGAGCATCCCTCACCAGACCCCTACTGCTTCCTCACTCCCTGCTCCCCTTCAGATTTGGGGCTCTTTATGGTCTCCCCCCACCCACACCACTGCCCCACACAATCCCTCCCCATCACAGGCAGGGCTGGACATGACCACTCTTTCTTTCTTTCTTTCTTTCTTTCTTTCTTCCTTTATAACCACACTGAGGCAGAGCCAAGGCCCCCAAACCATCTCTGCAACACACACAGCAATAATTAAAAATAAATCTTCCTTCACTTACAGAAAATCAGCCAAATCTGATTGTTTTCATTTTGTTCCCAAGCAATCTCGCAAGCCCAGTTTCATCCCCAGAGCAAAAATATTTACAGTCTAGCAGTGAGCTCTTTGCAATAAGCATTTATCAGGCAAACTCTGTGAGACCCTTTACCTGCCCAAACATTCATCAGTGTGGTCATGATGTAATTAAAGTGACTCATGACAAACTGAATTAAGAACCTTCCCCAGACAGTTTTATGAAGAAAAAGGCAGGGTTAATTTATAGCAATTATTGCTACAGGTCTCCAGCTTCCAGGACCAGAGAAAATGATGCTGTGCAAGGGGAATCTCTCATTATTAAAAGGGGAAGACACAGTTTTTATTTGCTGCCTGAGAGGGGGGGAAAAAAGGGGATAAGAAAAGGGTTTTTGAGACAGAGTTGGTGAAGGGTAAAGATCTGTCTGGAAGTTCAAAGCTGAGCTGTCAACACTGTTAAACACTTGCACACTGCTGCATCAAGCCTGACTCCCTGCCCTAAACTCAAGGCATCTTCTTAAATATGGAGATGCAAATCAACTCCAGTGATAAAGGGACTACCAGATGACTCTTCAACTCAGCAAGAAATAACCCAATTCAATGATTACAATCCAAAAATAGACAAATTCATTACGGAATATAAGGAATGGGCTTTGTTTTGATTTTTGCAATCACTGCAAAAACCTCCAGGCACAGAAGCTGGCTCTACTTGAGATATCTGACCCAGAATGAAGGGTTTGTTCAACCTTGACTGAATGATAAGCCACAACTTAACCACAAGGTAGGAGCTTGGTGGAAAAATTCTGTATCATGCAGGCAGGCAATTTAGATGAGCAGGGATATTTTTCAGCCTTCATGCCTGCAACCCTGTGGAGTTAATGCTAGAGAGAAGAGCAATGTGCAGAGATTTCACAGGCTGAGGCTCTAAAACCAAGTATGTTAGTCCATCAGCAGATGGACAGATATGATTATCCATTCCAGGCTTAAAATTGCTTAAGCAACTTTCTACCCTGAGCACAACCAATCCCCATCCCACCAAAAGTTAGAAGCACCTGACATGAAAACTTAAAGTGCATCATCCCCTCTGCCTCACCTCTCGCTGCTCCTGCATCCACCTGTGTCTGTGGGGTTGGGATGGGCTGTTCCAACAATCCCAAGGGCATCTCCACCTCAGGGCATGGACAGGACATTTGGAACAGGCTGCCCAGGGCAGTGGTGGAGTCACCATCCCTGGGGGGGATTTAGAAGACACACACATGTGGCATGAGGGGACATGGCTTAGTGTGTGGCCTTGGCAGTGCTGGGGGAATGGTTGGACTCAAAGCTCTTAGAGATCTTTTCCAACCTAAATAATTGTGTGATTCTGTGACTTCCAGGTCAGCTCTGGGCTCTCTTTGGGTCAGGCACTTCCATTTCAGAGCATGAGCCCTTTCTCCCAGCCTGGGATGTTCTCTGTGCACTCTCAGTTTTTATTTCAGTTTTTTGCTCTAAACCTCCTGTGTGAGTCAAGGCAAATCTCTCCTCCAGCACGTCTCCTTTTCTCCAGCCTTCCTCAGCAGTCTTATGGGAAAGATTCATTCCACAAGAGCAGTAGGAGCAGAGGTTTTCAGGCAGTTCAGTGCATAATCCCCAGTCCCTGCAAGGAGCAATGTCTCTAGGGGGGTCAGAGGCTTCTCCAGAATTTGGAAAAAGCTTTTTAACAAATATAAATTGATGCTAGTTATGGATGCATCAAGTCCTTCAGAACCTTATTAACCCTGACCTACTCTGCCATGAGCCAGCACAGAGACTCTCACTGGTAGGTCCTTTCACATGCAAAACTCACAACAGCACCTGTCTAACAAATACCACCCAGATCCCTCCTTTCTAAACCCAAATAAAGAGGCTTCAAGGCCCAGAGGCGAGGCAGAGTGAGAGCTGCAGCCTTCCCTCCCTGTCAGCTCATTCCTCTCTGACACATCACTAGCCTGGCTCCTCTACCATGTTTTATCTGCAGACTTTATCAGGAAATTACTTTTACAAGGTCTGTAAAAATAACGTCAGAGTACTCATTTATCACAGCATCAGTGGTTTATTTTGCTTCATTTCACCACAACGGATTCTGAAGGGACTGTATGTTTTCAAAATGGTTTTATAATGGACTTTGTCCCCTGCTGGAAATCTGGCAGGGGGACATCCAGAGCAGACACAGAGTGGCACAGGGATGAGACCAGCCCAAAGGACCCAACACCATCCACACATACAGCAGGGCTGCACACAGATCTCCTCATCCATCAGAAAAATCCAACTGCTGAAAGGACACCCTGAAAGGTGATAAATCTGGCATTAAATCTATTTTACATACCAGCTCCCTTTCCAATTATTGGTACTTAGGTCCAGAGGTTTTTCTTAATGAAGGAGTCAAGGCTGGCTGGTTTACAATACGGTGATGTACAAACAAGCCCAGGATGGCAAATAAAATCAACAAGTCATTATCTGTGAGCCTCTCAATGGCTTTAAAGTGCTCATGCATTGACACTATAAAAATGCAACTGTTCCAGCTGTTAACAGCCCCCTGGGATGTTCAGCTATGGAAAAGAAAATGGATAAAAGACCCAAACCCTGTGGCTCCAGAAACACTTTTTTTTTTCCCGCAGGCTTCACTGTAGGAGAAAGTATTTAAAGCAAATTGTTTAGACATCTTATTTATATCACCTAGATACACATATATGACTTTTTGAGTGAACAGAGCACTGAAATCTTCCCAAAACAGGTGTGGGGAGAGGGAGACACACAGACACCTGATCAACCAAAAACGTTTGGCACAGCTTTGGGAAAGCCATCAAAATCCTTATCCCCACCAAAATTTAGGCATTGCAGGCCAGCTCTTCTCATTCCCAAAAAAATGGTTGGGCAACTGAATCTCATCTTAGAGGCTCCTATCTCTCTATCATAGATAAAAATAGATCCAGGGGTGACTAGATAAGCCCAGATGTGTCCACTCTGGAAATTCAAGGATCTGGTGTCCAAGGAAACAGGAAATTCACTGAGCTGCTACAAGAAGTGGGGAAAATGAAGGCTGAATGGCCAAATTTCTGACCTGCTGAGGGAGAAGCAGGGAAAAGCTTGGCTTTAGAAAGAAAGTAGGTTATGTCTAGCCATAATGTACTTTTTCATCATATGACACCGTCTCCTCCTGTTAAGGCTGGATATGGGAAGTTAAAGCACCTGATTCCATCAAAAATCACCAGAATATAGCACCTACTTGTGTGCATCCACCACAGAACACCCAAATTTAACACAGCAAAACCTTCAGGAGCCCATCCCAGAGCATTACAAAGCATCCAGTCATGAGCACAAGGACAACATGGGACCAGCTCTCCTCTCCTCAGTGTTTGTGAAGCCCTCTCACTTGAAGCACTCCAAAAAATAGTGGAGAAAATGAGGGGGAATGTCAAAACTGAGGACAAATGCTGGACGTTTCTGAATCTTAGTTGCTTCATCTCTCTTAACCACAAAACTTTAACAGAATAAAAAATGGTGGGGAAGCTGGAAGAACACATTTTGGTGCCTTGGGAAAGGTTTTGCATGGCTGTTTGCTTAAATTTTGAATAGCTGATACTGCAGGTGAGATCCAGAAGAAGAAAAGCTCCTCTTTCCCATCAATCACGGGACACAATCCAATCCATAAGACTCCAAAAAAGGGCTTGGAGCTGCACAGCCATTCCCAATGCCTCCCTGGCCCCCAGCTCTACCTGTGTCATGGGTTGCAATGTAAAATATAATCAGGGATGTGTTATTCTATTACCATCCGTTGGAACTGGGATGGGGGCAGTGATGTGATCTTCTGTTGATAATCCAGCTGATAAGAAACCATCCAGAGCAGTTTCTTTATCTCTTCCACCACCCACCCTCCCTCCAGGCACAGATCTTCTGCTCATGGGCCATTGAGTCACTGATAAACTTCAATCATCCCACTGGGAAATGCTCCATCCAAGGGGGAACCGAGCCCCTCTACCTGGATAAAAACCTGAAATTTGGAACACCAAGGCAGCCTTTTTTCACTGGACTCCCAGAGGAAGAACAGGCCCAACCATCACCACTGCACCTTCAGCAGAGGCTGCACCTTTCTCCAGGATCACTGCTCCAGCAGAGCCACAGCTGCTGCTCCAGGAGGGCTGCAGCCACCATGGAATGGCACTGCCACCAACACCCTGACCAACAGGGTGTCAGGCTGTATTCTGACTCTGTCAATGATGGTTTTTTTCCTTATTGCATGTATTTTGTTTCCTTTTTGTTTTATTTTCCCTTTTTCTAATAAATTGTATTTCTGACTTGGGGTGTCTCACTGGTTTTGCTTCTCAAACCAGAACAACCTGTGAGGAGCTGCAGCAGTGACAGGGACTCGTGGGGATGGAGGAGAGCTCACCTGAATCAAACTGCTCCCCATCACCATTGGCTGGGCTGGGATCCTTCTCTGGGGAGAGCTGCTGGGTGTCTCTCATGCTGGCAATGAAGGATGCCCTCGTCTCCATGGCTCAGAGGAAGAGGCTTTGCCTCCCCTAATTCATCCTGCAGCAACGAGGATGAGCTAAAAGGAAAATTTAAAAAAAGCAGTGAGTGATTTACTTCACACCAACCCATTCTCTCAGCCTTTCCTGATGGTTTTCATGTCACCCCATCTCGATACAGCTGGAATGAAAGATCTTAGACCCATCTTTTACAGCCTGAACATTCCATGTCTCTCTGATGGTGATCCTTCTATCCTGCTCTTTTATCCAACCTGAAGCTGGGGCTGGATGGAAACCACAATGAAGGATTTTAGTGGCAATAACATCAGAACAGCAACAGCAAAAATAATGACAACAGAGAAGACAATAAGGTAATAAACAGCATCCAGGGGCTTCACATCCCAAAGCTCCCTCCAGCTCCCAATGCCACCAACAGAGAGAGAAGGATGAGCCCAAGGCAGGACAACCCATGCTAAAAACACCACCTCCATCATCTTCCAGCCATTTCAGCCTTTGATTTCCAGCTTTTTGATGGCTAACACTGTGTGAGATGTATCTCACTCCATAAATATTCAAACTTCAAAAGGTGGATATCTGCGATAATGAAACAGAGGAAACACTGAAAGAAAAATACGCATGAGAAAGAGACTGGAGCAACTCTAGAAAACAAAAGTGAGCATGCAAAATGCAGATACCTTCATGAAATAGTGCTGGCTGCAACTATCTATTGAATGAGGACTGACCTAAGGTAACTGTACCAGTTTTAACATGCAGGGTAGCAAATACTAACTCATTTTAAATTGGGTTACATTAGCAAGGGAGATCCTTCTAGAAGGACAGACCACAGTAAATTTTAAAGTGGAATAAAAAACACACAGAAGTGAAAAATGATATGAGGAAGGGCACTCAGGCTGACCACAGCTTGCATCAGACTAAATGAGAACTGTATTTCCAGCCACACCAAGCCACCAGACAACCAATACACCTTCAGGAGTAGATTAAAGAGAACTCCAAAGTGAGCTTTTCAGTAAAACTCGGAGATGCTGATGAATTACGAGGTGTCAAAGGACGACTGGAAAAGAGAAACCAAGAGCTGGGGTTATGGGCACAGAGGGAACCAGCTATTCACACAAGATATGCTAAAGCAAAGACAGGCAGTAGGAGAGGTGTGTGTGTGTGTGTCCAGAATATCTGATGGGGAGGACTGGACCTGCTTATCAGAGAAGCCTCCAAATCCTGTGTGACAGGGACGACTGTGCTGGCAGCACCAGTGCCAAATGCTCTGCAGAACGTGTGACTAAAAGTAGGAAAGAAGTTTACTGCCAGAGGCCAGGCAAAGCAGAATGTAATAAGATTGTAAAAATATATGGGATTTTTTCAACTTTTACTACTCTGGAGGCATATTCTAGAAGAGTAGATATGATGGTTATAAAATAGAAAGGAGGAGAGTGTTCTGCTGTGGATTTCTCACTCCCAGTTTTTAAGGCTGCTCCTGTGGCAATTTGAAAGAAGAAATGGACGTGTGTGAGCAGCTATATTAGAACTGAAAAAGAAGAGGAGCATGTCAAGTGTTTGATATTCATTAGCTGGACTATGGTGGGACTGTCTGCAGGAGCAGTCACAGCTGAAATTAAAACCTGCAAAAACCACGGGTGTTTCACAAAAAAACAAAACCACCAAAAAAAAAAAATGGGAGAAGCAAATTACCAAGGCAGGTGATTCAACCCCCACTGAAGGCTGTTCAGGCAAAGGTAGAAATTTGTGTTGCCCACCCCAAAGGAATCTGCTAATGAAAGAAAAAGAAGGATTTTTGAAAAGCTCAGAGCAACATGACTGTTGGTCTCTTCACACAGTGCTCAGCAGACTTTAGGGAATCCACAAATATGACCCTTTTCCCACTGCCACTACAGCACCACATCTTTATTCTTTGTTGACATGAGACTTGCTAATGAATTAAGTGTATTATAGACTCCAAGTATTCTGAGTGCAGCTAACCTCAGAACATACACATCACTCATCCCCAGTGTATATTAAGTTTCAATTAACCATGAAACCAGAAGCAATCCGTTTACTGAAAGTCAAAAAAAAATACAAAACACTTCTCCTTTGATAGAGACTTCCGTAAATATCATTAATAATAAATTAGCTAAGTATCAGGACTTTACATCAGGCTTGTTAAATGAGAGAGGAGGGGAGATGCCAGCTGAAGCCAAACCTTGGGTGGATGTGGATGCTTTAATTTTTGCCAGGGACCAGACAACAATGGAAGATAATCTGGGTCTACCAAAAAAAAAAATTCTAAGAATGGAGAGAAACAGAGAAATCAATTTAAACACAACAAATCCATCATCTTAAAGAGAGCTCAGGGGTAACAATATAAATACCAAGAAGAAACATAATCCTCTTGGTACTGTAGTTAAATCTTGTGATGCCTCTATGATGCTGATAAAACAAAGTTATGAGCTGATAAAAAGCTGAAGGTGCCCAATCAGACAACAACAGTATTTGCTTTTTTTGTTTCACACAGCCAAGCCCCAAATCTGCCACCAGGCTTATGAGAGGGACTCAAACCCCTGGATCATGGAATTTCCCATCAGAAATGGGAAATGGATGGGCAAATCAGCAGGAACCTGCCCAAGGTGTCTGCAACACAACTGGGACCCAACTGGGACAGGGTTTGAGTCCACTTCAATTAAGAGAGGGAAAATACAGAATCTACGAGGCACATTCAGCAACATCATCAACATTTTGGAGGTTTTAAATTTTATTTTAACGCATTTTTTGCATAAGTTACAGACAATTTACTGGTTTTGAAAGATCATGTTGAGAGCATCCATATCCCAAGGAAACTGGATCTACTAGAGGCCATTACCTGGCTTGTTTTGGGAATAACAGGTTTACCAGTTATGGCAGGAGAGCATTTCAGTATTTTCCCAACACCATGTGACAACAAGACGAAACTTTTATGCAAACACCAGCTTCAAAATAGCTCTGAGCTTTAATGTTGATATAACTAACTAGCAAAGAAAGCTGACACCGGGTATTAATTTTTCGCTTCTTATTAATTGCTGCTAATTAACACTTCAAATAGAGTCCCCAGCCATACTGTTAACAGTAGCACACTGGCTGGCCTGCAATCATCAGCATTACACAGGCAGCACACACCACTGTACTCCAATTCCTCTGCCAGTGTGAAATCCACTGGAAACCAAATTGAGGACCATGAGCCACACTGCCAGCCTGGGAGCAAGGTGATGGGAAACAGCACCAAAGAGGCTTAAGGTGACACTACACCAGGCTGGGGCACAAAGGAAAATTCTATGAAATGCATTTGAAAGAGCAGGGAGGGAGGGAATTCCCTGGTTTCAGATCCCTTGCTCATTGTTTCTGCACAGTGGTGGCTCAGACTGATCCAATTCTTCCCCCCACGCAGCTCCCATTCCTTTGGTATTTAATTCAGATCCAGGCTCTTAACTCGCAGGAAAAGGCAGGAAAAGCCAGGCAATATAATAAAGAATCTCTTTTATTTCCTTCTTCCCACGGCTGTCAGTCTCAGCCCTGCCTTTATCTCCAACATGCTGCCTTGTCATCTGTATCAATATTGGCTCTTTGTACAAGCACAGCATTGGCTTCCTCGCACCATTTTACATTTCTCATCTCCTGTCAGCTCCATCCTGGTTTTTCTTCCTTTGGAGTAATTCTCTGTAAGGAGAGGTCCCTTACCCACAAACAAATCCAGCACCCCCAGGGCTCTTCCTTAAAGCTACTCCTGAAAAACTTTCTCCCTCCAAGGCATGCTTGGTTAACCAGGATTGACACAAGGAAGACAAAAAAGATCCTGTATCCTTGAAACCTCCAGCCTGACCAGAGAACTAGGAGTGCCAATGTAATGCCGAGTCCTGAACGGTGGAAAAAGAAATTCCACTGCTTTCCCAGTGACCTGGGATTGATTTTGGCCCCTCCAAAATCCAGCAACAGACATTGACTGGAGACAGTCCCACCTCTCAGCATTTGAGAGTGGCAGCCGGGCTGCAGGGTCAGAGAATCACAGAATGTCCTCAGCTGGAAAGGACCCACCAGAAACATCAAAGTCCAACTCCTGGCCCTACACAGGACAACCCCAATAATCCCACACACCCAGCAGTGTTGTCCAAACACTGCATGGTCTCTGTCAGGCTTGTGCTGTGACCAATTCCCTGGGGAGCCCATTCCAGTGCCCAACCACCCTCTGGGGGAAGAATCTTTTCCAAATACCCAGCCTAAATCAAGCCAAGAAAAATCACATCCAAAGGAGGACTGACTTAAGTGGTCCAAGTCAGACACCTGAAATTCAAAGGAGATGAACAACCCTCAGGGGGTTCCTGCTCTTGCACAGCACCTGCTAATGTTTTAAATACCCAAATTTCCCAGAAGACAAGCTGAACCAGCCACAGAATGGTTTGGGTTGGAAGAGACCATGAAGATCATCTGGTTCTAAGCCTGCTGCCATGGGCAGGGACACCTTCCACTAGACCAGGAGAAGGGAGATGCTCAGATGCCACTGGTCCTGTTCGTGGAGCAGGATGGAGGGGATCTCATCCCTGTGGGACGTGATCCAGGATGCACTGCTAGTGGCAGCCTGCCACAATATTTACATCCCTGAGCATCTGCACAATGCAGTGGAAGCTCATTCAAAAGGGCTATTGAACACATCAAGTAACAGCCTCACCTCCTAGAAAAAGGGCCTGTCTCTCCTCTCAGACAAAGTACCAGTTGGAAACCTTTTAAAGACCTTTTCTTCCAAATTCCTGTGAGGGTTTTTTTTTACTATTTATTTGAGAGCTTCCTTCACCAAGTGTTTTCACTTATATCAACTGACAATTTATCTTTCATATTGAAGACCCCACAGGATTTTAATAAGGGAAATTTACTGCTTTGAACAGCTCTGTGTTGCACTCTGGGGTGAAGAAACAAATCCCACGTACTCTGGAGAACCAGGAATGTTCACAATATTCAAATACATAAAAAACAGTTGAATAGGGAAAGAATATAATCTGTTTTCCATGTTCTTGGTGGATTGAAGAAGGCAGCTTAGTTAAAACAGCAAGGAGGTGACATGATTTGGGCAGAAATCACTTATAATGAAACTGGTGAAGAAGAGGGATACACTGTGTGAAGGGCACAGAGCTCTGCTTTTTGGAGGAGTTCTAGGATGCTAATCTGTCCAGAAACTGATCTTGCTAGAGTCAATCCTGCCCAGGGGTAAGGGATGGCCAGTCCAAGATGTTTTCCAGCCCCCCTGCTGTGGCCACTCAACAGGGCTCACATTTCTGCTCTTCAAGACAACATTTGTGCAGCAGCAGAAAATAAATGAGTAAACCTGGAGGGAAAATATGTGAAAACAGGAAATTAGGGAACCACAAGAGCAGGGATGGTCTGGATTGTCTATCTCAAAGTCAGAGAAAGACAGGAACCAAACTTCTCTGAAGACAGACGGTGGAGAAAGGATTGTGCAAGGTGGTCACAGGCAGCCCCTGTAACTCAGCTGGTCCTTGCCCTCCTCCCTTCTTGCACTGGTGCCAAGAGCTTCACACTTCTGGTGCCAATGGAGACAAACCTGTTCCACAAAGCAATTTTCTCATCCTCCCTACTTGGCACACTCCTGAGTCCAGGATACACACAGAGATAAATGGGAGTAAGATAAGATAACAGAAAGTAAAATGAACCTAATTAGAGACTCTTAACTTGTTTACAGCAAAAAGCTCGGCAATATTAAGAAGAGAAGAGAGAGATGCCAGGCAGACACCCAGGTTTGGGTACACATCACCCTCATTGCTGTCCTGTGTGTAAATAAAACCTAAGGACCTACAGATGGACTTCAAGCCAAAACCTGCCACAAACTTCTCCAAGGACTAGATCAAACCTCAAAAATTAAAGCATTTTTTCATTCGTTTTTCCTTCTCCTGAGTGAGCTGGATATTTTATAAGCAAGGGCAAGGAGGCGTTGCTGCCCCACTTGTACTCCTGCCCCTGTGAGCCCTGAACATCCCCACCCTCAGCACCCTACAAAGCACGTGTCCCAAGGAGAGGGAGGTCACCACACACTTATCTTTCCTGTTTCCAGCTGTTCTGTCACCTAACAGGTGTCTGCCACCTTCTTCATGAGCCAACAGGCCATTGCCATGATATTGCCCCCCACTTTGGTAAAGCACTTCTACCCATGTTAAGCACTCAACATAGAGCAACTACCTGGAAATATGGAATATTTAAATTTGGGCATCTTCTAAAACTCTCAGCTGAACCAGGACCATGAAGAAGATTGGGATAATGCCCTTGATGCCCTCTATAACAGGAAAAAGAACTGCAAGGAAGAAGCACAGCAAAAACCATGTGAAACACTTTATCTTCTCCCACCTCTGTGTTTGAAATGGAGCTGAAACCAGGAAGCCTTTGAGATGGGCAACCTGAAGACACAGAGCTGCTTAATCATCCTGAGACACCTCACCTTGTTAGAAAAATCACAGAACAGAGTGGTGAGGGCTGGAAAGGATCTTAAAGATCACCGAGTTCCAACCCCCACAGTGTGATGCTTATCACCTCTGAACACCAACCACATGGACCAAATTAATCAGCCAGACCCCCTGAGTGGGACCAATCAGCCCAGCGACAGAAGCCACCCAGCAGGAAACACAAAACACTGTTTTCACGGACTTAATTTAGAGCCCAATTCAGGAGTCCCTCATCAACCAAACTCCCATTGTCCAGAGCAATCAGTTCTGCCTTTTATGTCTTTGCAGCAGTCAGAATCATTAAAAAAAAAAAAAAGAAAAAACCAACAAAAAAAAAAAAAGCCCAAGAGTCAAACCAGAATCTGAGAAACATCTGCCATCTGATTCCAACACTTTTTAGGAAAAAAAAATATGACATTTTAGATCTTGGCACTGTTTGGCTCATTTAAGCAGCACAGCTGATCAGCACTTGGGCTTAGTCCTACACACACTTACACCCCTGTCAGTGCTTTACATCCAGAAGCAGCTTCACTGACTGGCAGGATCTGCCAAAAGAAGAATAATTTAAAGAAGATCCAGCCCTCATAACCATCTCCAGCCACCTCCCAGCACAGCAAGAGGAGAACCCTTCCCTTCACCAGGCACATGTGAGAGCAGCCAGCAGAGCCCTGCCAAGGTCAACCCAGGGCCAAACTGCACAAGGCATTTTAACCCACAGAGTCCTACAAATCACATTTACAGGGCTAATCGCACCCAATTTCTCCAAGGTAAAACAAATTGGGATTCTCTTTCGTGTGAACGTGAGAACTGCTGCAAAACATCCAGGTTTAATCCTCAGCACCATTCCAAGAAAGCATCTTGGAGCCTGATCTTACACTTGCACTGAGCTCCCATGCTCAGAACACCTTCCAAGAACCAGTTAGTTTTTGCCTTTTCCAGAATTTTCTTTGAAGATGTATTTTTGGTGCACCTAGGAGAGCTATGGCTTTCTACCCAAAAGTCTCCACAAGGGACTTAGGACCCTTTAGACTTTCAGGATCCTCAGCCTGTCTGATCTCCTACACAGCAGGGGCAGGCATAATGCCACCTCCTGGATTTTAGAAGGGAATTCCACTGCCTTGCCAAGCAAATAAATGCAAGACTTTCTAATTAACTTATATTCAAATTGGGTTTTGCAACTTTATCCAAGAAAAGATGGCTCCTTTGCACAAGCCACACAGGGATGCTAAGAGTATTAGTCATGAGAGCAGGAATTGGGAGTAAAAATAGCAAGGATTCTGCACATACTTTTTTTAAGCCTCACACCTACTCAGAATTGATCTCTGGGTCAGTTGTCAAGAACTGCTTCATTTTGGGCTTTTTTCTTTTCTTTTTATTACTATTTTATTTTAGATCAACACTTCTGATTCATAAAAATGGGAGTAACTGTGAACATATTTTCCAAATCAGCCTTCACAAGAATGCTTTGTTGAGGTCTTAGAAAAGGCTAATCTCAAAATAAACTTTTTCAGGAGTTTTTTAAAAGTCACTGGAGAAGTCTTTGCTCTTATTTCTGTATTTCCTTATTTTGCAACTCAAACATTTTTAACCACTGTAGGAGTCATACCCCGAGACACAGAAAATACAGGAAAGAGAAATTTTATGGCAAAAAATCCTATAGGATGGATTTGACAGGTTTCATCAGGGTCTGTCACGCAAAAATCAACAGTTTCCAATGATGAATTTTAAATATTGACAAGGTACCATCAGCTACACTAATCCTAAAAATACATGCTCCTAGGGACCAAATGTTACAATGACAGAACAGACTCCTATTTGCAGGTGGCACCACTATTATCAACAGCATTTCATTTTCAGCACTGAGGACCCTGCTGCACCAGCTGATAAACTCTGCATCAATATTCATATTAATAAAATACTTCTGACACCATCAGGTCATTGAAAACATGGACCCTGTGCTCATGGCATTGATTTTTTTTCTGTGAATCCTCATGAAAAGAACTCTGGCTCCCCTGCTTCAAGTTTTGGCTACCTGTCACAACTTCTGAAGTTTTTCACAGCTCCTTTAGCACTTGGACACAGACAGGGACAAGCCATCTTCTTCAACCACCACCATCCTTGTAAACCTCCTCAGACTCTCCACGCCTCTGCTTACCCCACACCAACCTGACATTACCCAGTGAAACGCCCATGAAAACTGAGAGAAAAGCAGAATGGATTGGGCTGGATTGGGAGGGACCTAAAGCCCATCCAGTTCTAACCCTGCCATGAGCAGGGACACATTCCACTGTCCCAGGTGGCTCAGAGCCCATCCAACCCAGCCCTAGACACTTCCAGGGATCCAGGGGCAGCCACAGCTTCTCTGGGTAACCTCTGACAGGGCCTCCCCACTCTCAAAAGGAAAATTTCTCCCCAATATCTGCTGGAGAAGCAAAGCAGCACCTTCCCTACCATGTCCTGTCCTTCAGCAAGGTTAAGATCACACCTCACTCACCTCAAACCAGCATCCCACGGCTGTGAAAGGCCAGAAACAGTGACCCAAAATACACCAGGTCAGCAAAGCACAAGCCAGGAGTGGGGGAAAAGCATCCCCAGCCTAAAGTCTTGGCAGTTGTGGTGTTTACCCTATTTCTAGTAACACTTCTATAAAGTTTTATTAAATGTGTCATTAAAGCATCAACTGTCTGTCCAGCCAGTCAATTATCACTCATAATCACAGCCATATAACTGTATACTGTCTTCTACAGATGTTCTCACATCTGTGCAAAACACACTCTCCACCTCTGCCACATGTAACAGCTGTTGAATATTTGCAAATGTTTTCTCAATATAGAACTGAAATTAAACAGTCTTGCTTATAATGTAGTTACTGTCCCATGACCCTGTGCACCCCTTAAAAAATCATTAAAATTTATTTCTTGCTGTGTACAAGGTACCAATCTCTGCATAGCTCTTTGCTGCATTTATTTAAATGGCTTTTAGATTTTCACTTAGTAACAGATTACAGCCTCCATCTTATCACAGGAGTTATTAGGACCTAATCCTTTATAAGCACTGAAGTTATTAGACTTGTGAGGATATTTTCTTCCCTTTCACAAATAATCTGTTGGAGAGAGGGGAAAAAAAAAAGAAAAGAGGAAGAAAAATGAAAAAAAGCCACTTGCATCCCTGCTCACTCAGGCAACAGTCACAACCCCAGAGAATGAACCTTCCTCACCTGCTCTTACTTTGCCAGCAGCAAAGGAAATCAAATTTGTTTTCACCTAAAGGCTTCTAGAGAGGGAAAACAAACTGCACTAAATCCAGCACCCTTCTCTACTGCAGAGAAAACTCCTTGGAGAAGGTTTGCCCCAGGTTCAGAGGGAGAGGTCCCTTCCATCCCCATGTCCCCATCACACAACCAGGGGAAGCTGCTTCTCTGCTCGGACACAAGGGCAGGACTCTGCTACCACACTTTCCTCCCCAGAGCACCAGGGGCACCATCATTTTAGAAGTTGTCCTGTCCAAAGGACAAAGTTGGGGATGGGGGAGATGAATGGAGAAAGAGGGAAGATACCTTCCCCTTCTGCAATGGCTCCATCCCTTCCAACCCCAAAGAAAATCCCACTGCAGCTCTTGCATTTTGCCACCCAAATCCCACCACGGTCTGATAACTGCCTTCCAAGCCTCTCTGCTTATAACTAATGCAATTTTCTGCTATTTTGGTAAGAAATCACAATTTCACCCCCATCTTCTCCTCTGCCCCCCTCCACACCACCATACCCTGCAATGTGAGTTTGCTGGATCCCTGAGCCAGCTTGGTCCTGGCAGGGGCTGGAGAAAGGAGGGGGAAATGGGTGGGTTGATGGATCAGAGCCCTTTTGGAATGGGAAACCTCGCCCTGCACGACAAGGTGCTCAAACAGCACCACCAACCATTCCTGCTAAGTTAAATCACAGCGAGGTTCTGGGAAGCATCTCCAAGAGGTACAGGGAAATATAAATGAGCAGCAGATCAGTTCTTCAGCCACTCCTGGATTCTCCATCCACACCCAGGCACTGACAGCCTGCGATGCTGGAGCATCCCATCACCTCCCACACTTCAAAACACAGATGCTCCAAAGTTAACTTACAAACACGGTGAAAAAAAACCAAAAAAACCCAGAACAGCGGCACCGAAGTGCTCCCTGCACAGGAGCGGGGAAGTTTTTCCCTGCCTCTGAGGCAGCCTCACTCCTCCACTGCCCTGGAAAACGCAGCTGGGAAAGGCACAAACAACTCCCTGAGAACTCTCTGCAAACTCCTTCCCTTGCTCCGCAAAAGCTGCGATTCGCCTCCGTCACCGCGGGGATTTTGGGGTCTCGATTCGCCACCGTCACCGCGGGGATTTTGGGGTCTCGCTGACAGAGATGCAGCTCGCACTGCCCAAGTCCCTTGCCCTGCGCCCGAATTTCTGCGTGGGGCAATTCCAGAGCGTTTTTGCTAAACAAAAACATGCAAAAAGCAAAAAAAAAAAAAAAGAACAAACACCCCAGGCATCCCCAGCTGACTGCGCCCAGGAAGGTCTGACAGCTCCAACAGGACATCTCATCCCACGACTCACGTCTACTGCGAGTGCAAAATAAATCAGCGCTCTCTCTCCCGGCGCGTTTTATTTATTTATTTTTTTTTTCTCATGGTACGCCTGCGATTTTGGCATTCAAAGGCAAATCGGCCGCGGTTCCAACTCCACACGTCCCTTCCCAGCACACACAAATGCCCCCGGTACTTTTCCCACCGCCGGGTCCTGCGGGGGGAGGACCCGAATTGGGATCGCATCCTCATCCCTCGGCTCTGAATCCACCGGCGCACCTCTCCCAGCAACAAAAGAGAGTTGAACCAAACGCGTGGCACCCCCGCCTTTCCTCTTTTCCTCCCCTCAAAAATGTTTATTTGCAGTTTTTTGAAGACACCTTAACCCGCCATGTTGAACAAGCTTTATAAATATTCATTTACCGCAGTTCGGGAGCGCTACGGGAAAATATGTCTAGATCGGGGCTGCACATTTTGGCACTGCTGATTGCTTTCTTCTCTTTCTTTCCTTTTTTTTTCCCCTTCCCTCTCGCCTCCTGCAGAAGCTTTTTTTTCCTCCCCTCCTTTTCCCCCCCACAGATTCAGAAGAAACCCACCCGCACACCCGGAATAACTCTTTTCCGAGAGATGAGCATCAGCATTGTAAAATCCGAAAGGAGGTCGCACAAGCGTTTGTCAGGAAAACAGAAAAGAAGATCGGTATAACTTTAAAAAAAAAAAAAATTAAAAATAAATAAATAAGGAAAAGAAAGATTAGAAAAGAGAATAAGAGGGGAAAATAAGAAAAAGAGGAGGAAAAGCAAAAGAAAGGGGTAAAGGGAGGGAAAAAACGGGGATGAGAGTATCTAAAACAGGATCTGTCGAGGTAAAAAAAGCAAGCCCCGCACGCGTGCGATGCAGCCGCGGCAGCGCGGAGCCTCCCGGGCGCAGCCGGGCAGCGGCAGCCGCGCTCCGAGCGCCGGTCCCGGCCGGGGGCTCAGCCCCGGCACGCCAACACTTCCAAAACTCCACCGCGGGATCACCCTCTGGACAACGAGGAGGGGGG
>VZTB01012903.1:74651-96941 GCA_013397245.1 Thryothorus ludovicianus | reverse complement strand
ACCCGCCTTACCCTCCCCACCGCTCCCCGCAACCTTTTATTTCGCTTTTCCTCCTCGTTCCGTGTCGCCAAGAAACTTCCAGGGAGGGAGATGGGGGAAGGAGATGGAGAAAAGAGGGAAAGCAAAAAAAAATGCGGCGCATCCCTCAGCCCGCCCGTTCCCTCCGCTTTGCCGGGCTCCGGCATTACCTGTTTATTCCCTGTTGCAGAAAATAAATAAAATATATCAAGAAAAGCCGGGCGAAGGCGCAAGGCAGGATGTAAAATCAACTGGTGGGCACCCTCCGCCCTCCCGGCGCGCAGGGACACGCACAACTTTCCCTCCTTTGCTCCTCAGGTTATTGGATGGGTTTTTTGGTTTTCTTTTTGCTTTGGGGTTATTTGATGGTTTTTCCTTTCTTTGGCGAGTGCGGGGGATTCACGGCGGAATCGCGCTGCCCGCCGGTGTGCGCGGCTGTGCTGCTGCGGGGGTGTTTGCTCGTACAGCCACACTGCGGGATTTTTCAGATTGCATCGACGTTCTGTTCTCCCCTCCCGAGAAAATCAGTCCCGCAGCAAGGCCGGGAAATCACGCCAGACACCGCTGCCCATGCCCCCCGCCCGGCGGAGGGGGGTCAGAAAAATCCCCTGGTAACTCTGGGATGGGGATAAAGCCCCACTCTGCAGCCGGTATTTCTCGGGATGCTCCGACCGCCCGCAGATCCCAGAGCTTCCCCTACCCCGGTTTGCTCAGCAGCGGGGCTGGGGGTGATTTTTGGCAAGGTTTTCGTCCCCTCTTCCCCCCTTGCAGCCCTGCTCAGGGACTGCGTAGAGCATCTTTGATGGGGATTTTTGGAGCCCCAGCTCCCGTCTCCCCGCAGGCACGATTGGTACGGTTGAGAATTCAAGCGGATGCTTTTGGAGCATCCTCCGAGGAGGGGGTTGGTGCAGGGCACTCACATTCAACAGGTCTGGAGGAGGGCGGAGGGAAGGGGCATCTCTGTTTTGAGGCAGATTCAACCAGTCCTGGACTTTGTCCTTTCCAAAATTCTTTCGGAATTAACCTCAAACACTGCTGTGCCCATCCCCACACCCGGGCTGCCAAATTCACGTCCCCCCACGGGATCAGATTCAAGTGCTGTCTCCATTTGCCTTTCTCTGGTCATTCCCAAGCCCAGGTTTCAAGTTTCCCGGTTGATTTTGTGAGCATCCCTTCTTGCAGGAGCAGGGAGGGTGATCTCACATCCGGGGAAGTGCTGATTTCCCACAGGTGACCCCGGCTCTTCCCTGCCCTTGTGCAACCACCAGCGCCCTTTTCACTGGTTCTGGGGATCCATCTCAGAACCTCCCAAATCCCTTTCTCTTCCACTCTTTCCAATCCCTTTCTCTTCCACCAGCCTCTCATGGATTTTGTGCAAGAAGACAAGTGAGGAGTGGAATAAAGATGAAGAAATATTTTGATTCTGGAATACATTTGATAGTGAGAGCTGGAAAAAAAAAGAGCAAATATTGCAGACAGTGTTTCTTCACAACAATCCATGTTCTTGCCATTCACACTCCGAGAGGCCACGGGCATGGGCTCAGCCTCTCCTGTTCCAGCAGATTTCCTGGAAAACATACAAATCAAGTAGCTTCTATTTTCAGGCTTTGGGCTGGATGGGATTTCAAAACAGCAAGGGAACACTGTAAGAACTTCAAAATAAGACCAAAAACCCAACTAGATGCCAGGAGAGCATTGAAGCCCTGTTTATCCACACGATTGTGGAAGAGGGTGACATTTTCAGCGCGGTGATATTTCAAATTTTCAACATGCTTTTGAAAGGAAGATGCTCTGCAAAAACCATATCTGTGTTCTCTCTCCTTTTAATCTGCTCTGAATTAGGTTATCCTGAGATTCCTCTCTCCATCTGAAGCTGGTGGCATCACTCAGTTTAGGGACAGCCACAGTGGCTCTCACAGCACTTCAAGTGTTTTTCCCTCTCCTTTGCTTTAACACCAGATGCCTTTGTGCTTTATTTCCACTCAGACCTAAGAGGTCTTCTCAGAAATTTTGGTTCCAATGTCTTCTCTGGAGCTTCCCTCATCACCTTGATTTTCTCTGTCCTGGCCTCTTTTGGTTTTATTTGGAGACTATTTTTCAAGCACTGATGGTTCAATTTGCCCTATGTGGAGAGATGTGGAAGAAAGAGTCATCTAAGAGTTTGTGATCTAAATTAGGTCTGTGGATGGTGTCCAAAGAGGTGGTTTGAAAAAAAAAGAAAAAAGTAATTAAAGCTGAGGAACAAAATTCCTTTGGAAGTTGTCTAAGTGGCTGCTACAACAAAGCCCTCAGGTATGAATGAAAAGGTGCAGCTTTGTATCAGGTCAGAGCTGGACATGGCTCTAACAGCTCCTGTTGGCAGCAAAGACTTTGCATCCTGCTCATTGCTGAGAATACAAATTGGTTTAGTGCACATGAACAGAAGTAATTGCTGAGAGACTTCATTTTAATCCTACCTTAGAGAGCATCATTGGGAAAAAAAGAGAGTGCTTTGAGAAATACTGAATTGTGCCAGTGTAGTATCCCAATATGTAAAATGGATTTAGCCCTGGCACTGAGATCAGCTCCAGTTTCAGCCTCAGTGACATTCAGGGATGCATCTTCCACTGATCTAAACCTACTCCATTAATTTCACTGCTGTCCATGCTCCTTAGTGCTACATTTCCTGGCAACCATGACACCTGATCTTCTATTTCAAGTTGGGAACAGAAGTTTCACATCTGAATTTTGTTGTTTTTAACTAAAGCACTTTTATGGAAGTAGCAGTGATAAAAAAGATTTACCTGAGTACCAAGTACCCAAGTTGTAATGAACATCCATCTGCTGTTGCCTCTGATATCACTCCCAAAGGATATAACTGTTCACATTCCACATTTTCCATAGCTGGACACAAGAAAACTGTCCAACCCAGTGAAATTCAGACAGTGCCATTACTTCAGACACTAGCAGTTCCTGATCTGCAGGATAAAATTACTAAGATACAAAAATTTTCCCATTTTCCAGGCTGCTGCCTTCAGCAGGTTCATGTTTTTGGAGTATAGATGGAGATATAAAAAGATCTCCTACACAAGGAGGCACAAGCACCCACACAGAGATGTTATGGCATTAAAGTTCTAATTTTTCTCTCTTCTCCTGGCTTGGGAAGATAAATGCTCTTGAGGACATTATGGGATCTGTAGGTGGTTGTGTATTTGGTTATCCATTTTTGGCCCAAATTTAAGCAGGTGCTTGAAGGACTCAGAGCATCCCACAAGCTTAACATTTATGTTCATAAATGAATAAATGAATAAATGGCATTAGCCTTGCAGGCAGAGCAAATGGGGGGATCTGAGCCAACTTTTCTACAGGTAAAATGGCTCAGGCTCTGGAACTTCATCTCTGATAAACACTGTGAGACTGGGCAGAAGTTCCTTGGTGGCAGACAGGTTTCCTTTTGCCCCAAACAATGTGGTTATCTCCACTCTTGGAGGTATTTGCCTGCTTTTGGGATGCTGGCACCAAGCTGCCCTGCACTGGACGAGGGGCAGGGCTGTGCAGCTGACCCTGGGGATTTATCTGGGGCTGGTTCACAGTGTCCAGCTAAAGGATGGACAGTGTCTAACAGGAGCTTGGTGTCAGAGAGGAGACACAGGACATCACCTGGGGCCACCTCCACAGCCAAGGGCAGCTCCAATTAGTTCCTCTGCAATATTCATCTCCTGGGACTGCTCCTGGGTTCACAGCAGAGCTTCTCTGCATTTTCCCTCTCCTCTCAACAAACTGTGGGCTTCAGCTTCCAAGTTTCCACCCTACCCTATGACAATCTTTACAGGAGGTAAAGACGCCATCATGCCCTTATTTCATGAGGGGCAGGGTTTTCACTTCTACCTTTGTCTTCTTTTTATCCATCAGCCCTTATTCAGTGAGAAGTTGGTCCCTGGGAGGTGGCATTAGGATGCTGGAAGACTTGTTTCACAGTGCCATCTCCTGGAGATCACATTTAGCCTGAATTTCTCTGATACCTTTATTTTTTTTTTTTTCCCGATGTACTGAGCTTTGAAGGCAGGTGTTTTAAGGCATGATCTAAAGAAGAGATTAGCATAAGTGAAGTTAATCCAAAATTTAAACTCCTTCTTTATGCTTCACAGTAAAAGTCCTGCCTCTTGAATGCTGTGAACAGCAAAGAAATTGCTGGCTTGGGATTCATAAAATACTCATTGGGTGATGGTCTCGCAGGCTTTGCACCTCTTGGCAGCACCAGCGCTGTGTGCAGGGATTGCAGAGACAAAACACCCCCTGGAGAGGTAAAAGGTCTCTTGGTGTAACACTTCTCCTGCAGGAATTCAAGGAATAACCAGGGAAAAGGGATCAGCACCTCTCAAATGGGAGGTCTCAGGGCCAGGCATCCCCACAGCTTCCAGCAGCAGCTGCCCTGGACACAAACCCCTTATGGAGACCCACACACCAACTCCATAGCCCAAAGCACTTTATTTACCCAATTTTATTTACTTTAATTGCCTGTTGATTAGAAATCGCTGCGTAGGGGTTGTGGCTATCCAGCAGAGGGGCAATAACTGGCTTGAATATTAACTGGAAAATCTGAGCCAGTACCTCCTGCCTGCAGCTCAGGAATGCCCAGAGAGCGTGGTCTCTGTGCTAAACAACAGCTCTCCCACCTCAGCAGTAAATGAAAAGGAAGCACATGTTATACCCAATAAATCACAGCTCTGAGGTTCAATACTGAGGCTCATGGCTATGAGCCTTATTGATCGTGCCAGCACTACAGGAGAGATCCACTCTCATATCAAAAACTTGCTCATTCCTACCATTTACTAACAGCTTCTTTATTTATTTCAAGTATTTGCAGGCTCTGCCTCGGCAGGAAAACTCCTGGTTTTTAGCTTCTGTGAGCTGGTGCTGGGAGTGGAGGCTGGGGAAACTGAGGCAGGAGGAGCTGAGCTCACACAGATGTGCAGTCCCAGGGACAGGCTGTGACAATGGAAATGGAGTTAGATCTCAGATGCAGCACTGTGCTTACAGCTTTCACTTAACAGGGGTGTTTCTGGCAAGCTCTGTGGTGTCAAACAAGTAAATTCTCCATTTCCCTCCTGTCTCATACAGGAATATCCATAATGGCAGAACAAGACCGAAATCTCTTGACTGACAAGGATGACCAGGAGCTCACATTTTATTAAAGTGTAAATTATGCATCACATCTGCATTTCTCGTCATTGCTGCACGTGGAGTGAATTCTTTATCATAGTCTGCAAAATATTGAGTTGGTCTGGCTCTCTCAGTGCCCTGCCTGCATGGTGGGCTCAAAACCCAGCTCAGGCATTTCCTTGGTTTTGGTACCTCATAGGATTTAGGAGCTGGTCAGCTGTGGGCAGAAAGTCCCTGGCACATTCCCACAACAGCCCAAAAGCCCGTCCACAATGCAATTTGTGCCCAAGATTTCTCTGACAAACATCTCACCGTGCAACAAAAGCTAATCTTGTAATTACCCAATTCTCCTCCCCCCTTCCAGCCCCCACTCAGCACCACCCCCAAATTCACAGCAAAGTATTAAAAGGTCACATCAGTACTTTGAGGGATTTTTTATTTTTTTTACAGTATTAAGATGAAAATGATGCATTTAGAAGTGTCTCTCTGAAGCTGACTATGAAAAAGGCTCGTGGATGGCTTTTGCTCTTTTAATGGCTCCTTCTGTATTAAGGAGGAAGATTAAGAAGGAAATGCCACTAATTGCACATAAAAGCCCCAGCTTCCACAACAGAGTAACTGTACATTGTATTCAGCTTAATCTCCATCTGCCCCTAAGAGCATAATTGATTTTTTATTTTAATTTGAAGAGGCTGACACTTCTACTTCTTTATTGCCAGGTTGCTAAGCACGTTTAATAAGGATGCATATGAGTGAAGGAGTCTACATTATGCCATTAAAGGTAATAGGTAACATATTTAAGGTCATAATGAGCTCAGGACTAAGTATCTCAGTGCAGGGATCAGGAAGGAAGGTGTATAAACACTTTTCTCACTAGACTTCTGCTGAGCAAGACATGGCTATGGGCTTATAAGTGAAAAAGGAAACAGAGGGTTTTTTTTCCTAAAAAGTGAATTTTCTGATCTAATTTCTGACCATGCCTCCTTGGTAGTTCATGTCCTGCCTGCAGGTGACCATGGTTTTTTTACTTTAGACTGACCCTCACAAGTGACAGCCTCTGTGTCTCAGTTTCCCTATGCCTAAAACAAAAAGAGGAATAATGTCCTGGTTTTATAAACTGCTTGAAGAATTCACTGCTGAAAAATGCCATATTCTGTACCTTATAAGTATCCTGTGCTTTGTCTTTAGAAATGAAGCACTGTACAGATGGGAGACTGAAATCTAGGCAAATTAAAAGCCAGATCCATAAAAATATTTAATAATTTTAACCCCTCTTGGATTTCTTATTGCAAATAATAGGCTTTAGGAATGTAGGGAGATTTTTAAGGAACTCAAAAAGCTGCAAGCAGCTTTGGACACGACTCCAGGATCAAGTCAGTTCCTCAAAGTCCTTACTTTTATTATGACACTGATACCCTTTTCTCCTCTTTTAGACTCTCAATGAGCCTGCCCAGGACATGTCTGGTTACCTTCAGGCACCCTCAGGCTTGTAGGAGCCTCAGGAAGATTTGGTCCCAGAGCAGCATCTGCTCTGTTTGAAATTCACACCCGCTCTGAAATCCTGCAGAGAGACTCAGCTCCTACGTCTGTCACAAACTTGCAGCCAAAAACCCCCCAAAAAAATTCAAGCTTGGGAAAAAAATTGTAGCTGCTGCTGCATGTAGAGAGGGTGAAAATCCACAGCAGCCATCCTGCCTGCTCAGAAATTCCTGCTGAAGGGATGAGATACAAATTCAGCTCCCAAACCCGGGACTCTTCCCTGGGTATCCCATCAGCGACTTGGGTTTTGCTGGATTCCAGGGAACACAATAAAGGCTGTACTCTTTCATAATTCACATACAGGAAGGATCATGGGAAAAAAAAAATCCTGGATTTTGGCTGTGTGCAGACACCCTCACACAGAGCCCACAGTGCCAGGAGAAGAACGTGCCCTCAGGCACTGACTGTGTCATCTGAGTGAACCACTCTGATTTATGTGGTGGAACTGATCTGAAACCCTAAAACTCAGCATGGGGCGTGCTCAGCGAGAGCTGGTGACATTTAATGAGACAGAGATTTTGTGCAATTCAACCTAATGGCTGATTCCCTTTTGATTTTATAAACTGGCACAGCTGGGGGCCAGGATTTACAGTCTGGACAGGAGTCTTTTCCAGTGGGCATCTCCAGACATCTCCTAATTTCTGACATTTATGCCAACCCTATTTTTCTGTGAGTTCAGCTGTAATGTGAAAAAAACCTTATTTCCCAGCTTTTTCCTGTCACACATTATATCAATATTATATATATAATATATCAATATTAACCATCTTTCAGGTTTTCTTTTGGATTGCACCTGGATGTTCCCTGATGAATCCAGGGTGAATTCAGGGATGAATTTGAAGGATTTCTCTTTGTACACAGTGTGACTGAGGATGAGTTTACCTTCCTCAGTCCTGCATGGTTTTCCAACACAATCCCAGCAAGATCCCTTAGGAGATTCTGCCAGGTTCCCGAGGGAGGGATTCCAAAAAATCCCTTTGTAACTGGGGGGAGAAATCACTGCAGGGACCTGGAAAAGAAATTCTTCCTACAAGGGAGGGATTTTCCTCATGGGCTGAATTTTCAGTCTTTTTGTTCTGCAAATTACTTTTTTACTTGGAGATAGAAAGATGCCTCCTTAATGCCAGAAGAGACCAAGGTGGACATGGCCAGTGGCCTTGGGAAGAGGCCATCCATGAGCTGGATGGACAAGACTTGTCCTGGAGGCTGGAGATGTGCCCTTGCAGCAGACAACATTAGCAGGGTAGATTCAGGTAACATTTCATTAGCACTGGACAGGATTTTCAGGATCTTCACTGGGGAAGGTGTGCTTCCAACAGCTAAAACATTTTAACATGAAAAAATTCTTCCCCTTCCTTGCTTTTTGATCATCTCTCATTATACATGTGAGGCATAAATGTAAAAGCCTCTTTGCATGGTGTCGAGAAAAGAATAGGTTTTAGTATTTTGAAAAAAGTTTTTGCCTAAAGGAATACAACTCTTTACACAGGAAAAAAACACGTTTTTGTTTCCTTAGCACAAACTGCTGCTTTCTTGCTCACACCTACAATTTCATAATGTAAAATGAGAGAAGGCTTTACCCTGACAACTCCTCTTAGTCCTCATCTCAATGTCCTTTAAATTGCCTCCTTACAAACAAAAGGATGTTGCACAGTCCTGTCAAGAGGAAATGCTTGCTGACAAGCCCTGGATTTAAAGTACTGTTTAGGTAAACAAATCATGATTGCAGTCAATGAATTGATTATGTTACTGTCTATGAAAATACCCCATTTATCCAAGATGCACAAAGGCAGCTCATTAGCTATTAGCATAAACAAAGAGTGAAATGTAGGGGCAAAGGCAAAAGGGGACTTTGGAAGAGATACCAACAAGGAAGGGTCAAGGAGAATGATTTCTTTTTGAAAAGCAATGTCAGGGATGAAAAGTTTGTGTGAAAATGCCTTCTTAAACAGGCCAGCTCAGTGTCCTTGTCACATATTTGGAATATCTCAATGGATGTACCCAGGACTGCATTAAGAAAGATGGAATTAGGGTTTTTTGCTGTGGAAATGTCAGTATGTTGGGGATATTTCCATGCTCTATCCCTGGAAGCGTTCATGGCCAGGCTGGATAGGGCTCTAAGCGACCTGGTCTAGGAAAAAGCATCCCTGCCCCTGGCAGAGGATTGGAATGTGATGATCTTTGAGGTCCTTTCCCATCCAAACCATTCTGTGGCTCTGTAACTTTTCCATTCCTCTATTCCTATGCAATGACTTGTGCCCAGCCCAGTGGTAGGATGGGAGCAGTGGGAAATGCCCATGGAGATTGATCCAGATCTGATCAATGTGGCAGCACAGGGCACAGAATTCATGTTCCTCCTCTAACAACAGGTGTAAAGGTAGGAAGGGACTTTGATTTTCCTCATGACAAGATTTAAAATGCATTTGATTTTCAGCTCAGCTTTTCAAAAACTGGGGCCAGTAAAAGCTTTTTGGACAGGAATGGGACCTCACTTCCTGGCAGAACAGGCTCCAAAGGCTTTTCCCTAGCTTTGCCATAGAAAAAAGGAAGAAAACTCAGCATGCAAAGTCATTCAAAGGCATTTGCACAGCAAAAGCAGCACCTTCAAAGGAGACTGAGAAAACTCAGACCCAGTAGGAGAGGGTCAACATTTCCTTTGGACTGCTTGGAAAATCCTCCCTGTGTGTGCTCAGAGAGGTGGCCCTTTTGGGGGCAAACCAGGCAATTACAGAGAAATATCCCAAAAATGATTAGTGCAGGTTGGAGGCACAGAAAGGTGACTTCCCCACGTGACTGGTCACAGTCCAAGGATCCATCCTCAGGCCGTTCTGCCTCCCCATTTTTCATCTCACCAGGTAGTTTTAATGCTAATCTGCTTAACTGCCTTTTTATAGCTGGTAGCTCCAGGCTGGTTGAGTTAAGAAACCTTTACAGCTGTACAGTCGTTCACAGGGCTGCTTTAAGACATGGCATATATTATGTATGAACCTTTATAGCAACCATCCATATCAGAGCTGATGGAGAACATGAAAGCAATACAGCAGCACTCCTTCCTACAGCACTTTGTTACAGGTGACAAGAGATAGGAGATCCAAAGGCTCAGTAAAACTGGGAGCAGGAAATTATTTTCCTAAGAGACTTCTAAAGGATTTAATGATAAATAAGAATTTTAGAGCCACGGTGAAACAAAGGGCTGCTTTAATTAAAAAGAAATCTGATCCCATGAAATGTTGAAGATGGTATTCATCTGTCTGAGCTAAGAGATATTGAGATAAGTGCAGCTGAAGTATTAATCCCCTTTGTAATTGGGGGGAGAAAACACTGCAGGGACCTGGAAAAGAAATTCATCTCCCTCCAGGGTAAATAGCAAATATTTTATCTCTGCTTGAGACTTTCAAACTTCCACGTTGGTGTATTAACTATGATCTGTCTCAATAAAGGGAAACTGGCTTCCAGGCCCAAAGCAGCCTGTGAGCCACCTTGGTCTGGACCTTAGGGTGAGAAGAGTCCCAAATCAAACCCAAAGCCAAGAAGAAACCCTGGTCCCACAGATTCCAGCAGGGAGCAGAGATTCACCATAGGATAACTGCTTTTTTCACAAAATTTTGCAGGTACTTATGAGGTTTGCTCCCCTGGAGCTACATTGTTTTGAACTTCTTTGAATTAAACTCTGCATGAGTGTGGAAACTGGGAAGATTTTTCCTCCCAGAAAACAAACTAGAGTCTGCAAAACTGTATTAAATTCACTGCCACTGTAATCCTTCCCAAAGAAGACAGAAGTTTAAATCATCTTTCCCTCCTATCCCAAAACAAAGCCCTGAGCTCCCATCTCCATTTCAAGGTTATTTATAAACAGAAAATCTTGCTCCTCCTGGAGTTTAGTCAGTTTTGCTTTCATGCCAAAGACAAGCACAGAAGTTGAGTTTCATTCTTAGTGGTTTTGGCCTTTTTCATTCTGGAGAGCTCAAGAGCCAGCTCCTGTAAATAAAACCACTTTCTAGCACTAAATACTTCTCATTTACACCCTCAGAGCACCTGGGCCAGCTTTTCCAAGAAATCCATTTGTGTTCTCACTCCTCACCGTGGCAGAGCATACACAAATGTGTATAAAGGCATTATAAGAAGTTCATGAGAAAGACACATGGTGAAATGAAACTAAATGAAAATATATGTAATGAAAGCTTGGAGAAAACCCATTCACACACTGGTTACAAAGAGCTAATGTCCACTTTAAGTGGCATCAAGAGCTGGAGCAATTGAAAGATAATAAGGAGAAAATGAGTAATGAATCAATTTTATTGTGTGGTGTTGAGCAGTCCTCACTGGAAGAGAGTGTGTTGATCCTGCCTGATAAAAGGGATGGATGGGAACTGACAGCAGCAGGGACAAGTACTCCCACACTTTCTGAAGAAATAAATGATTTCTGGAATTATTTTTGCCTCAGCCAATAGGAGCCCACTGAAAAAAAATGGGATGTTTTCTTGTGGAGATCAATATAGACACAGCAATTGAACAGCGCGATATTTATGGAGAGTGAAAATTCCAGCTTTATTGGAGAGACAAACTCACTTTGCATTTTTCTTGAATGTGGCTGTGTTGAGTCCCCCAGGAAAAGATACACCCACCCAGATCTCCCTTTGGGACTCATCTCTGCTGGCACATCTCCCTTTTTTATGCATTATACAATCACTTTCCACTTCACCTCTTTGGTTTGTTATGGATTCCAAATTCACACTTACCTCCCTGGACTCACAGAATGGTTTGAGTCGGAAGGGACCCAAAGACCATCTAATTCCAACCCCATTTCTAGTGACATTTTCCACTAGATCAGGTGTTACAACCTGCTTCAGGAGGTGAGGGTAACTCAGGTTCTTGTGAATACAACTTTTGGGGCAGGTTAGAGTGAAATGACACCACACACCCAGCAACTCTCTTCCTCCCCCTCTGGGGTGCAAACCTGGCACTAGCAAAGCACAAAATGGCAAATGTTGGAACCATCAGCCCTAAACATTTCAGTGTCTCACCCCAGGCTGCTGAGAGCCTCATCCAGCCTGGCTTTGACCCGTGCTGCAGACACATTTATCCAGAAACCACAAAGCTGCTGTAGTACATTCCCTGTTGAGAACAGAGCAAAATGAGTCCACACAGGCATTTCTTCCTGCTACAGCAAGATTGATTCCTGTAACCAAGCTGATCTGAGTGCCTTCACTCCAGTCTGAAGGGTGGAAATCCATTTGGCAACTGCTGTCTTACTGTTTCCTACGTTTCAATTTTTTCGTTCCTGTTTAATTCTTCATCAAAGCACCATTTATACCTACTTGTGGAAATCTGAATCAGTTCTGAATCTCACTGACTAATATTATTTCATCCATGTGTTAACTTGCAAACATCTGTGATGGCAAGCAGATGTCTTCTGGCCTTTGGAAATCCCTGGGCATTCAGGGGTTGGTATTTCAGCTGTAACATCTAAAAGTGAAGAGATGGGGAGGGAAAGAACATATGGCCTACATCAGCATCAAGCTAAGGGGTTGCCTGTTAAAACAGCAGCCCTTGATTAGGGTGAGGCTGAAAATAGAAAAAATACAATAGAAGAAAGTAGAAACACAGTTTAAGTTGAGTTTGAAATAAGTAGTGGATTAAAAATACTTTCTTATTGGATGGCACAGGCAAAGAGGAAAAGCCTCAGGCTTAGGACACCCACTTTGAGCTGTGCCAAAAGCTAAGAACTCTGCAGAACTCATGAATCACTAGGCACAAATTGCCTTGAAAAAATTTAGCTGTTCAGCCTGTAGAGTTCCTATTCTGGTGCAATAATAAAATTTAGGATAGTTAAAAGCCTTTTTTCAATCACATGTACCAGAGGAAGGTGATTGTAAAACTCCACTCCTTCACTGGGCCCACACTGTCAGAAAAACTTTTAAAGAGCAGATCTGGTGTTCAGACCCATGGAGTGACTGGGGGTTTGTAAATCACTCTGCAAACCAATTTTCTAACCCTTTTTGTTATGAAAAGGACTTGTAGCTGTGTTATAATCCTAGAATCATTTGGATGGGAAAGGTGTGTCGTGCCCATGCAGTCCTGGAAAGCAAGAGCAGGGCTGCAGGGTGGGATGGATTGGTTGGATCTTCTCTAGCAGCTGCTGTCTTGCTCCTTCATATATTTTCCTCTTCTCCTGCTAAAGATGAGAATGCAGTAAAAATATGACTCCTCTGGGATGCAGCTTCTCTGGGATACAGCTGCCAGGCATTTTGTACAGCTCTGCATCCACACAGTGCTGGGCTCCAGAGCCAGGGAAAGCTTTGTCTGCGAGCTGTGCTCATGTGAGCACTGGGACTCCTCTGTAAATAACTTTAAGGATCCTTCCAGAAGCTAAATTCAGGCTTGGGGTGAGGAGGCACGGTTTGAGAAAGCCTAGAAAGCCAGTTTTGGCTGCAGGGCTACATCTCAAAGACCTCAAAAGCAACAGACCCAGCTCCCTGCAGTTACAGCCTCCCCTCCAGTGCTGAAGGAGACTGAGCTCAGTAGGTGTGCAGATTTATGCTGCAATAATTCTGCTTGAGGAGAAGTTGTACATTGTGGCACGTGTCCAGCTTTTGGGAACTAAAGTGTGAAAACACGGCTCTGGCAAATGGATTCTTTCAACTGTGATTGTTTGGTATCAGATCTGATCTAAGGGTGATATTTACACATCTGATCTGATGCCAGCTGGAATCAGGAAAAAGATTCTCCTTGTGTTCATAAAACACAGGGCTGACCAAAGCAACCTCACCACTGTGCTTGATGCTTTGGAAAACCACTGGATATCATCGTGAGAAAAAAATAATAACAGCAAAGTTGTTATTTTAAAATAAATGCATATTTTAGAGTGAAGTGTTTTAGTAAGCACCACCAGATCATCACAGGAGAAATGAGCAATTCTCCCCTTGGTGTTTTCTTTGTGACTTTTGGTCCTTGCTTAACTAGATGAAGTCACTAAAAAGGGATTAAACCTAAAATCGAGTTTCCAGCAGGTCTTCAGGGAGAATGGGCTTAGCTGAGCAGTTCTCTGTGCCTTCTGCACTGCACACCCAGAGTTTGCACATTGGATAATAAACTGGGGTGGGACTCAAATTGACTGATTTCCTGGGCAGGATCCTAAGGATGCTAAGGAAAGTGATACACATCCCCTTTTTTTAATCTCTCCTCATATTTAATATCCAATAGGATCATTATGGGCTTGTGTGTGTATGTTTCCCATCAGAGACCAACTGGGTAAGTAAAAATCAACAGTTTTAAGAGAGCTGATGGAGTTTATTTAACAATCCCTAGGAAGAAACACTGTAGGCAGCACAGGGGCACATTAAACTGAGGTTTCTAGGCTGAAGACAATCTCCTTCCTGAGCCTTGAGAAGGTTTGTTTGTTGCAATACTTGTTGCACCATTTCTAATCCAAACACTATTAACACCCCTTTTCTTCCACATCCGAGTATTTTTTCTCATGGAGATGCATCCATGTGAAATTTAGTCAAGGTTGAGCTCTCTTCTGAAAGTTTTTTTGTACCTGTAAGGATCCATCAGGCTCCTGATCTGCAGTTCTGCAGCTGAGATTGCACAGTAAATGAGAAATGGAGTCCTTGAGCAGGTAGGTAGCATGTGCTGTTTTGGAAACACCTTGGGAGACGTAGCTGAAATCCCTTCCAGGATGACTCTTTGCAGCCTGAATGGAAATAATATCTCTGCTGCAGCTGTAAAAAATGCATAAAAGGGAGTAGAAGCAATGTCTCAGCTATAACATTTATAAAACATCAAGGATGGCTTGTGAAGGAACCTGTGGTTTTCAAGTGCTAATGGAGAAAAGCTTGGGAGCAGGAAATATTTGCCAGGTCTTGGCAAATTAACATTTTATTTCAAGGCTCTCAACGAGCAATAGAACTCAGGGGAAAACAATCAAGGTCCTCTCTGGTTCGTGCTACATGAAGGTGGTGAATATTTAACACTTCTCCAACAGGGTAGGTCTCCATTTCCTAATTTGCATAAATTGTTACCCAGGCTGTCGGATTCCAACGTCCAGACCTGGAAGGATTCATCCAAACCCACAACTGTGCAGAGAAAAAAGCTCCCTCTTTCCTGAGGCAATCTCAGGTCTGCCAGAGAGACAGAAGAGCTGTAAGGAATAAAAACAGTATTTGATTGGATTTTTTTTCTCTTTACCCTTTTTTGTTCCTTTATCCTGAGGAGGAGTCTGATCCCCCTGAACTGGAAGGGTGTGGAGAGGAGTAAGATCTCCAAAAGCACAGGGTTAGGGCATTTCCAATAAACCACTGCAACACAAGGTCAGGCTGGAGGTACAGGCTGGCAAAAGGAAGCAGGGCAGCCAAGAAAATGCAGTTCATGGAGAATTTAGGAGATCAGCTCATCAATTCTCCCACCTCAAGCAGGAATTACCCAGCTGTTCCTGAGAGACTATTGCCTGCACTCAATAGTTGGACTTGATTATCTTGGAGGTCTTTTCCAAACTACATGATTCTCTGATTCTAAAAAATGGATATTCCTAAAATCCTCCAATGGCAGAATTTCTCCCTCTGCCCTCAACAGCTTATTGCATCTCTTAGCTAGCCTTAGTCCTGGAAAAGGTGTCCTGATGGCAGCCTAAATCCACTCTATTGCAGTTCAGACCCAGGGAATTTTGCCCAAGTCTCAATAGCCATAAATTCAAACATATCTTAAGCTTGAAGGAACTTTTATCTGACTATTCTTACACAGGAACAACACACGTTTAATTTTCAAGAAAGAAATTGATTGAAAAAGCAAATTCTGATCCTCTCTAGCAATTCTATCCTTGTCCAAATAGTCACAAACCTAAGGATAATCTTAGAGCCTTAGAATGGTTTGGTTTGGAAGTGACCTTAGATCATCTACTCCAATCGCCTGCCAAAGGCTCACCTCTGTAGGAGTGTGGGTGACAGAGAGTCAAACCTGGAGCAGGGACATCATCCCACAGGGCTGGTGGGACCTGTGGGGGGTTCCTCAGTGCTGTTGTAGGATCTCCCACTTTGTCCTGGGTGAAGGGATGGCCCTGCAGAGGAGTGGGCTGTGCTCAGCTTTGCAGAGCTGAGGTGCTCTGAATGTGAGGAGGGGGAAAGGGATTCTAAAACCTTCCTCTTTCTGCCCTTCACAGCAGGACACTGTCCTGAAGGCCACTGTCCCCTGCCCCTCTGGCTTACACAGCCAGGGTGAGCAAGGCTGGCAATACTGGAGAGCCTCAGCTCCAAGCCAAGCTCAGCCCTGTAAAATGGGAAATTATTCCCATTCATTCCAAGCAAGACATTGAACATCTCATAACAGCACAGCTAAAGCACTTATTGAAAATAGAAAAGAATTACCTTGACAATTACTCCTTGGAGGATCCTGCTGTACAAAGTCCTGGCTGATCCAAAAATTGGTGTTGGCCTCTTGCTTATGAATATAATCTGGAACTGATTTTTAAATGTGCCAGGCCTTATAAAATGGGTAATTCAGCAAGAATAAGGTCTAGCTACTATTTAATCACCAGGGATCACTGCTGCTGGCAGCTTGAATAAAGTCTGTTCCAAATATCAGCTAAGCAAAGTTTTCTCTAGAGATCTTGTTTTCAGAAGTAATTTCTTCACCACGTGATAAATAAAACCAGATGAATAATTTACATGAGCATCATCCTAGAAAGGGCAGCTTTGTGCATTTCCCTCCAATTTACCACAATAACCATCTGCAGACCTGCCACTGCCTTTTCCTCATCCGCACCATCAAGCTGGGGACTCTGAGGGTACAAAACACCTGAGTGTTTTGGGGGCAAGTGAGTTGAAGAAAATGCTGTATTGCTATTAAAAAAATGGACATTCATGCTTTTGTGACTCTTTCCTGACATGAGGCCATCACTGAACTGCCTGGAGCTGGGGCAGACTGGATTCATCTGACCAGGATGGCCAAAGGGAGATGTCCTGGAAGAGGTTATTCCTCTGTGAAAGGAGGCAAGAGTTCTCTCCAAAGGGGACATCAGAAGCCAGGTAAGGTGGATCCCACCCAAGAGTAACTTGTGCAGAACAGGGGATTGGATTTTTCATCCTGTGACCTTACCAGGACTGCACTAAGGGCATCCAAGGCAATGTTACAAAAAGGAGTAAACCCAAAAAAAAATAGTATCACTCTGGATCCCAAGCCAGCAACTTTTCACAGTTGAGTGCCCAAGAAAAGCCTTGTCCTCCTCTCAGGTCTGTTTTGAACCCAGGCCCAGCCACAGCACAGGCAGCTGAGTGTGAGCAGATACCTGTGCTGAATATAGAAATGGACTGGATGATTTTCCCAGTGCTGAAAAACACTTTTTATTTATTTTTTTTTAATTTATTTTTTGGAAACAAAAAACCTGACTTATGTTTTTGAGGCAGAAAAATTCCAATAACTTTTTATAACTGTACCAGGATAGTTTTGCCACAAAGCCTGTTCCTCCAATGGCACCTACTATTTCTGCAGGGTTTTTTTCTGGAGGAGATTTCCTTTTTGTTTCCTCTTTTCTCAAATGCTTACCGTTCTTCTTTGTTTTCTCCAGACTCCAGCACATCTTTGTGTGATGGCAAAACTGGGCTGAACCCAGAAACTGCCCAATTTTTCTGTAAAACCCTCCAGATCACCTCCCAAAACAGGATGTGCCTCATTGCACCACCTTTTTTGTTATCCACTCACATTTTGTCTGCAGTACATTCACATCTCCTGATACTCTTCCCAGTCACTTTCTGCCTCCTTCTTTCTCTACCTTTCATTGCATTTCCTTCTCTTGACTCTGGAACCACCCCTTCAGTTTAAGGAAATAATTCCTAATTTTCACCCTAACCTCATGAAGGGTTGCAGACTCTTCTAATTTGATATCCTTGACTCTTTCCTAAGGGTTTTATTTACCTCACCCAGCTCCAGATGCCCGCCTGGAGCCACCACACTGCTCCTGATGAGCAGCAAACAGCTTTTGGAGCAGCTGGTGGAGTTTGTCTGGGCGTGGTGCTCCTGCAGAGAGAGCTCATGGGAGCTGTGCATTCCCTTGGTTTTCACTGGGACAGCAACACAAACCTTCCCCAAGTCAAGGTGCCCCCAGTCATCCTCTCAGTGCAGAAATAAAACTCCCTTGACCTGATTTATTCTAGACAAATACACATTGGTTGCTTTTTATTACCTTATTATCTGCTAGGTGCTTATAAATTGATTATTTGATAATTTTTGCCAGTGTCCTCCTGGCTATTGCAATGAAGCTGGTGGGGCTCTGATCCCTCCCACCCTCATTGCCCTGCCCACAGCCAGGCACAGAATTTACCCTTCTGTGGTAACACCTGAGGAGCCAGACTTTACCCTGCCCACTTCACAGCTACTTTTTCCTTCAGGCCCTTGAATCGATCAGTCTTGGTTCTTCTCATCTTTTTACCACTTCTTCTCTTGTATTATCACTGCTCATGTTGTTTTAAGTTAATTTCACTTGCTAATCCTTTTTGGAAGGATGAGAAAAGGTTCATTCTGTGGTCTCCATTATTTGATTTCTCCATTCTATCATAGAGTAGAATACTGTTCTTATAAAGAATTCACAGATTTCCTCCATCCTTCATTATTTCCTTGTACTGTCATAAATAGCCTGGGTTAGTTTTTACATTGCTATCACTCACAATCACTTGTTTCTGATTTTATACTTAAGCACATGGCCTAATAGTTTAATTCATTTTTCTTATTTTTTGTTGTTGTTTTTTTTCTTTAATGATTCCTTTATTAAATTCTACTTCTTGCATAAGTGCTTGCTTGACTTGCTTTTTCTTTTGCTGGCTGTTTTCCAAATAAACACAGAATGGCTTGGGTTGGATGGGACCTTGAAGATCATCCAGTTCCACCCCCTGCCATGGGCAGGGACAGCTTCCACCATCCATGAATGCTCCAAGCCCCATCCAGCCTGGCCCTGGACACTGCCAGGGATCCAGAGGCATCCACAGCTTCTCTGGGCAGCCTGAGCCAGGGCCTCCCCACCCTCACAGGGAAGAATTTCTTCCTAACATCTCATCTAAACCTGTCCTCTGGCAGTGGGAAGCCATTCCCCCTTATCCCATCACTCCATACCCGTGTCCAAAATCCCTCTCCAGCTCTCTTGGAGCCCTTTTAGATACTGAGAGGAGCTCTAAAGTCTCCTCAGAGAGAGAAAAATCTTAGGGGGAAAAAAAAAAAGCAGGGAGCCAGTGGTGAGGCATCATAATTGCCAAAATTCTAGGGTAAGAATTTAACAACCAAAGCTCCTGGGCTCCACTTGGGATGCAGACAAAATTTCCAGACCTTTTGCACGAGTTCAGAAAATACAAATATTTTGAAGTGCAAATGGTGCTTTTGATAAAGCAAAGCTGTGTTTTCACGGGGGAGTGTGGAGCATCAAGAGCAGGGAAGGATACCTGCATCTTCCTGCAAGCAGGGGGGAAATGAAGGAATTCTGTTTATTGCCCTCCTGCAGCCCGAGTGTTTTCACACATGGGAGGCACTCTGCTCTCTTGTAGAACTATCAGCACCTGGAAATAAGGCCTCAGACAACTTTGTCCTGCTGATAAGGCAGCTGGGAGAAATCACCATTAATTGGGCTTGAAGAAAGGGGAGGAGGCAGCCCTGGCTCAGAGGGAGCTTTTGAAAAATTGTTCCCTTAGGCACGACCCTGATACATCACAGGTAATTTGCAGGTTGTCCACAGAAAGTGAAATTTTGTTTAGTACCCTCTTCTTTAAATTATTTAATTTTTTTCCCCTTTGTTTTCTCCAATTGTTGTGCTATACCTGGGGAAGCGGAATCCAAGAAACCTCCCAGGGGAAAAATTACCATCCAGCAATTCTTGAAAATGCCTTTTTAGCAGCAACCTAGGAAATCTGAGAAAATGCAAATAAAGTTAGAGCCTGAAGAAATCTCTGTTGAAATGTGTACTTGCTTAATAGATGTTTCCACATACAGTGTGTTCAACAGGCTTATATAAAAGTCTCAACTTTAATATTTGATTTAGGATTTAATATAAAGGCAACTGACTGCAAAACACAATCAGATTTACCAGCTCAGGGGAATGAACCTTTTTATGAAACTAACAATTGCACATACAAAATCAGCTGAAAATGAGTTAGTGAGATGAAACTTCCACCTTCCTGGCTGAAGTTGTGATTAAACCATGATTAAAGTCAGTGAGCTAAGTGAGCAGCTATCAACTCAAAATTCAATTCACCTTTGGAGAAAAAAAAAAAAAGAGGAGGGACTATTTTTGTTATTTCAGTGATGTGCTGACTGAGTTGAGGGGGCCAAGGTTCCAGCCTAAACTGCCTGGCACTAATGACCTCCCCAGAACAGGGGATTCCCAAGCCCAGGAACAACACAATTCCCTCCTGTGTTGTAAACTGGACCTGTTTGGGAAGCAGGCCAGCTCCCAAGATTTTGCTTTCTCATAACATTTGCTGCTGTTTCTAAGGTCATCCCTCAGAGTCATATGACAGGATAAGATTTGCAGCCTCTCTGGTTTTGTAACTAAACACAAGCTTCTGCAAAATCAGGGAGGGAAAATTCACCATGTGACCCCAGTGCTCCCTAAAGATGGCCTCAAGTGTATTGAAAAGAGAGAGAAAACGAAACCTGCCCTGTGGGGAGGAGGCTGTAGAGAGGGGTGGCAGCAGTGTTACACAGAGGAGCAAAAAAAAGGAGAATTGAAGCTGCAGTTTGAGAACCTAACCCCATCAGCAAACCCAGAATCCCACCAGGACTACCCCAGCACTCTAAACCCTGCTGGGATCCTCTCCAGCCTGGTGTCCCAAACCCCACCAGGACCCTGCAACCCAAACCCTGCTGTGACCTCCCAAACCCAGCAGCCTCATCCCTGCTGGAACCCCTCAACTTGGCACCCCAGTCTTGACCAGGATCCCTACCAACCCTCCCCAAACTTTACAAAGATCTCTCCTGCCAGGGCAGCCCAAACCTTGCTAGGAACTCCACATCCTGATACCCAACACTTCTGGGACTCCCTCAGCCCAGCATTTCAAATCCCACCAGGACTCCTGACCACCCTCCTCAGCCCAGCACTCCTATCCAATCAGGACTCCCCCAAACCAGCTCTCCAAACCTCAGCACAATTTCTCCAATCCAGTGCCCCAGTTCCCTCCAGGACCTTGCATCTTTATTTCCATATTCATTCCCACCTCCATCTCTGTCCTCATCCACATCCATAACTCCTGTTCCCATCACTGTCTCTGCCTGCATCTCCAGCCTGATTTCCCTCCTCATTTCCATCTCCTTCCACATCGTCATTCTATCTCCAACCTCATCTACATTCTCATCCCCACCCATTTCCATCTTCGTCCCATTGTATCCCCACCTCCCATCCCATCCACATCTCCATCTTATTTCCATTCTCCACGCCTCTCTCTGTCTCTGTTCCCATCCTTGTCCCCTTACCTATCACCACACTCATCCCCATCTCCAACTCCATTCCCATTTCCATTCCCATCTGTGTCCCCATCCCCATATCCATTCCCATGGCTGCCTCTGTCTCAGTGTCTGTGTCCACTGCATCCCCATCTCCAAACTTTCCACATCCTCATCTGTCTCTGTTGATGTTCCCATTCCTATCCCTATCCCTGACTCATCTCCATTTCCATTCTCATCCCCATTCCCATCTCCATCCCCGTCTGTCTCCATCTTTATCCCTGTCCCCTTTGTATCCTCATCTCCAACTTCTTCCACATCCCAATCTCTGCCTCTGTCCCCATCCTTGTCCCCTTCCCCACCCCTGTCCTGACCCTCATCCCTGTCCCCAACTCAACTTCATTTCCATCCCTATCCCCATCTCCATCTGTATCCCTCTGTCTCTCTGTCCCCTTTGTATCCTCCCTCATCTCCAGCTGTTTCCACATCTGTCTCTGTGCCCATCCATGTCCTCTGTCCCCATTCCCATCTCCATCCCCGTGCCGGCCCCGTCCCTCCCCTCCCGCCCCGCCCCGGGTTCTGCTGCCGGCGGGGCGGGCCGGGAGGCGGGGGCGGCTGGGGGCCGCCTTTGTGCGCGGCAGTGCCGGGTCTGTCCCATCCCCATCCCCGTTCCCGCTTCGTTCCGCGTTATCCCGCTGCGCTCCGCACCTTCCCGGCCCGTGGCATCCCGCAGCTCCATGGCCGCCCCCCGCCCGGCGCACGGCTGCGGCAGCGGAGCGCTGCTGGGGCGCTTCGGGGTGCTGCTGCAGGCGCTGCTGGCTCTCTGCGCCTTCAGCACCCTCATGTGTGAGTACCGGGGAGCTCGGGGCACCCCCAGCCCGCGGGGGGACCGGGGGGACCGGCGGCACCTCGGCGCCGCTCGGGGGTGGGTGCTCGTTCACTTAAGAAAACGCCAAGTTGTGCGCTGAGTCCCGGCTGGATCCGGGAGGGAAGGGACGCGCTGTGGATGTTCCCGAGCCGGTGGCTGCATCGCCAGATGCTCCTTCTTAAAAACTCCCGTCGCCAGCCCTAATCTGATGGTAATGAAGCTCCGCGGAACGCGCGGCTGTGATCTGTTAAAACGGGCTGCGCTTGTGTGAGCCATTGCTCAGTCACTTAGAAAATTTTAATGAAGGG
>VZTB01012903.1:0-74261 GCA_013397245.1 Thryothorus ludovicianus | reverse complement strand
GCCAGGGCAGCCCAAACCTTGCTAGGAACTCCACATCCTAATACCCAAAACACTTCTGGGACTCCTTCAGTCCAGCATTTCAAATCCCACCAGGACTCCTGACCACCCTTCTCAGCCCAGCACTCCTATCCCATCAGGACTTCCCCAAACCAGCTCTCTAAACCTCAGCACAATTTCCCCAATCCAGTGCCCCAGTTCCCTCCAGGACCTTGCATCTTTATTTCCATATTCATTCCCACCTCCATCTCTGTCCTCATCCACATCCATAACTCCTGTTCCCATCACTGTCTCTGCCTGCATCTCCAGCCTGATTTCCCTCCTCATTTCCATCTCCTTCCACATCGTCATTCTATCTCCAACCTCATCTACATCCTCATCCCCCCCCATTTCCATCTTCGTCCTCATTGTATCCCCACCTCCCATCCCATCCACATCTCCATCTTATTTCCATCCTCCTCTCCACGCCTCTCTCTGTCTCTGTTCCCATCCTTGTCCCCTTACCTATCACCACACTCATCCCCATCTCCAACTCCATTCCCATCTGTGTCCCCATCTCCAGATCCATTCCCATGGCTGCCTCTGTCTCAGTGTCTGTGTCCACTGCATCCCCATCTCCAAACTTTCCACATCCTCATCTGTCTCTGTTGATGTTCCCATTCCTATCCCTATCCCTGACTCATCTCCATTTCCATTCTCATCCCCATTCCTATCTCCACCCCTGTCTGTCTCCATCTTTATCCCTGTCCCCTTTATACCCTCATCTCCAACTTCTTCCACATCCCAATCTCTGCCTCTGTCCCCATCCTTGTCCCCTTCCCCACCCCTGTCCTGACCCTCATCCCTGTCCCCAACTCAACTTCATTTCCATCCCTATCCCCATCTCCATCTGTATCCCTCTGTCTCTCTGTCCCCTTTGTATCCTCCCTCATCTCCAGCTGTTTCCACATCTGTCTCTGTGCCCATCCATGTCCTCTGTCCCCATTCCCATCTCCATCCCCGTCTGTCTCCATCTTTATCCCTGTCCCCTTTATACCCTCATCTCCAACTTCTTCCACATCCCAATCTCTGCCTCTGTCCCCATCCTTGTCCCCTTCCCCACCCCTGTCCTGACCCTCATCCCTGTCCCCAACTCAACTTCATTTCCATCCCTATCCCCATCTCCATCTGTATCCCTCTGTCTCTCTGTCCCCTTTGTATCCTCCCTCATCTCCAGCTGTTTCCACATCTGTCTCTGTGCCCATCCATGTCCTCTGTCCCCATTCCCATCTCCATCCCCGTGCCGGCCCCGTCCCTCCCCTCCCGCCCCGCCCCGGGTTCTGCTGCCGGCGGGGCGGGCCGGGAGGCGGGGGCGGCTGGGGGCCGCCTTTGTGCGCGGCAGTGCCGGGTCTGTCCCATCCCCATCCCCGTTCCCGCTTCGTTCCGCGTTATCCCGCAGCGCTCCGCACCTTCCCGGCCCGTGGCATCCCGCAGCTCCATGGCCGCCCCCCGCCCGGCGCACGGCTGCGGCAGCGGAGCGCTGCTGGGGCGCTTCGGGGTGCTGCTGCAGGCGCTGCTGGCTCTCTGCGCCTTCAGCACCCTCATGTGTGAGTACCGGGGAGCTCGGGGCACCCCCAGCCCGCGGGGGGACCGGGGGGACCGGCGGCACCTCGGCGCCGCTCGGGGGTGGGTGCTCGTTCACTTAAGAAATCGCCAAGTTCTGCGCTGAGTCCCGGTTGGATCCGGGAGGGAAGGGACGCGCTGTGGATGTTCCCGAGCCGGCGGCTGCATCGCCAGATGCTCCTTCTTAAAAACTCCCGTCGCCAGCCCTAATCTGATGGTAATGAAGCTCCGCGGAACGCGCGGCTGTGATCTGTTAAAACGGGCTGCGCTTGTGTGAGCCATTGCTCAGTCACTTAGAAAATTTTAATGAAGGGGAAAAAAAAAAAACAAACTATTGGCGTAACCCCGCAAGTTGCCGGGGAGGAGCTGGCAAGAACGGGGCGGGTGTCCGACGCGGCGCTGCGTGGAGAGGGTGATTTAATGTTTTGTTTTGTTTAATATTCGCTTCAGCTCCGCAAAGTTTTAGGGCTTGAGCGGCTGGGGAGGGAGGTTATGGAGAGAACATGTTTTGCTTCCTGGGAAGGGGTGGTGGTGGTGGTAGAAATCAGGTGAGGAGTGAGAAAAATCACTCGGGGAGTGATTTCCCGGTGCGGAGAGAACGGCCTCAAGTTACACTGTAGAAAGTTCAGAGTGGATATTTGGGAAAGCTTCTTCCCCGGAAGGGGAAGGCATTGGAACAGGGCAGCGGCGGAGTCACCGTCCCGGGAGGGATTTAAAAGACGTGTGGATGTGGCACTCAGAGACGTGGTTTAGTGTAGGACTTGGCAGTGCTGGGTTAATGATTGAACTCGATGATATTAGAGGGCTTTTCCAACCTCAGTGATTCTGCGATCCAGTGAAAAGGTGGGGGGACGCTAAAGCTGAACGAGCCGTGAAAATTTACTGTTGTTCTGTGCTGCAGCTGTGTTTTGCTCAGAGCAGCGTGTGCGTTGCTGCTTTTCAGGGTTAAGTGGTTTAGCACAAGTTGAATCAACGTGCCAGAACTCGATCTGTTTTCCTTGCTTAAAAGCTTGTGGTGACAGTGAACCGAAACTTCCAAGTTTTCTGGCTAAGTAGCTGCAGATTTTGAGGTTCTCTTGCCCCCCTTCTGCCTTTTGGAAACCTCTATCAAAGGCTCCAGCGCTGCGGTTAACACAAGGCTGCCAGGGAAAACTGCAACAAACTTCCAGCGTAACTGATACCTTTTTCCAGCTGGAACAGCCCTGTTTTGCAACGTGCCAGTGCTTGTGTTTCACCAAATATTGACAGTAAGAATAGCGGTAATTTCTTTTTCTGTTCCTGTTCCCCCTAGTGATGCGTGTATATGGGTTAATTGTCCCATAAACTCCATGGGGTGTCCCATAAAATCAAGGGCTTCAGTAAATCATTTTGGAATACCTCTGTGGATGAGGCTACATAACCCCTGATAGAAAATCTACCCCGGGCTAACTGCTGGTGCAAGGGCTGATATTTCTGTGAACATTAACAGCCTCTTGGTTAGTGAAGAGAAACCGAAAGCCGATCCTGTGTGGTTTTGTTGTGACTCAGCTGGGGAGGAACTGCTGGCTGGGACCCCAAGGGCAGATGTGTTTTCAGCCCTGGGATCCCAACCACAGCACCTCCTCTGGCTGCAGCTGGGCTGGTGGTCCCTAATCCACCCCAGCTGGTCCCTGTCTGTGCCCCAGTCACACCCTCCCAGCTGGAGGCTCCCTTGGATCTCCTAACCCATGGTGGTTGTGATGGGCTCAACAGCAGCTTTATTTTGGGCAGCACCTTGCAGCTTTTGGGTTGTTTCTGTGGCACATTCAGTTGGAAGCCTTCTGGGAAGGAGAGGTTCCAGTGTCTGGGAGATATGGAAGCCTCTGGAGCAGAGACAAAAAACTTCCTGGGAACTTTGGTTGCATCTTTCATTGCATTGCAGTCCCAGCTGGGTGACTGTGTCATGCAGAATTTAGGATGTTGCTGTTGTTGGAGTCAGCCCTTCAATACTTCTTTCCCTCAGTGCTGTGACATTCTTGGTGCCTGTTTCTGTTGGTTTTATTACTGTGATTTCTACTTTGCCAGGATGTTGCAGGACACAATTTAATAAGTGGAAACAAGGTCCATGAGGGTGGTGAGGCCCTGGAAGAGGTTCCTCAGAGAAGCTGTGGCTGCCCCTGGGTCCCTGGAAGTGTCCAAGGCCAGGTTGGACAGGGTTTGGAGCAGCCTGGTCTAGTGGAAGGTGTCCCTGCTCATCCAGTTTATAACTGGATATTCTTTAAAGTGCTTTCCAACCCAAAACCATGTTACAGAATTCCTGTCCAAACCCAAACCAAAGTCTTTTTCATTCCTTCTACTTTAAAGTACCAGCTCAGCTATAGGAACACCTGGATTTGAATAGATGAGATTTCCAAATTGTGTAGATTTTGTTTAGAGCTCTTGAAAAAATGTAGAGGAACTCAGACTAACAATAACGTGCCATTCTGCAAAGTTTTGCAGGTGTATGTGCATGGGATGTGCTCAAAGTGTCCTTCCAGAATGTGGGTCCCAAGCATGGCCATTGCATGGAGGATAAATTTGTTTTTATGAGTGCAATTTGTGTCATTGGCTTTGTGTTTCTTGGGGCTGTGGAAAGATTCTCTCCTGCCAACCTGGTAGGAAAACCTAATGGAGGATGAAATTAGTCTTGAATGATTGAGTGTGATGGGTGGGGTGGCTGCTCCCCAGTGCAGCGGATTTTGTGAAATGGGTCCTTTGTGTGGTGAGAACAGGACCCAGAAGTAAATGATGCCCAGCCTTGTCAGGGAGTCAGCACAGCTGTTTAGTGGGGTTTTATTATTCTGTCAGCTCCCATGAGCAATGTGGTGACAGTTCATTTCAGCCTGCAAACACTCTCTTGCTTTTCCAGCAAGGTCTTTAAGGCTGTGGTCTAATCCCAGTATGACCAGGGCTTGCTCTGGTTGCAGCTTTGCCCCATTTGGGAGTCAAATGGCAAAGAGGTGCTACCCTTTCCACCTTCCTGGGGTGGTTTTGAAGGCACCTTGGCTGTAAGGACAGTCCTAGAACTGAGACACAAACACTCCAAAGCAGAGGCAGTAGAGCCCAGCAGCTTTGTGTGTGTGGCAGTCTGGATTCCTGTGTGAGAACGCTGTGGCCCTGAGGAGTGGGGATAATTGTGCAGTCCCATCTGAAGCAGTTTGTAATGCCTCTCCTTGAGCATCACTCAGCTGAGTGCAGAAAGCTCCTTGCAGTTATCTCAGCTGCAAGGGCTGGGTGTGCTTTTGAGGCCTGAGTCCCTGCAGTTGCTGCTATTCATTGAAACTTTTTGTTTCCTTTTGAGGAAGGAGTTCTACTAGCAAAAGTTGTCCTGTTTTGCACAGAGGACAGCAAAACTCTTTAAAATGAAGGAAGATCTTTTGTACAAATTACATCCATAGCCTTCTTTGTGAATTAACTAGGTGCAGGAGAAACAGATTTGGGGAGTTGAAGAATTTTTGTCTCCATTGTGAATGGAAAAATTTTTCTCTGGCTCTGGTATACTCATTTTCTACTCTACCACAAATAGCATTGAGGACATGCACAAATATTTGTTTCTCTTCCAGCTTTTTCTGAAATTGTCTTGGCAGCCCTCTGAGCTGCTGAATGAGGTGTAGTAGCACTTTGTGATGTTGGTATGAAAATAGATTTTGCTCTTGGAAAACGCTCATACTGCCAGGCAAGGAGAGCTGGACTGGACTGAGCTCCCACAACCCAGTGGGAAATCTGGTTTTCAGCTTTACTTTTCAAAAAGTCTTGATCCTGCCTCATGTGACAGCAGTGTCCCTCTCTCCTCTTGCCTGTCACTGATGGATGCACTCTTCCAGCACATCTTGCCTTGAGTTCAGCCTTAAGAAGGCAGAGTTGTTTGCAGTAAGGACCCTGGTGCTGACCCCCAGGCAGGGCTTGGTGCTGGGGATGCTCTCTTAGCACCTGGGATGGTGTTTTAGACATTGGTCCAAGCAGCTTGTCCTGAGGCAGAGCCACAGAATAGGAATTTACCAGACTTCCTGTAAAAGAAATCATGTCTCTGTGGTAGGAAACAGTTGTTAAAGAACATCATAAGTATCCATTTGATCTGTGGTTTGTGTTCTCTTGATCCCTGTGGATTTTCCAGCTGAACTTTCAATGTTGATTTTCTCCTGGATGGTGAAATGGGAGAGAGCATCCTCATGTTGAAGTGTCTGAACTTTGGGAGGGACTCCTGGAAGCTGTTGCACTCATCTCCACCAGATAAATAAAACTTAACCTACCTTTTGTGACTTTTTACTAGGCCCTGTAGTGATACAAAAACAGGCATTGGTTTTAAACTGAAAGAGGATAAATTTAGACTAAATACAGAAGAGTTATTTTACAATGAGGATGCTGAAAGACTGAAGCAGGTTTCCCAGCAAGATGATGGATGCCCTATCCCAAGAAACATCCATAGTCCGGCTGGATAGGTCTCTGACCAGCCTGGTCTGTCCATGACAGGGGGTTGGAATGAGATGACCATCAAAGGACCCTTCCAACCCAATCCATCCTATTTCTGTCCCAGTGCTAAGTTCAGGGTGCTTGCTGCACATAATTTGAAGTGAAGTGCTGTTTCTGTGCTTCAGAAGTATCCCGAGTGCTTTCTGGTTTGTGTTTTGACTTTATACTGAAGATACCTCATAAGGGTGGGTGGAAGTGTGAGTCCATGTCAAGAAGAAGAAGAAATAAATTCTAGAGCACGTGATCTGTCCAGACTTTTGTTCTGCTCTGAAATATATCTGCCCAAGGCACAGAAACACTGCAGGCTTACCATGCCTAAGATAGACTGTGCTGACTTTGCTTGATATCACACAAGTGCATAACTGTGTGTGATTTTAATTGTTCACACACAAGAACATTTAAATTCTGAATTCACCCCTGTAAATGCTCTTCCCTCCAGAGAAAAACAAAGCCACAGAGGTTAGCTGTCTCTGGCAGTGTGAAGCTTGGCTCCTTTTTGATTTACATGTAGGTTTGTGGGTTAAGCTGCACATGGCAGGACTCTCAGCACGTTTCTCTTCTGCTTCAGTACATCTGAAAAGTGGATGAGCTTGAGAACACGTGTTGCACTTAGTGGGCTGGAAGGCCTGTGCAGCACTCGGTGTGCTTCATTAAGCTGCACACAGCTTTCCACAGAGCTTTTGAATTGCAGCTGTTGATTGCTCTGACCTCTCCTTGGCCGTCACCCTTCCAGCAGCCAAGCTGAGCGAGGACTGGGAGGCTCCTGGTTCTGGGGGAACAAAGGGGTTGGAGAAGATGAGAAATGAGCTGGCAGAGTAGAACTTCATGAGGAGTTACCTGTGATCCACGGGCAGCTGAGCACCTTGCACCTGGCCGGGTTGGTTCTGCAACATGTGGTGGGCAGTTGATGCTGTGGGTGGCTTAATGTGGCAAGAAACTGCACAGGGAAATTGATCTTTTACAGCTCCAAGATGGAATGTGCAAAGCTTTAAGGAGTCTGTTAAATTTCCAGCTGATTTTTTTTTTTTTTTTTTCACAGCATTTGTAAGAAAACTGTTTGGCAGAGAGACTTTGATGATAAAAGTTGGTTTTGGATAAAATGCTGTCTTTAAGGCTAAAAGGGAGTAGAAAGTAGATGATTATTAAGGTCCCTTCCAACCCAAACCATCTGTGATTCTATAACTGCTTGTGCATCACTTCATTCTTCAGGTGGTGTTCTCAATGATCTTGGATTTCATGGTCTTATCTTTGTCTAAACTCCATTTTTCAAGGGACTGGGTTGCATTGTAGTGATATGGAGGGAGTCACAGCTGCCTCCTCCAGGATGCTCTGCATTTGAGTTGGAGCCCAGCCTCAGTCCAGGTGTCCTGTAGGACCTACTGTGTCAGCAAATAATATGTTCTGTTCTCAATGTGCAAAGCACAACTGATGCTTGTCCCACTGCTTTGGTTGGTGACCACCTGGCACTTGGATAAAATAACTGCTTTAAAAATCTGTGTAAAAATAAGACACAAAGGGTAGAGATTCAAACTGAGGGCCATGCCTCTGTGGCCTTCATTAGAGCAGATGGAATCTGCAGAAGGAGGAATGTTCCAGCTGAGGCTCCTGAACAACCTGGTCTGGTGAAAGGTGTCCCTGCCCATGGCAGGGAGCTGGAACAAGATGTCATTATCTTTAAAGATAAATCAAATCTTCATATCAAACCATTTTCCTATAACACAGTCTCAATTTCTGTTCCTTCCTCTACCAGTTTTTTCTTTCCTTCTCATATGAGGTTCTTTGGGAGGGAATGACTGAACACACCCAGTGCAGACCTGAGGATGGAAATCAGCAGCAGTCCTTGTCATCAAACCACTGGCAGCTGTTTTGAGGAGGAAAACCAGGGCTTTTGCTGCTCCCTGAACTGATGGGAGATATAAGTTTCACACTTTTCTGGCCAGCAGCTCTGGTTGGCTGCTCTCTGCAAACAGTGGCTGCTGCTTCCTCTCATTGTGTCTGGGGTCGAGCTGTCTGGGTTGCTGCAGGCTCAGGCTAAGAATAGTGCAGACCCCAGGGTTTTGGCTCTGTATCCTGCATGTTGGCTTCTTTCCTGCCTGGGGCTTGGGAAGAGCCTGGGAAAGGGTGTGTCCTGCAAAATAGGTTGAAATGTGTTATTGGAGACTGTACTGCTGAAAATAACACAGAGGCTGGGTAGGGGAAGAGCTTCTGTTTCCTCCCTGGTACAGTAGCTTCGAGTTCTCTTTGGCACAGGCCAGAAATAAAGTCCTGACCCTCTTGCTAGTGGGATGTGTCCTTGGAGATGGGGTTTATGGCAGTCAATTTAGTCCCCTCTTGAAAGCAAGTAGCAGTATCACCAGATTGGGGCATTTCAGACTTTATTTTTGGTAGACCTTTCATTATTTAGATGTATTAATTCATCTAAAGCTACTTCTCATATCAGGTTAATTTTCAGTATCCATCCCCCAGGCCTGCTGCTGAGCTCAGCGGGCTCAGACTTGGATCCCTGTAAATCAAATCCCAAAAGTTCTATTGGTTGAGTCAACACCTGCCTTCCAAACCTCAACCTCAGAATCCTGTGGTTGATTGCAATAAGATTTGTCAGGGAGGTGGTCTGGCTCTCAGCCAACCATGTCTGACCATATCCTAGGGAAATAAGTTTCCCTTGAAATTTTGTAGAAGCCTGACTTGGTAGCCTGTTTTGCTGATCAGCAGCTGGTTGATGCTGCAGCTAATTCTGCTTAAATTAGGGGGTTTATACCTGTGCTGATGCACAAATCTGCAGCAGCTCTGCCTGAGGGCAGTGTGGGGTCAATGGGGGATGCAGGGAGGGTGTTCCAGCATGGGTGAGGAACAGCTCAAGGAAATAGGGCTGTTGTTGCTACTGTTCTTGTCTTAATCAGTTATTATAATCAGAGGATTTGTTTAAAAGCAGCAGTAGGCTGTGGAACATCGACTGTGGCAAGCTCTGGTAACCTCACAGCATTTGGCTTTGTCTAAGGCAGGCAAAGCTGTCTGTCCCCTTTCTACTGCATCAAGAGAACATCATAATTAATATTAACCTCTATATTACCCTGGAAAAAGAGTGAGGACAGCTGTCGTTATGCTTTTATCTTTTAGCTTTCTGACTATTTCCAGACCTATACTGAAAGATTCCAGCAATTTTTTTTTTGGTTTTTTTTTTTTGCTTTTAACTTTTAACAGGTTCTCATTCAGATGTCAGCTTCCACCCAGCCTGGTGGTGGTTGTGAGGGAATTTCAAGCATGTATGATCTTTATTGTCCTGACTGAAGAGGAAGGGCTGAGAAGTATTTTGCTTCCTGCCCTACCCTTTCTCTGCTGTGGGTAGAGGATCTCTCAAATTTCACTCATCTTCCTTCCCTTTTGGTTTAGCTTCACAGCTTTTTGTCTGCAGCAGCTGGAGCCAAGTGGGGGTGGAGTGGGAACTTGTGAGGGCAGACCCTGAAGAAGGCAGGCACCATCCCAAAGGTGCTCTGCTCATGTTTAATGGGATAGACCTGGGTCCCCTTCTCCTGACTCTTACAAAATCTCAGAATCACAGAATGGTTGGGAGCTTAGAGATCATCCAGTTCCACCCCTCTGCCATGGGCAGGGACACCTCCCACTGTCCCAGGGTGCTCCAAGCCCTGTCCAGCCTGGCCTTGGACACTTCCAGGGATCCAGGGGCAGCCACAGCAGCTCTGGGCACCCTGTGCTGGGGCTTCACCACCCTCCCAGTGCAGAGTTTCTTTCCAAGATGTGCAATAACATTGCTTCCTTGCACAAAGCAGCTTGCTTTGCACATGGACAAAGCTGAGAAGGGGAGCAGCATTAAAATATTTAATACTGTGGTTGAGAATACAAATTCCTGATACCTTCTAGTATAGACCAGGTATAATTCCAGTCTCATTTTCAGTCTAATTGAATGTGGGTTCTCTTCCATCTTGTGCAACTCTGTGAGCGGCAAAATACATTTTGAATTTGTTACAGGTGTTTTTATGGAGTTTAATGTGGTTGTAGGTGCTAAAACTCAATACTTTTTTTTTTTTTTTCCATGATGCATGCATTACTTTCCTTAAAGTAAGTATTAAGAATGGACTGATCTGTCTGGGCCAGGGTAGCAAACCCACCTACAGCTGGTGGAAAACTGAGTGGGCTGCAGTGAATGGAAACACATTATGAGAAGAACAGAGGAGATTTTAGCCTCTCTCCAACTTGATCCAGCTGAGCCTGTGCACGCCATGGCTTGGCTCTCTGTAGTGTTTGGAAGAGGAGAGGGAAGTTTTGCAGTTGCTGCTCAGTGTCCAGAGCCCTGCTGGGCTCACTAAGCACAGAAGTGCTGCTCCATGGAGGGCTCCATCATCTTCTGGAGTCTTCAGAGATGTGGTGCTGCTCTTGTGTGGATTTAACATCCCCCCCTAACCCTGGGTCACAGCTACCAAACAACTCTGCTCCCTATTTAAGCTCTGGTAATCTTGGCTGGATTTCTGGTTTAATTTGGAGACAGCCTGCTGCTGCTCTGCACAGTAAATGCCCTATTAAGCAGTTAATTATTTCTCTATAATACTAGCTTTTATCTTTAATACAACAGTTTTACTGTCTCTGATAATTACACAGTCTCAGATAACTCTCTTAAATCTAATGAGGCATGACAAGCTGTGTTCAACAAGGCACCACACCATTAACTTCTTACCTCTTACTTGTCATCTTATCACACTGAATTACTGTACTTCTAGCCTGAGTGGCTGTGGATACATAACATGTCACTTCTCATTAAGAAAATAATGAAAAATCACCCCTGGTGCTCCTGGGGTTGGGCTAGTGGTCAGCTGGCTGGCCTGGTGGCCTGAAGACCCCCTCCAACAGCTTCTGTGCAGCCTTGTGCTCTTTGCCCCCATGAGCTGGGGGTTGGTTTAAACACTTCTGGCCACTTGGTCCATGGCTCTGATGCTTGTGGGTAGGTGAAATGAAAATTGGCCTTTAAAGGGCATCAGTGATGATAGCTCTTGTCTGTGCTGATGGAAGTCATTGCTGCAGGGATATCTCATGATGGGATTCAGCTGGATGAGGGAAACCAGGGGTTTTTATTTAGAGAAGCTGCTGCAGCAATGTCTGGTGTAACTTGGCTGGTGCTTTGTTGCTCATTACTGGCAGTAATGGGTCAGGCCATTGCTGGTTTTCTGTGGATTTGAGACTGATGCCAAAACCCTGCACGTGCCTGACTGAAGTCCTGGGATTAGGGGAGATCACAGGGTTGGAGAATGGTTTGGGTTGGAAGGGACCTTACAGTCTATCTTGTTCCACCCCCTGCCATGGGCAGGGACACCTTCCACTATCCCAGGTTGCTCCAAGCCCCATCCAGCCTGGCCTTGGACACTTCCAGGGATCCAGAGGCAGCCCCAGCTTCTCTGAGCAACCTGTCCCAGTGCCTCACCATCCTCACAGTAAAGAATTTCTCCCCTATATTCAATGCAAATCTCTTCTTTTAGCTGAAAAAAATTCCTCATTGTCCTATCACCCTTGTCTTTTCATCTATTGCCCTGTCACCTTGCCAGTATAAGCAGTACAAAGCTGCACTTTAGAAATGTCAAGTCTCCTGTCAGGGAAGTCCCTGCATCCTTCCATGTAGGATCAGGAAGGCATTTCCCTGGGGAAGGAGCCTGAGCTGCCTTTTGGGGGCAGCCTGAGTGCTCAAATGCAGCTGGAGAAACAGAGCAGTCCCCTGACCTTGTGTGTTTTCAAGGAATGAAGAGCTCCTTCAGTGCCACTGCTGTAATTCCAAGTTTCCTGGGAGGATTATCGGGGCTGGTGGTGATGCCTTCAGAATGCTGACCTGGAACAGAGACTAGACAGAGCAAAAAGATAAAGTAGATATTTATTGAAAGGCCTCAATGGGTACAGCTGGACCACACAAGAGCCTGGCTGGACCACACCCAAGATGTACCCAAAATGGTCACAAAATGGCTGTCTGATTACAAAGTCCCACACTTTTATGAGTTCTGGTCCATCAGCATATTAGAATCAATTTTCCAATCATAGCTTCAGGTTATGAAGCTCCATCCTCCTGTTTTTTTCTTCTCCCTTCACCGTTGTTTTCATTCTTGGGCCTGGAAATTATCCTTGGGCCCAAGGTGGAGAAGGAATTATTTTGTCCCTCTACTCTGCAAAGACAACTCAGTAGCACTGAATATGAAACCTGAATCTACCTGCTAAAACAGCACAGAATGTAAAAAATATAAAAGCTAAAACCTAAGGCTTAGGTAGTGGTGACCCCTCCCTCAGCATTCCCGAGGTCAGTCCCTTCCCATGGCAGTGCTGTTGCTGAGGGATGCCAGAAGCTCACACCTCTCTCCAAACACCTCTGCTGTCCATCCTGCTGACCCCTGGGTGCAGACATTGCCTTGGTTGGCTTGATCCGGGCCAGAGAACAGAATCATGGAATCATTAAGGTTGGAAAAATCCATCCAGGGTCGTCAAGCCCAGCCATTAACCCAGCACTGCCAAGCCCACCCCTAATCCGTGTCCCTAAGCACAACACCTGTGTCTTTTGGACACTTCCAAAATTCCACCTCTGCCCTGGGGAGGCCCTTTAGCTTTGCTCAGCTTCAAACTTGCAAATGCTGAGGGTCCTGCAGGATTTTTTGACTGCAGGCTGCACACAGGGAGTGGTTCACCTGTGCAATGTAACCTCTCTAATTCTCTTTGCAGTAAAACGATTTAAGGAACCAAAGGCAGAGAGGCGTCCCTGGAGGATATGGTGAGATTTTTCCTTTGACATTTGAAAAACCTGTGTTTATAATATTTTTTCTCTTATACTAACAATCTTCTATGCCCCCTGTGTATCTTGTATGACATTTAATTGTTAAATGAAATGTGCTGCTGTAAGGAAACCTCCATAAAGTAGCTGGTTTTCCCTAGAAATAAAATTCCCTGTATAACTCTTCCAGAAAATCTTGGTTTTTTCCTCCAGGTTTTATGATACCTCCAAGCAAGCAATAGGTGCTCTCTTCATCCACTTTGCCAATGTTTTTCTGTCTGATCTCACTGAGGAGGACCCTTGCTCTCTGTGAGTACACAAGGCACTCTGTCAAAGGGAGAATTGTGCTGGGAAGGGTCATCAAGAGTGGAAATGGATCCATTTGAACCGCAGCAAGGGGATAAACCCTGCTGAGCTTGTGTTTGTGGTCTCTGTTGTCTTCTTTGCTATTTGGGGGATTTCTAAATCAAACTTCAGACTCAATGTAGAAGAGCCACGTTTACTTCAGCCACTTTGGAGATAAAAATTTAGTTTCAGCGTTAACCTCATCTCATTTTGAGAAACTCCTTTAGGCTTCAAAATGCTCCTTAAAACCTTCTGGCCCATCTCCCTTTTTTATATTAAAGTGCTGCACCTTGATTTGTTTCTTTAAGCAAACACAAGTTTGGCTGGGGCTGCACATAACCTCTCAAGTGATGCATTGTTGTTTTTTTAAACAGACAGTGTTTTAAAATAAACCCTTTCATGCTTATGCTGTGCCCTTTGGGTGTGTTGTTTATTTTTGATGTGTGTTTTATGTTTCCCTGCACTGCCTGGCTTGTCATCCTGAACCAGGCAGCTTTTAACCCTCCAGCCCTGTCCCTGTCCCTGGGCTTTGAGGCTCATACTCTGTGTCCTGCCCAGTATAAACCACCAGAGCCTTGTGTTTTTGTGGAATGCTCTGATTTCAGCAGCTGGAAACTGTAAAAAGCCAGCCTGAGCTTTTGGATGTAGAAAAACTTAATGTTATGCTTTCAAAGTGGATATCAAAAGCAGATTGTTGTTTTCAGTTTTTTGGTTCAGAGGCAATATTGAGTTCTGGAAAAGGAAATGTTCACTGCTGTAGCCTTGTCCTTGGCATTTTCTTCGTGATGCAGAAATTTGGCAGAAAATACTGCAATAATGGAAAGCTGCATAAAAAACCACATTAGTCTATGTGTTTTGTTTTTGGTTTTTTTTTTCCTCTTTTGAGTTCATTAAAATACCCAGCCCTGGATCAGAGCTTGGGCCCTGCAATCCCCAGAAGGTCCCTGCAGGTCTCCTGCCTCTGGCACTCTGCCCAGTGACACTTCAACATCCAGAGCCGCAGAGCTCAAATCCATTGAGCCAAAATCTCCTGGCAGGGATGGATCTGCAGTGGGACCTGAACTTGAGGTTTTTGGGACCTCAGGGTTCTTGCTGCTGAGCCAGGGCCCATCAGCTCTCTCAAAATCTGCCTCTCAGTCGGTGTCTCCTGTTTTTGAGAACCTCTTGCAGCTGCTCAGAAAAATTGACTTTTTGCCTCTTCTGCTGCCCAGTTTGTAGAGCAGCTGTGGTGCCCAAAAGCTGCCATTTTCTTGTGTGAAACTGTGGAACAGTTGGGTTCTGTTTCCTCTGAAACTTGAGATTTCATTCTTTTTAACAAGAAAAAAGATGCTGCAAATGGAAAGCTCCCTTTTTGGGGGGGGTAACTTTTAAGAAGTATTTATTGCTATATGAATAAATGAGCAGTGCCAGAGAGTTGGTGGAGCCTGTCCCTTCTCTCCTGAACAAGCTTTTAAACTAAGAAATTGCTGGTAAGGCTTAAGAAAATGTAATAAAAGAGAAAGGAAGTGAGTTTGGGTTGTTAAGCAGGGTTATTTAAAATCTTGTGTTTTTTTTAATTAATTTCCATTATGAAATTAAAGATTTTTAGTAAGACTTAAGGACACAGCTGAAACATGAATTTTGCTCCGCTCCTAGCTACCTTATTAATTTCATCCTGGATGCCACGCTGGGGATGCTGCTGATCTGGCTGGGTGTGAAAGTTGTCTCCTGGATTGTGCAGCACAAGAAATACACTTACCTGGTCTTTGGGGAGTATGGTAAGTGTCACCTGCCCTTCCCAGGGGGGGTTGGTGTGCTCCCAGCTGGGCTTGGGGACAAGAAAATGGCAGGAACTACAGTCTGGGGCTGAAATGTGAGCAGCTGCCTTCTGTTATCCCTTCTTCAAGGAGCTCATGGGGGTGAGTTAAATGCTGGAACCACTGGAGTGTAGCAGGGTGCTGAGGAAAATCTGAACATTTCCTTGGATGTAGAAAGTACCCCAGGACATCCCTCTGGTAAATCAAGGTCTGTGGGGTTCTTCCATGAGCTTTTCCCTCCCATCTCCATTCAGAATGTGGAGTTGTTCTTGCATTTGCCTTGAGCTGTAGCAGGCATCAGCCAGGCACAGTGTGACCCCAAAACTTGAGTTCTTAGTTGTGGCCTCTTTCTCTTTAAATTCCTGCCTTGGAATTCCTCTCCTGCTGTGGAGAAAACATTTCCAGAAAGCTGCTCTCAGCCAGCCCCACTAGAGGGTAGCAGTTCCCTTCCAAAAGAGCAGAACCAGCTTGCAGGAGAAGCTGCAGGAAAGGGAAAGATTAAAACTTTCCCTGTTTTACATTATATTTAATGTACAGATAAATTCATTCGTATTTCAGAGAATACATCTTATTCATAAAAATCGCAGTCTTGCCTTTAAGATGTTAATCATTAAGTCTGTTCTGAAGTTACTCTTGTTTCTTTGTGTTTTTAGTAGCTGGTCTGGCATGTGAGCTGGTGGAACTTGGACCCAGCTAGGATTAGTTTGGAGTCCCCACTGCCTTGTGAACTCACTCAGCGTGTTCAGATGGGTCATGGCAGAGGAGGAAGGGCCTGGCTGGTTTGTGAGGCAGCAGAAGCAGCTACAGACTGGGAATGAGATGCTGTGATGTGGCAGGGCCAGCTCTCCTCAAACCTGAGAATGGCTTTAAAGGCTGATCTCCAGAGCAGTTTCAGCATCCTGTCAGCAGGCATTTGGTGGGGGGACTAGCATTTTTATTTTCTCTAATATCTCCTCCTTTATAATAGTCAGATGAGACAGCAGAAGAATCCAGATATTCTTAATTCAGGAACTGGAGTTTTTCCCCTTTGTAGCAACAAGGACTGTAATCCCAACCACATCAGGACTCAGCTTCGTGTGCCACGTCTGCAGTTGAGCAGAAGCAAAAAACATGAAAAGTGTATTGGCAGAGCAGTGATGAACTTCTGTGGAGCTGTAGCTGGCCTCTCATTAGGGCTGGCTTAGACCACAGAAACAGCTCACTCCTTTGAGAAACTCTTGCTTTCATTAGTGAAAAACAAATTTGTGCTTTTGCTTGAATTTGATTCTTGGATTGGGGGTTAAATATCTCATCCATCAAGTACATTTTTTGGTGCAGGTCTCTGGCCAGAGTGACCCCAGTGGAAAATTCAGGTGAGAGCCAAGTGACATGTCCAAGGCAATCCTGTGGCAGGGCTGGGGAAGGAAACACTCCCGTCCTCATCTCTGGTGTTAAGTAACTTCCAAAACAGTTGGGAAGACGCTTGTAAACTTTGTACAGTTTGATGCAGGCTCCAGGAGTATGATTCATTTTCTGGGCTAATTGCTGTACCAGACTTCCACTCCTCAGGAGAATTGAGGGAAGCAACATGAGTCCTGCAGAGGAGAAAACCAGGGGAGCACCAAATCCATGTTGCAAACAGCAGCCAGGGCCATTGCTCCAGCTATCAGAACAGGACGGTTGTGGCTTTGTCCAGTAGAGCCAGTACTCATCTTCCTGCATCAACCTGGAGGAAAAATAAAATGTAAAAAAAAAAGATTTGTCCCAGCTGTGTCCTTCCAGTATCCCTGCAGCCAATGCAAACCACTGCAGTTGTCCTTTGGTGTGGGCTGCAGCAGTTGCAGCAGTTCCTCCTGCTCTTGGTTGCTTCTCCTGCCTCTACTGACTTCCCCTGTGCACTTCCATTAATGGAGAAGTAAAGTAAAGGGGAGGGAAAGTACTTAAATCTATGCTGCTATTTTAAGCATCCAGCTGTCCAGAATTGTTTAGAAAAATCAATTACTTCCATACTTCCATAACCCCAGGAACAGGCATTCTGAGATCAGCCTCTCTTGTGCCTGAGCTCGTGGCCAAACGCTGCTGCAGCCAGGAGTGACCTGTTTTACAGCTAGTGGGGATTCAAAGGCTCCTGTTTGCTTATGTTCCTCCATCTTTTGCCCAAAAGCTCTTGATTACTCTCTGAATTGCCTCTAAGCACAGGAAACTGCATTTTGGTAATGGAGAAGTATTCTCAGGATGCCTGGCTCCTAAGATCAAAGGTTGGAGAAATGTGTTCTTGGCACAGGTGGGCTTTGGGGAATGAGGGTTGCCTTACACCTACTCAGAGCTCACAAACTCCTACCCCTGGAAGTGCTGAAGGCCAGGTTGGATGGGACCCTGAGAAACTCTCCCATGGCAGGGGGTTTGGAACTAGGTGATATTTTTAAGGTCTGTTCCAACTCAAACCGTTCTGTGATGGTTCTGTGAAATTCCACAAATGCACCATTGCTGTAGCAGGTCATGGTTATAGGAGCTGTCCCTGTAGGGAACCATCACAGGGAGGAGAACAAAGCAGGGTTTAAGCTCAAAAGATGTGAGAGGTGGATACCTGAGTTCTTGGAGGTGCTGTTGGGCCAGGACAGGCTGAGCAGGGAGGGTGCTGGCTCCAGTCAAGCTGTGCAGATCAAGCCTGACTGAGCTTTGTGCCTCATCTCCAAACTGGTCCAGCTCTCTTCTCCCTCCCCATGACAATGAGCAGCTCCCTAGAGAATGCCTTTGTACAACTACAGTGTCCTGACACTTTAATTGTGTTTAATAATTCTCCAGGATTACTTCAGAAATACCCCAGTATTTCTTTTAAGTGAGCAAATGCGATGAATTTGCGTTGAGAGATTTCCTGTAATGTGTAAGTAAATTTTTCTAGAGGAGCACTAAGAAATGAGGGGGAGGAAAAGTGTTCTCACTGGAAAATGTCCCTCTGGATGCCCATCTGGATGTTGACTTGTGTATGACTCTAGCTGTGGTCACTGGCTATCTGAGCCTGATGCTTTGTGCTCGTTCAGTGTCTGGAAATGGAAAGGCATCTTGCTTGGAGGCCTTCAAAGTCTGTTTAGTGGCCTGTTGAACTCTGCTGGTCAAATTTAGTTCTAAGAGAATATGCTTTGTGCCAGCTGCTGAGTTTAACTGAGGACCTGTGTAGGCTGCTTTTGGCCCCGTGGTGATGTTGTACAAAATTTCCATAACAAATATTCCCACGTCCTGGAGCAGTCAAGGGAGCTGGCTGCTAATGCTTGAGGAAATACTGCTGGCAATAGCTCTAACCTGAGGGGCTGTCCTGTCCTCAGCCTGCTGGGCTTTTCCACCCAGGGGAGGGAAAATTGAGGAGAGAACTGAGGGTCCTGCTCAGGGTCTGAGTGTTTGGTTGGGTCCCTTCCTCTGAGCAAGGCTGCAATCTGAGTCTCCTGAAACAGCAACACTGTTCCTTGCAGTTTGAATATTCACAGAGCCCAAAGATCCAGAGCAGTGGTGTGACACTGCACACTGGGCACAGATTCCAGCTGTGCACTCGCGTTTCTTTGTTGTTGAGAGGTTGTCCAGAGAAGCTGGGAATGCCCCATCCCTGGAAGTGTTCAAGGCCAGGCTGGGTGGGTTTTGAACAACCAGGTCTAGTGAGAGGTGTCCCTTCCCATGAGGTCCCTTCCTACCTACACCATTCTATGATTCAGTCATTTTAGTTCAGGTGCAGAAAATGCCAGAGAGGGTCTGAGGTGTCCAGTGGACCCATCTGGCTGCTCTGATGCGTCACATTCCCATCTCTAAAAGCCTGGTTTTGCCCCCTAAGTGAGCATTTCACAAAATTCAGAGTTTACTGTTGTTTCCTACCCTCCTCCATGCTTGGCACTGAAAATTAGGTCTCTTTGTTTTGGAGGTCCCATTTGAGTATCTCCTAAGAAGTTTTTATGGACTTTTTCTCCCCCACCTTGTCACTCAGTACAATTTCCAGTGCTTTCAAATGCTTGCCTTTCCTCAAAGCCCCTGAACCCTCCAATTTGGCTGTGGTTGAGCTTTTTTCCTACCTGCTCTGTGCACCCAAGTCCCCAGAAGTCTGTAAATGAAGCTGTCTGGCAGTAACGTGTGGGCTGTGCTGACAGCTCAGTGCATTAGGCAGCCTGGATTAAAACTAATCCTGTTGTGTGGTAACAGCTCAAATACCTCAAATATGCTGCTCTGGCTCCCCAGCAGCTGGGCTCCCATGTGAAAGTGGAATACAAAATACATTTGTGTGAGGTTGCCACGGGCTCCACTGGTTCTTGGGCTGCTCCAAGGAAGTTTTGCTGGTGGTGGGGAGCACCAGGAATGCTGCTGGAGAAGAGCAGTCAAATTCAGTGGGTGCATCCTTCAGGGTGAAGGAGGATATTAATTTCTATGAGGATGGGAGATGGCTGTAGGAAGGTTTTAGCAGAGGATGTTCATTAAGCCAGAGGGAGACGTTTTTGATAGACTCCATGTGTAGAGCTGAGATGTGCTGGGTTACCTCTCAGCTAGAACCAGGGACAAGAACCTGGAAGGGTTCAGAGGGAGTGTGATACAATCACCCAACAGGTGTGATGTGGAGGCTGCAAAGATCATTCACACCAATTCCCAAACACTTTGCTGTGTTCAAAGCTTTCCTTTCCTTGTAGAAAAGAGGAGGCTGTGTATTTTATTTTAATTTTTTTTTTAGCCTCCAGGTAGCAGATTAATTATTGCTGTCTGGCAACATGGTGTGGCTGAAAGTCTTGTGGGCTCTCCTTGAGATTTATGTATAGAAATGCTTCTAGAAGAAGAATCCTTTCCCATTCACAGAGCAAGACACCTCTGGGCAGCACTCCATCCATCAAAGACACCTGGCTGATTCTGAGGATGCCTCTGACCAGCTTTCTGCAGGAAGCCAGCATGTACATGAGCTCAGCTCCAGTCTTCCAGTCTTTCCCTACTGTGGAAGGAGATGGGGCAAATCTGTCTAATGGGCTTGTCTAGGGACCAGACCAAAAGCTTTCCTGATGAGATGCCAGAAAATATTGGCTTGAATGTTCCTGGTGTTAGTCAGAGTCAGGTGGATTAGGGGTGGATCAGTGGTCCTTGGATGACTCCACTGAGGTAAGAAGAAGTCAGCTGCATTCCTTGGTAAAGTGGAAATGAGCTGCTGTCTCTAAGTCACCTTTTTAGCCCTTAAGGCCATGCTGCTGTTTCATCTTCACCTTTGTCTTGAATCATTTTGGTACAGAACAGCCTCCTGTCCTTGGGAGATGCAGTAAAAAATAACAGTAAAACCATGTTCCTCTGATGACCCTGCTGAGCATGGAAGTCCTGAATACCCAGGCAAGTCCATGCCTGGGGTGGGTTGAGAAGCAGATTGTCTTTCCTGGGGTCTGTGTTTCAGCCTGGTGAGCCAAAACCTGCCTTGAGCTGTCCAGTGCACAGAATGCAGAGCAGAGAGCCACAGGCCACTGCTGTGGTGGTGAATGGTAGTGACCTGCCCCCACAAGGGGGTTGGTATTTGGGACAGATCTCAAACTTGCTGCTGCTTTTTGGGCAAGCTGAGATGGCAGAAGGAAGTGCTGTCACAGAGAGCCTATTCACAAAGTGCTGTGGTTGTCAGTCCTGTCCCTCCACGGGGGACAGAGCACAGCTGACAACACAGAGCAGAAGGGAAAGAGTTCAAATGCAGGAAGGATACAAGGATGTGTTTGTTTTCCTGTTTTGTTTGTACTCAGAGCTCTGATGGGTGGTGATAATAATGAGGGGGTTTCTGGGAGAATTGGTTTGTTTTGGGGTATGGGGCAAAAAGGTTCACTACACCCAAGGTATGTACCAAAGGCAGCCAGGCATCCTAATCTATTGGGAGAGGCTTTTAGGAGGATCAAAGCCTCTCTGACACCAGCCTGTAGCTGCCAGCTGCCTCTAACGCTGCTCCTATCTCCTCACAGACCACCCATTAAGATACTGCCTGCCAGGGAGCAGAGATTCCTCTCTCCAAAATCCTCCACAGGCTCTGCTGGGTGTGCTTCCACATAACCTTCTTGGCTTCCTCTTCCTCCCCTCCCTCCATGCAGTTCCTGCTCGTTTGGCTCTCTCTGCTTGCTCTCCTCATCCCTGCACCCTTGGCCTCCTGGTCCTTCCCTCTCCTTTGCTTCCTTCTCAGTCATGGCTTGAGCAATTAAGAATTTGGGGCACAAGGTGATCCTACCTTGGACACTACCAGGATGCCTCTGCTTTTTAGCTGTAGCTTTGCAATGAGGCAGATGTTTTGATATGTTGCTAACAAATGACAGAACAAGGACAAAAGTACCTGGAAACCTGTTTTGTACTTGCTTGGAAGCCAATCCCCACAGAGCTGGGGCTTTGTTGGACACCAGCTCTTACCAAATGCCAGAATGTGCTGCTGGGTTTTGTGGCCAGAGGTTTTTATTGGTGTGGATGAACGTGCCTTTGCAGGCTGCTGGTGTTGTCTCCCCCTGCCACATCTCGACAGAATTGTGCTGAAATGTGGGGAAAAGTGAAGCAAGGCTCCCAGCCTGCTGCCATCTGACCTGTGCCAACTGCACAGGTTCCCTTGCACGGATGGAATTCCAATTTCCGGCCAGATTATGCTGGGAACAAGTGTTGCCAGGGGTTATCTTTGTCTTTAAGTGGTAAGAGGAAATGCTGCAGCTTTCCTGAGCCAGATACAGTAGCTCAGTTTTGCAGACCTGAGATATTCTGGAGAGCCAGGGGAGGTGATAACCAGCTGGCAGGGTGCTCACAGAGGGCTGAAGCAAGCACATGTAATAGATACACAACCATTATTGTTGTTAACAATGCAAATATGCTTTTCCTTATTTCTTGGTGAGTACCCCATTGGAAGCATTCATATTTAATTAGCATTGATTCTATTTGAGTGAATTGCTTTAAAACCTGGGGCGATGGAGTCCCTGTCTCTTGCTCAGACAGTATCACATAACCAGCCCTTCACTTCATCAGCACAGTGAAATAACTCTGTTCAGCTTTGAGAAATTATGCTGCTTGTAGTGAAAATGGTGACTTGAAATTTTCCAACTGTTTCAGGCATGTGGGTAAGGCTTGGCAGGGAGCACATTGCAGATTATGATTTATTTGCAATTTCTTTATTTTATAGAAGAGTGTGCAGGTACTGACTGGTCCTTGGAGAGAGGAGGGTCAGTATCAAGCATGAGGCAACTTTCCTGAAAGGCTGTCTCCTCCTGTCCTCTGACCTAGATTTAATATTCTGCTTTTCCAGGTGACCCTCCACAAGCTGCTGCCTGGATTGGCCAGTGTATCCTCTACTTGCTGATAATGGTCTTTGAGAAGACTGTGATTAGCCTTGTCCTGCTTATCCCTGGTTGGACAAAGGTGAGCAGTATTTTTCTCACTGTAGCTGTTGTGGTTTCTTTTTGTCAGCTTTGCCTGAATCGTGGTTCCCATTATTGAAGGCCTTTAATCCTCACACTTATTGACATCACTCTGTAATCATTAGCTATTACTTAAATTTTGGGAAACATGACTTTCATAATAGTTTGGCTTTTGGTGCATTCTTTAGCTAGTCAAAAGCTAATGGAATAAGATGATGCTTTAATTTTCTTTCCCATTCTTGGAAGGCTAAAATGGGCTGGGCTGGCAGCTGAGCTCCCTCAGTTCTGCCAGAGGATTTCTATGTTATTCTGTCAAGTCAGGCCATGTTTGTGTTTTGTGATCCTGTGCTTAAACCAGGGAGATTCTTAGAGATTAATTTGAGAAGTGCTATACAAAAAGTAGTGTGTTGTCATTTCCTGCTCAGCTGCTTCTGTATGCCAACAGTGTTAATTGTGTTGATCAGAAGTTTATCTTTGAAAAAATAAAAATAGCCTGTGGGGCTTTTAGCCACATTCCTGTTGGCAGGTGGGTGTAATAGGCTTAAAAACCTAATTCTGAGTCAGAGGTAACTCCAGTTTGGAGTCCACTTTGACTGTCTGTGAGGTACCAGGCACTGTGTGTGACTTGACTGAGGAGTTATCTCCAGCAGTCTGGGGGCACTCATTACTTCAAACCCAGTAGCCCAAAGTGCTCACACTTGGATGTGAACTTCTTCAGCAGCACAAATCCAGATCCAGAGATGCTGCTGGATTCCTCTCCATGATTACTGTTCGTGGCTGTGTCCTTGTTCTGCAGATGAGCTCCAGGGAGCCAAGGGAAGTCCCACCAGTTGTTGCCATGGATAGTTGCACTGAAAGACTCAGTACTTGTTTCTGTACAAAATCATGTGTTTGGCAGCTGGGCTAAGGGAATATCCTGTGTCATCTTTTAAGAGCTGGGTTGAAGCACAGGCTGCAGAGCTCTGGCTGCTCATATAAGAAGACAACCAGTTTTCATCAAAGATCTTTCAACAGAACTGTTCAAATAATGCTTCTAAATGTTTTGTCCTCTGCAGCTCCAGCAGATCCTCCTGGGTTACATCCCAAACCCTCAGCTGGAGCTCGTCCTGGTGATGTTTGTTGTGCCTTTCATAGTCAATGTAAGTGGTGTCTCTGCAAGTGCTGGGTGGGCTGGTTTGGAAATTGCAGCACACCCTCATGGGAATGTGCACAGGGGCTGGCTGGAAGTGTCTGGGACAGGGTGGAGGGGTGTGTAAAGAAATCTATGTCACAAATCTGTCACTGCCACAGTCTCTGTTCCCAATTCCCTTCCCTTTCTCTGAGCTGCTGTGGGGCTGACTTCTTCACCTCTTGGAAAAAAGCTTGTTCTTGTTAGGTGAGAGCTTGTCTCAGCAGCAAGCTGTGGGCATGGGGATGCCCAAAACCCTTTAATGTCCTGTAGGATGGTTTGTGACCTTGACAGTCCAGCCATTTGGCTGGATGTCATATTGTGTTACAGCAAGACAAGGTGCTCAAGGTTACCCAGAACTGTTTTTCTTCTCAAAACCAGTTTGACAAAACCTCTTGAAAGCTCAGCTCTTTCCTGGTTCCCCTGGTTCTGGGTAATCCTTGAGCTGCTGCTCACTTCCTGCTAAGGTGGGAAGGGAGAACAAGGTGTTAACACTCAGATGCTCCCTGGACAAGCAGGGAGATGAACTATCAGCTCACCCCATGCACATTTCAGTGGATGCAGCACTGGCAAAGTTGGATTGATCTGCCTCTCTCCACAATCTCAGGCTGCATTTCCACATTAGAAAGCCCAATTCCCTCCTCAAAGAACTGACCAGGGACTGGTTCAGGCAGATGAACTTTGGATGGAGCTTGGTTCAGTGGTTATGTTCTGGTGGAAACTCAGCCTGTTGTGCTCTTATTTAGTCTGAGTCTTCAACAACTATGGAAACAATAGCATTTGTGTAAGAAGGGACTTAAGGAATTCAACTCATCCAATCCCCGTGGACACAATTGATGCAGGGCTGATTTAGAGATGAGGTTGATCAAAGCTAAATGTCTGGAGAACCCAAGAGGAGAAGAAAGATCTGTGACTGAATGTCTCTGTGGTTTGGTCTCTGCAATCTATTGATGTGACTTCTTTCTCCCCAAGGCCATTATGTTCTGGGTTGTGGACAGCTTGATCATGAGGAAATACAAGCAGAAGGATACCCTGGACATCAATGGATCCACAGAAACTCCTCGGGCGAGGAGGACTGAGGAATCACTGGTTCAGGCAGATGAACTTTGTTGTGTTTCAGACCAAGCTGCAAGCTTGTAGGATGGTCTGTGTGTTTTACCACAACCCTCTAAGAGAATATCACATTGCCTGGACCTGGGGTGGTGCTTCATGAATGTGGACGATCACCCTGAAAAGTCAAACTCACTCTAACCAAGAGCAGTGTCACAGCCCAGAAAGTGTTGCTGAAATACTGCTCTGAAGGATGACAATATCTTGGGGGGATGAGCTGGCTTCTGCACTGATCTGTGTGTGCAGGCTAAAACTGTCACTCTGAGCTTTGCTAAATTTAATTGTAATTAATTTTGGCTGGGAAGAGCTTACTTTCCTCTCTGTAATTGTCAGCATCTCTTTTAGAGGACAAGGCTTAGCTGGGAATCCTATTTTTGTCAGCATTTGGTATTTTTTCAACCAGATTATTGTCCCTTAGCTGGTGGAGGCTGTGTTTTGTGTAGTCTGAGCCTGCCAGTTAAAAGTTATGGTGGGGGAGGAAATGCTGGAGTTCCAGCAGACCTTGTTCTTCTTAATCATGTGTTTTTTTGGGTAGGTGGTGTCTGCTTCTTACTGACCTTTGGGCAGAGTCCACAGTCTTGGTCTCTGGAAGGAATTCCCTTCCTTCTGCTGGCACCCAGGCCTGGTTTCAGTGTGTTCTGTATGCAACTGCTGATATCCTGCAGTTCACTGGCAAGACTTAGCAAGATAAGATAATTTCTGGCAATCTCAGACTGGCTCCTGGAGGAGCTTCTGCTGAGGAATTTAGGATGAACAGAAATAGCTCTCACTCTCTGAGAGTTCTTTCACAAGGAGTAACTCAGCTCTTGTGCTGATAGATGGGATGGCCCATCACTGGTGACATTGCAGCACACACAGAGGTAGCAATGTTTTAACAGTGTGTGCTTGGCACAGCAGCCAAGGCTTCTGTGTCCCAGGGGTGCAGAGGGGAAGTGGCCACTGCTCATGCAGTGTCAGAGGAGTCTTTGGTCTGGCTGGGAGGGCAGGCAGATGTGAGCAGCTGTTGAGACAAGAGAGTCACTCCTCTTGGCCCTGCCTCTGGCGAGGTCACTGGTGGTGAAGCCCTGCCCTGCTCACTGGATGTGTGCCTGGAGGCCCAAGGTCAGCTGGGATTGCACAGCTCAGAAGCAGAGCTAAGGAGGTGGCATCTCTATTTGAGACAATTTTGAGGCAAGGATTTCTTCCACAGCTTTTGGAACCAAACCTTGCAGCATCCAGGCTCACAGGTGGTGTCACAGGTACTGCTCCCCCACGGAGATGATGCTGCACCTCTGCCTTGTTCCACAGGAGCACTGCAAGTGTTTGTGACCTCCAGCTCAGTTTTGGACAATCTGAAGGAACAGTAACTGCTAATTTCCAGATGCTATGAAAGCCTCTTTTGGCAGATCAACAGACAGGAATTTTCAAGTAGTGGAAACAATTCCCACAGTTTGCCATTTTCTGTCAAAGGTTTCTCTCATCTTCCAAGTACCTGACTGCTTTTCTCTGAAGACTTCAGCAAAAATTCAACCATGTGCAGATAGTCTGTTCATCCTGAAGCCCTCTGATCCATCACTGCAGTGAACTACCAAGGGAACTGGTTTCTCCTTGGAGCAGTCTGCAGGGATTGCCTCCTTTATGCTCAGACATGTTCCTCTGGCCTGACAAATATTTCGGGCAGAGAAGGAAGCTTATGAAGGAATACAGAAGTGGATGACCTGTTTTCCAACTCTTTCTTGGCACTGGGCCTTGAGGAATAGCCTTAAGCTCCTGCTTCAGGTGTGAGCTTCTTAAGCTGTGAGCTAAAGATCATGTTGACTGGCTGAGCCCTACAGCTGGATTGACTGGAATTTAGGCTCAAAAGCAGAAAATGAGCATTTGCTGGGCTTGTTGCTGCTAATAACCTGTTCAAGTGGGGGTATTTCTTGTTTCCCTGCTGCCCAGTGGAGGAGGAAGGGGGGCTGAGGAGTGCAGGGCAGAGCTAAAGTGTCCCCCAGGTTTATCAGGGTTCATCGGGGCTGTCTCGCTGCCGGCGCCGCCAGCTCCCCATCTCACTGCCGACTTGAATTTCAACCCTCTGCCTATCTCACCAGTGGAGTGTCATTATTTTCACATGAACCAGCAGTTTGTGTTTGGAAAAGGAGGGGGAGAGATAGGAAGGAGAATGGAAAGAGTGGGCTGAAGTTAACCTGTTAAAAGCCCACACTCTGAGCTTTCTCTAGGGGCAGCAGGAAACCCTCAGCTCCATGTTGGGCTTGGTGGAGCAGCTGGGCAGCAAGAGGAAAACCCAGCAGCTTCTGGTGTCATTTACTGCCTCTGTGGCTGCTGCCAGGGAAGTGGCAGCCTCTGGTGGGCTTTAAAGCTCCTTTGGTGAACCAGAGGATGAGCTCTTGCTGCTTCTTTTACACTGAATCCCTGAAAGAGACAAACTTCCTCCTATGGTTGGAAGAATTTCACCCTTCTTTTCTTCCATGTCAGTCTTAAGCTTTGTGTTGTTTCAGTCTCCTGCCCTGCCTTGTAAATGTTCATGGAGACATTTTTTTTCTTCTCTTTTGGGATAGAAAAGGATCTCTTGAATGCCAGTTTGCATCCAGTGCTGTTCAGCCTGGGGAAATTAATTCATCTGCAGGGCCCTTATTTTTGCTTTATATGTGTCCTGCCCTTGAACCCGAGGCTCTTTTCCCTTGCCCTTGTAACTCCCAATGAACTTTAGATCTTATCAGTGATTTCTTTGTTTCCTCCACTCAGGAAAACAAGTCAGTTTTAATAATGTTTTATTTGATCTTTTTTCAGTTGTTGTTTTTTTTTCCCCAGGGAGGTGGATGAGTTTCTGTTCCTTTCCTGAAGGCTTATATTTTTAGAGACAACCCTTAAAGCAAAAGTCCAGCAATGGTGGTACTTGTGAGAAAAATTAAGGTGAAATTAGAGGCTACTTTGAGGCTGGAAGGAAAGTTAATATACTGCATGAGGGCCTGCCTTTGGTCAGGATGGAGTTCAGCACCTGTCCTAATTCCCTTCATAAGGAACTCTGTGTTTTGGCATTCATTAGATGAAGATGCTGATAGACACCACTAGAGTGCTTCTTAGTCGTAAGTTGAAACACTTAGAAAGACCAAGAACAAGTTGGATTTGCCTGTTGCTTAGCCAAGAAACAGTTTAATTTAGATTTTTTAATTATTTTTAATTAGCTCAAACTCATGGTGAACTCAGGTGCCAGGTGCGTACAAGGAAGATAAATGAAGGTGGGCATAGAGGTGCCTCTGGAAGGGAGCTGTCCCTCCTCACAGTCCTCCTGACTTTTGGCAAATCATGCTGTGGAATGTGTGAGGTGTTTGAGGACTGCTGAGTGAGACAGCAGCAATGTCCCAGGACTGGGTAACCATGTCCCACTCTCAGCTGTGCCACCAACCTGCTGTGATCCTGATCTGGAGGCATCTGCAGGAAAAGAGCCTTGTCCAAGTTCTTCTGAAAACTCCCAAATTAGATTTGTGCTTGAAAATTATATCTAAGGATGTGTCCTGTGGCTTTCATGGCAACGAGATGCTCTCTCATGGTGCTGCTTCATGGGAAAGGTTTCTGGGGGACTCTTGGCTTGCGTGGCTTCCCACAAATGTGTGGTGGGCAGGTAGCAGCCTGGATGGGTCTGGATGCACAACACTGTGTCACCATCCCTGCTTGGCTGCAAGGGGGGTTGAGTTTTCTGCTGAAACCCACCCAAATCACCAGTTCAACAGGCCCCACGACCAGTCTGTTGCAGCCTGTCAGAGCACAGTGATGCCTGGAATTACCCACACATTTTTTCAGGTTCAACAGCATCACAATATCAATGTAATAAACAGAGGAAATCTTCACGTGAGAGAGATGGAAACTTTCCAGTGTGTGTCCTGAACCAAAAAAAACAATTCCTTGAGACCAATGAGGGGACAACAAGAGAGCTTAATCTGATCTGCTGCTGTCCTTTGGGTGTCTGACTGTGAAGAGAACAGCTCTGGATGGAGGGGCTGGGCTGTGAGTGAGGGTGGGGAGCAGGAAACCTTCCCCTGCGGCTCTTCTGCTCCTTTGAAGTCCCTGACTCACTGGGGTTCTGTTTTTCCTGTTTAGTGGTTTTGTTGCTGTGGTGACTGGCCCCGTGGTGCTGCCTGAGTGCTGACAAGTGGAGGGCGCCTGAATTCACAGCTTGGAGATAGAGAGAGATAGGAGTAATTCCCCCTGCTCCTGGTTTTGCCCAAGGGATCCAGGGCTCTGGGGCTGTTGGGAATGTTGGGAATGTTCTGTGTGTGAGCACTGGGCTGAAAGTCCATGAACCATCCTTTGATTCAATCCTTTGAGCTGGAAGGCTGCGAGTCAGGCACAGGGAGACTTCTCAGTGACAGTTCAGCTTTTCCTGCCCAAATGTGAGTGTTGGAGGCGATGGGGATAGGAGAGGGTTGAGCAAACAGCCTGATCTGGAGCACAGCTCTGATGAGGAGCACCTGAGGGGACTGGGGATGCAGGAGAAAAGGAGGCTCAGGGGTGACCTGATTCCTCTCTACAACTCCTGAAAGGAGGCTGCAGCCAGATAAGGATCAATCTCTTCTCCCAGGTGACAAGAAGAGGACAAGAGGGAATGACTCCAATGCACCAGAGGAGGTTTAGATTGGATATTAAGGAAAATTTCTTTACTGAAAGGGTGTTCATGCATTGGCACAGGCTACCCAGAGAAATGATGGAATCACCATTCCTAGAAGTGTTCAAAAAACCATGTAGATGTGGTGCTGAGGGACATTCAGATTTAGTGGTGAGACTGGCAGTGCTGGGTCTTTTCCAACCTTGAGGACTCAATGATTCGAGTCTGCCCAGCCATGAATATTATCCATGCACACTGCTGGCTGGCTGGCCTTGGGTTTCAGCTCTTCTGCAGTCAGTGCAGCCATCTCCTGGGTAAAATCCAGCCTTTTTCCTCTTCCAGAGGATGGGGCTGGACAATGCCCACACGTGGCTCTGTCTGCATCTTACAAATGCTCCAGGCTGGTGGCAGCCAGTTTAGAGCAGCCCATGGTAGCCTCAGGTGTGGAGTTACCTACTGAGAGTGTAGAGGTTCCTTGGGGGCAAAGGGCAGCCTTTGGGCTCTCCAGCAAGAAAAAAAATGTGCTTTTTTTACCTCAAACACCAGTGAGAGGTGTCACTGTAGCTCCTATAATTCAGACTGGGCCGGGAGCTGCTGTACCAGGCAGAAATGAGGTGCTGCCAGGCCATGACATCCTTCCTGAGCTGGCTGGCCATGGCTGAAGCTGAGCCTGTAGCTCTGCTTGCCCTTCTGGCTGAGCTGTGGAGGTGACAAGTGGCTTGGGGGCCTGGGAAAAGGTCTGCATGTGGTACAGCTGTTCACAAAATATGTGGCCTCGGTTTTGTACATCTCCACTGAGGCTTCAGCCGGGCCTGAACATCCATGTGTGAGTCCAAAACCATGGGAACTGAGCCTTCAGCTGCCCATTCTGCTCTCAAGGAAGGGGGCTGGGACACCAGATGGTCGTGGTGTCTGTGCCCAAATCTGTTTGGCTGTTGTTGGAGAGGTGGTCTTGATGTCCTTGAGGCCTTACCCATGTGCCAGAGAGGATTGGATCTGGCAGCAGATCCCTCTAGGAATGCTTGACTCGTTCAGCAAGCAGTACCAAGAGATCTGAGACCTTTGACTCCATCAGCATCTGTCTGTTCTCCTTTCTAGGTATTGCTCTCTCCAGACATGGATTTTGATCAGTCTGAAAGCGACCAGGATGTTCCAGGACTCTGGGGAACCAACCAGAAGATGAAGCAGCCCAGCTATCAAGTGGTCATCTGACAATAGTGGGACAAGGGAGGAGGAGGAAGGAGCAGCACTGTGATCCTTGAGCTGGCCAAGGAAGGGCAGGGTGGGGAATGCTGGGTGACCCTCGTGGATCTACAGAGATCCTTTTGCCTGCCTCATCTCAGATCTATCCTGCAGTTGTCTTGGGGATGGTATCTGTGCATCCTGTACAGGCTCGAGCAGTATCTGCTTTACCTGTCTGCCCCACATGCAGGCACGTTGAGGTTGGGGATACAGGGATGTATTTTCCCTGGCTGGACAACTGGGTGTGACATTTTTTTTTTCTTTTGTCAAGGCTAGAGACTGAAATGAAAAGATTGTCTGTTTTTTTAATAGAAAAATAATAGAAAAAAAGGCTCTATTCTGTACTACCTGAACTGTGACACTTTTATATGCACAATGCTCACAAAGAATTGGTCTGCAATATGTATTTAAATTTCCTTGAACTGGGAAGCTTGTCCCAGTGGATCTGATTCTTTTTACTGTTTTATAAGGAATCCAATAAATATTTGACCTAAAATTGCTTCATAGATTAAATGCCTTCATGTGCCTAATTTTCTGCAGAACCCTAACGCTGTGAAAGGAAGGAAGGGGAGCTGTTGAAATGTTCCCTGACCAGGGAAGATGGCTGCAGCAGGGCTGTTCTGGTAAACCTGAAGATGAAGAGCTTAAGCCACAGAGCTTGGTTTCTGTGGTTGAGGTGTAGGAGCTGCTTCAGTGCAAAGCCCTGATGCTGCAGCATCAGCATCAGCCTGTGCTGGGCTCCAGAACAGACTCCGAGATGGATCCCAGTCACCACCTTACAAGGGAGTGTTTACTGCAAGTTGACAACTCGACTTTTTCTTAGTTTAAAATAAACAGCTGAAATCTCTGCAGGATCTGATTCAAACTGTATTTGAAATCCCCATTAGCTTGCCCTGTTTTTGGGGTAAGGAAGGACTTGGGGTAGTGCTGCTGCTGGAGAAGACCCTGGCTCACCCCAGGACTGGCATTTTGTGCTCCAAGTGTGAAGTGCAGGGTTTTACCCTGTTTGCTTTCCTCTCAGCAAACTATTTGTCTATAAACACAAAAATGCAAAACACTTTGCAGCTGTCCTGGGGAGAGAGCGAGCACAGAGCAGCTGCACCACCCCTCTCCCAGGCTGGATGCAGACACAGCTGTGGAGAGACCCATCCAGGATCCAAATGGGGGATAATCCTTGGAGCAGGGATCCAGGATCCACTGGGCTGGTATCCCCCGTGGAGCCATAGCCAGGCTTTGCTTCTTGCAAGACAACTCCCCTTAAGTGATGGACGGGAATGATCTTTTCTTTTTCCTTTTTCCTTTGTATTTTTCCCAAGAAAACAGCCCTTCTTAAGCAGTAAAAAATTAAAGGATTTGAATTTTCTAACTTGGATGGATTTAGATGTAAAGGCTGAGCTTGGAGCATGTGAAGATATTTGGTGGGGTTTGGTTTGTTGTTTTTTTCCTGACTTCAAAGTGGTTTGAAGCCTTAGATGCAAATCAAAGTCTCGGATGCCCCTCAGTGAACTAGACACGCTTGGCTACACTTGCAGCTGTGCAGCTTTAAACTGTTTTTCTGGAAATTAAGTCCTTTTTTGTTTTTCTTCCTTAATGAAGGGTCAAAATCCTACTTCTGCTGGCACATCAAAAGGCTTTTGGAACACATGGCACACAGCTCTCTGAATAGATTATTTATATTGCTCAGTGCAGTTTCACAACACAGCTTCTGCTTGTCTGGGGAGTTCTGCACTGGTAAGGGCTGCAGTAGGTCCTGTGCTGTGTGAGGTTCTGATTAAAACAGCTTCCCTATTAGAAATTTGCTCCCTGTTTTGAGGAATACTTGTATTGGAGTTTTGTTCTTGCAATGGGGCTGCACAGTGCAATCCTGCCATGGGTCAAGAGTGCAAATTTGGCCAAAGCAATGTCCTTGTCCTAAACTGGACTGTGAGTGACATGACCTACATTTTATCCCTCGGCTGAGGCTGTCTGAGAAGGTTCACAGTTGGCAATTCAGGCCAAGTAAGATGTGGGGGAAGGTTCTCCCTCTCAATCCTTGTGTTGCCAGTGCTGTTTCAGCAGCCCAGTTCCCTTCCCATCTCTGAAATGGTGCTGTGCAATTGTTTCCATTGCACTCCAGAGTGATTGCTCAGCCTCATTCTTGAGCTGTCTGGGCAATGTGCAATCACTGGACACATCCCTGTGAATCCAAGTGCTCTGTGGCACTCTTGGAGATGAGAACAAATGCATCTTCACTGCAATAACTGCGTAGAGGTCTGGGAGCTCCCTGGGATAGCATGCAGGGCTGTGAGGACCAAGCCTGAACGTATTCCCCCTCATGAGAGAAAGAAGTGTTGTGATGCCTGCTTCAGAGCTGAAAAAAACTGAAATTTACAGTCCATGACCTGCTTTTGCTCTTGGGGCAGCAGGAGCAAAAACTGTTTTCCCATGTCTTACTCTACTGTATTTAAAGTCTGTGGTTAAACTCTCATTTCAATGTGGAAGTAGAACCCTAGGGTCTGTTACTGCGTCCTCCCAAGTGTATAGAGACTAAAAAACATCAGTGACCTTTAATTTTCCACTGAAATTACTTGGGTTCCCAACTTATTGTTAACTCGTGAGTGGCTCTTTCAGCCATCTGGTAAGGTGAGCCTGTCCAGCAGCATAAAACACACGCAACCTTAGCTTCAAAGCTTGTTTTATCTTTGCCAAATGAAAGCTTCACTGCAGTGTTCACTGTAAAATATTTATTGTGAAATGGATAACTGGAGCCTTAAGGAGACCTTGAGTAATATTGCTCCAGGTGCTTCATATTGCTGAGAAGTTGAACTTGATCATCTTCAGGCCCTGAAAGAAATGTGTTTCCTTGGCTGGAGGAGGAGAAAGAGGAGCAATGATGCACCCGAATTATTAGCAGTAGGTGTGTGTTTATATATATTATATACATATCTATATACAGAGGAGATGAGGGGAGACCATAAACCAATCACTCCCCTTAGCAATACACGTGGGCAGCACAGTGTGGGAAGAGAGGGAAAGTTTCAGTGAGGCCAGTATGGAAACACCCACCAAACCTGGGGTTTCTAGAAATCCACTGCCACTTTCCTGTTAGTGCAAGGGGAGCTTGTTGGACGTGGGCTGTGGGTGATCTTCCTGCTGCCTTCTTGGGCAGAGAAGTCACCTTCACAGCTGTCCCTCCTCATCTCTTTCTGGCCCACCAGCAAACTGCAGAGCATTAAACCTGCGTTACTGTTCCACACTGAGCACTGTGCTGAAGGTCTTGCCTTCTGCTCTCCCTCGCAGCAGAGCTATTTCTCAGGATAGCAAGGGCCCAAAGCAGTAGTTTCTTCTTTATGTTCTGTTCCAAAGTACAAGCCTTGGCATGAGTTTTGTGCTAACTGAGCTCTCTGTAAGGCTCTTCCAGAGTGCAGTTAAATCTTGCTGGTTGCTTTTGGCTGTTCCCCTCTTCCAGGCAGCACATGGTGTGAGTACAGAAACCGTGCTTGGCACCTGCTCTGCTGCCACGGTGCTTGAAGCACTAACGAGCTGATCAAGCAACTGGAAAATCAGCACCCCACCCCCAGCAGCTGGAGCTCCTACAGCAACAATATGATTTAATTGTTAAATATGAAAAAAATCAGTCAAGTTTGAACCTATTTCTGTAGGTCTCTGGCAAGTGTTTTCTAACACATGGATATCATTTAATTCCTGGAGATGCTTCCACACCCAGCCTCCCTCCTTTTCAATTCTGGAAAGGCAGAGTATTCATGAGCTCAGTTTGGCCTTGCCATGTAAATGTCTTCGTGGTTGTCAAGTCCTCTTTGGACAAGTTCTCTGCTAAAACTCCCCTGTGGCTGATCTGTAGCATTGCTCAGTGATGCCTCACTTTAAAACACACCACAGCCTTGCAATTTTGGGTTTGCAGCACCACCTGCAGTGGGGGTGGCTGGCAGACCCTTCTGTAACCTCCTGCTGCCAAATTCCTGCTGTGCACAAATTCCTGCAGTGTAAGGAAGGAGAAGAAGCCAGAGGAAATTGGGATGAAAATTTTTTGACAATTTGGAATAAATAAAGACTTCCTCCATGATTACAAAAGCAGCTAGAAACATCTAGTTGACATTCAAGAGGCTGCTTTGTAGGCTCACAAGCTGTCGTGGGTTCTGGTTTGTCATCCCTTAGGAAATTTTAATCTTTGCTGAGCAGGAGGGGTGTGATGCTCAAGCACATGGCAGGTCTGTTGGAAGCTCACGGTGGAACTTTGTTTCTTTCTGAGGGAGTCAAGACTCGAGAAACTACTAACACTGCAATGTTATTTAAATTGAATTATGTTGAATTAACTGCTCCACAGAATGAGAGCCTGCACCCCTCCTGTTGCTGTCGAGGACCAGAGGTGCTTTTTAAGCACACAGCCTGTGCACCAGGACAGCAATAAACCCATGAAGGTTTTCACCACTGTTTTAAGGGTGACATCATGTTTAGTGGCAAATCCAGACCTCATCCCACTCACCAGGAAAGCAATACCCTCCTGTGGCCTGGTAATTTAAGGTTTTGATTTTGTTTGATGCTAAGGGGTCACTGCAGATTAATATCCACCCACCTCTCCTCTCTTTCTGTCTTTCTCTTCCCCATGGACCAAGTTTGCAGCAGGTGCTCCAAGTCACTTCTTTGCAAAGCCTATCACAACAGGCACTGTGCTGTATGATCTGCCTTTCGTGGGGTCACTCACCAGCCCCAGGGGGTATTGCAAAGATCTCTGCATGGGTTTAAGGCCAGCAGCCTCTGCACTGTTCACTGGCTAATTTCTCCCTCCCTTCCCACTGGGAGAACATCAATCATGCCTTTTAACCACGTCCTTTCCCCCAGCCTTCTTTTTCTTCAGGAATTTGATGAATGTTCATTTAGCATGAAAGAGAGACAGCTGATTTCCAAGGACAAAACCCTTGGTTTCTTTGGCACCAAAGAAAGTAAGGAAATATTCATACTTTGCCTAGTGAAGGCTTCAGAAGGGACCTGCTGCCACACGTGCTGCCACAATGCATGGCTGGGACTGGCCTTAAAAGCTGTTGATTGTCCCAAAGCTGGTCCCTGTGTCAAAGGGATGAGAAGCCAAATAGTCCTGGTAGCTCCCATCGATCAGTTTGTCCGCGTTGTTTTTGGCAAACCAACAGTTGACTTCCTGCTGGCCATTGTAGATCCTCCTCTGCTTCCACACCACAGGCACGAGCCTCCCCTTCACCTTCAGGGTGTTTGTAGGGTTTGCCTTCAATGCCTCTGTTTGGTTCTGCCCAACCTCCTGACGGCTTGTGTTTAGGGATTCCTGAAGAAGTTTAACTTCGTGGTTCAAGAACTGACCTGCGAGGCAAGATAAAATCAGAGTCCGTGACTGGCTGATTTGTGCCTGTTTATAAATTGTTGTGGTTTGGGGTTTTTTTGGTAGGATGCATTTGAGGATTCTCAGCTTATGGATGTATAAAGGGCTTCTCTGCAAGAGCAGGATGAATCTTGTTCCTGTAATTCATTTCTAAATCCCACAAACACAGAGGTTAGAATAAAACCCTGGTTTTTTTCCTATGGATCACTAAAGAGCTAAAGAGGTTTTTTAGCTGCCAGTAGTAAATTTCCTTCTGTGGGATACGGTTACTAGAGGTTAATAACCCACACAATGTCCATCAGCAAGCAAAAAGTCCTAGGCCTGAAGATTCAAGTTCTCTTCCCTTGCCTTCTGGGGAGAAAGTTCTTCTAGGCCAAACCTAAGTGTGGATTTAAAGGTTTGTCCATGAGAGTGGCCTGAGCCCAAAACCTCACCCCTGAGGGATCATCTCCTGCTTCACCTGGGGTTGAGTGGCACAGAAACTATGGCAGAAGTTTTAGAGTTCTGCACTTGTTCATGATCAAAAACAACAATACTTCTCACTGGCTGAAAGAACAAACCCATCTACTCACTAGTGGAGGCTACCTAAAGCCTAGTTCCTTCAAAAGGTAGGGGTGGCTCTTTTTACATGTCACATTTGAAAGAAAGGGGCCACAAAAAGTCCTTGTGGAAGATTTGGTTTCTTTCTCTGTACTGGGAGCATCAAGCATGTGTATTCTAATAATAACTGCATTGAACAATCATTAAAACAGTGGAAATGTGAAAATCAGGCACAGCTGTGATAGGGAGAGATAACTCCTAGAGGAAAAGTCATGAGAGAACTTGGAGAAACTAGAAAGAGAGAAGTTGTTTGAGAGATGATGTAAAAGTTTCACTTGGGATCTTAATCCTCACCTGCCTTGTTCCTTCCCTCCTGTCTCTGCTCAGAAATACAATTTTTGTCAGATTTACAGCTCTGAACTTGAGTACCTGTCACTTACCCAGTAGCCCATGGGAGTCAGAAGAGAGGCCTTTACTGTTGGAGATGTAGAACCCCAGGTGATTCCTCTGGTATGGGGCTGGCTTCTTGTAGTGGTGGATGAGGATGACAAAGCTGATGGAGTCCCGGATCGTGACGGTGATGTTGGAGTAGGCAGAGATGGACACCTCGAGGCTCCTGCTTCTCACGACAGCACTCCGGCCACAGGACAGGACGAGCCTTTCCCCATCATCCAGGATGACCCTCCTGGGTGTGATCTCCAGGTAAGACCTCTCTGGCTTATTGCTGAGGATGGTGATGGTGCTGAAGTAAGTCCGCTGCTTCTTGTGGCCGTTGGGTGGTGCAGGAGCTCCAATTAATTGCCCATTCACGGTTACACCTTGCAGGAAAATAATCAGTAAATGAAAGCTGGAACCCAGGATCACAGGATCACAGAGCAGCCTGAGTTGGAAGGGGCCCAGCAGGAACAGATCTGTTGTCTCAATGACACAAGCTATACAACTGAGGACATGCAGGCTTCCCACCTTGTGCCAAATTATTTCACTTACCAGTATCCAAACAAGTATAATCAGTCTGTTATAAAATTATGGCCTCATACAGAGCACATAAATTTACCCAAGCTCAGAACTACTGGCCTTCTCTGCAGGCAGGTAACCCTAGCCCCATTAATCCTAACACACTGTACAGATGCCACAGAAAGAACCACTTTTGAGTATTCTAAGGTGCAGATCCCACTGAGTCAATTAAAGCCTAAATGTCCACAGTAAGATTCCCAGTCATTTTAATAACTTTTGTGACCTATTATCCATAAGACAGTGACTCACTTCCCACAAGCCTCTGAAGAGTGACAGTTAAGGAGGGGACTTGTTGCTAACCCAAGCTAAACCCAAGCCATTAACACAGAGATGAAATGTCTCCACATCCCATTATTCCTGATGGGATCTCTCATTTCTGTTTTCAAAGACTCAAGGTGCTAATGCTACAGAGTCTGTTTTCCTCAAGCTCATTCTGCATTTGAGCCACAAAATCATTCAAGCAGTAGCACAGTCTGAGAAAGAAGTTGAAGGGAAACATTGCCTGGAGCTGTGTCTTACTAAGGCAGACAGGAACAAAGAAATATGGGGGCTACACCACTGCCACACAGAACAGAATCCTTACAACTTTATTGTGGGGTTTTGTAAAACAAGCCTGTGAATTGTCTCTGGTTTTGACACCTCTTTCTCCCACTGTTGCCCTGAGCAGGACATAATCTGCTTAATAGCTGCCCTGCTTAGAATTCCAGATCGGATCAGACCACACTTTGGGCCCCTGAGGCTCAGATTGGCTTGGATAAAGCAGATCCTGAATCATGTGGGTTTTCTCAAGACTGTCATGACTCTCTTGACAGTTTGGTTTCTTTACTAAAAGAGCTGTGATGCTTGGTGAGCCTGTTTGGATTCTTTGCTGTGTCCCAAACCAAACAGTATTGTCAGAAAAAAAGGGGAAATTCCCACAGCAGAGCAATTTTGGTGAGTCCAAACCTTTTATCTGCAAGCTGTGACTTTGCAACTAAGTGAAGTTGAACCATAGAAGAAACTTTTTCTAGTTTCCTATCACTTTCTTGCCTGTGGGGCACCTTGGTGCTTGGTGTGCTGCAGGGCTGGCCTTACACTTTGCTTTTCCTCCACAAGAAACTGCTGGACTTGGCTGCTCACCAGATTCCTTGTGATCAGAGACCAGCCGGAGAATGTCCCCTGGCTCTCCATCAATATTGAAGCAGACAGAGAACTTGCTGGAGGGAAAATCAATGACAAAGTGAGGGTCCCCATCCGCTGAGAAGACATGGAAAAAGAGAGAAACGTGAGAGGCTCACACAAATCTGCAGTGTCCAAGATTGCAACAAAATTGCTGTTTAAAGTGTGTTTGTCCCTGTTTTCTCTAAGTCCTCCAGGTTTGTTGTTTTTAGAGGGTCATATGGAGTTTGCCAGGAAATGCCAAGTTTTGCTTAGTTTTTTGCAAAGATTGTTTTGTTTTTTCTCACAGAAGAGGTTGGGTTTTCAATAACAACTCAAAACCCAAAACAGTCTAGATGAAAATCAGGATATTTTCTTCCCAGAATATAATTTCTGTGATTTATGGGAATTTTCATGTAGGTGTTTTGAACTCTTCCATTCTTTCTTGGCAAGTTACATCCCCCTCAGCACACAGAAATGTACTTTCTGACCAAGGGCTGTTGCATGGGTCCACCTCACACTGACCCCTCCTGGCCCTCAGTATCAGACTGGAGCAGTCAACAGCAGCTGTTGATTCCACAATCTTAATTTTTCAACAATCCTTGACCTATCATCAACTATCAGCTGCCATTAATAAGGCAAGCCAAAAATGCTAGTTTCTAAGGAAAAATTGACCCTAGCAAGAGAAATTCAAATCAGAATTCTTGATGTGGACTTATTCTCTTATTTTAATGTATGAAAATTTAAGTAAATATGCAGGATCCACAGAAAAATTGTAAAATACTGTAGAATTTTCTCTTTTTTCCATCTTCAACAACATTTTTTTTTATATTTTAGCATTATTATTTATAAAAGGTTTTTTCACCATTTCTAGTATGAAGAGAATGTGTTTCTGTCCTCCCCTAACCTGCAGAAGTCTCAAACATGAGGATCAGGTGTTGTAGATCATCTGCCTTGCTCACACTCATCATTACAGATCCTCTCTGTATTTTGGTTTTGTTTTCATTTTCCTCCCTACTCTGACAAACATAATTTTGGCTGGTCACTTGGATGGTTACACCACAGTGATATGCATCTGAGGTTTCCATAAATCACCCACTATTATTTTGCATTATTAAAGGCATGGAAACAGGCACTGACCTGAAGTTTTGGAGATTTTTATTCTCTGTTTATCTTGCCCTCTGCGTATACCTGGAAGTGGGGAAGGAAGGCTGTTACAATTACTGATCAGCAGAAAGAGACATATTATAATAATGTTCCCCAAATATTATTCAGACAGATTATAGGATATATTCTTGCAGCCACTCTAAGTTTCATGTAGAACACCAATTTTTCCCCAATAGTTTTGACAGAGAGTGAGTGCTTCAGGGGGGTGAGTGAGGGGCCTAAAAGGTCTGCTAAAGGTTACCCAGCCCACAATTAGCAAAATTAGTAGGAAAATCTCATCTTTACCCCTCAGTTCACTGTCTAGATCACCCCTGTGCCAAAGTAGCCCATGAGACATTGCTCATGCAAGAAGATTTTTTACCAGAATGAGGTTATTCTTCTCTCATACCTGGTGGGGCCTTGTGTCCCTGCAGGCTCTGCACCTTTTCCCCGATGCCATCAGTAGAAGGGCTGATAAACTCCTCCTGAGGTCGTTCAGAGGGGAGCCCAGCCTCTTTCATCTTCAGAACAGTGAAGGGAGTAACAAAATTGTAAGCCAGGGCCATCGACTTGGCTTTTTCCATCAAACTGTCCTTTTCCTGGCTGTCATCACTCTTCAGCCGAGAGTTGTGCAATTCTTTGATGGTGAGGTAACTCCACGCCCTCTCGATGTAATTATTGTCACCTTTGCCATCCTCCAGGCCGGGGACACCTCTGATGTCATTTCTGCTCAGCAGATCAATAGCCACATCTGTTTTGAGGAGGATGTACTTCTTGGAATTGCTGGCAGTCACCTCCACGTGGAGTTTATCCGAGGTGCGGTTGATGAGTTTGCCAGCTATGATAATTTCAGAGCCATTGAAATAGTTGGGGAAGAAGTTCTGAGTAACCTGCTCCACATCATCTTCAGGGTAATCAACACGGATGTCAGAGAGAAGAGGTGTCCCAATTTCATCATAGAACCTTAAAGCAAGACACATTTTTCACTGTTAGCACTGTGTGAACACACCCTTGTACTTGTACACCAACAGGAACACGGTCAGGTTATCTAAAATGGCTCCTAAGTAATTCCAGGGCACTTTGAGCAATCAGGAATCAAATTTAACTACCACATCCACTCTAACTTGGCCCAGAAAATCAGGGTGGGGGTGTCTCTGCCCTTAGGGCTTTTCAAAGCCTAAGTGGACAAAGCCCTGAGAAACCTCACCTAAACTTGAAGTTAGCTCTTCTCAGAGCAGGAGGTTGAATTATAGGATCTCCAGAGGTCCCTATCAACCAAAATTATTCTCTGCCTCATTTTAGTCTTCACTATTCCTTAGGCATCTAAACAGAATCTCTTAATTATGCTCAGAATCATCTCAGCATGGCCTGGCAGTCATTTCCCTTCCACTATGGTTCCAAATCTTTGCAAGGAGATATTTGTGACCGCTTAAAATTAAATTATTGGCTTTCCAGGATTCACAGAAAGCACTCCAGTTATTAAAAAATGTCCTTAGATGAGATGCTGTTACCCAGAGGTTTCTAGTGGTGTTACACATGATATCCCAGAGCCAGAAACTGTAAGGCCAAAATGTTAGTCCCACCAGAGCTGAAGAGATTCCAGACCAAAGCTTCTGAATCTCTGAAAGAGATTCAGAACTGACCCTAGATTGGGTTGGTCAGTGCAGGACAGGCAGGAATACAGTCTTCTGAGGGCCAACAGAGAAAGAAAATCAAGAAGGAATCTCACCATGGCCTCCATAAATGAGGACATTTGCAAGGAATGGAGGAGTTCTAGCTGCTATATACAGGGACCCTGGCACAAGAGAACTCCACTTCCTCATGGCTTATTTTCTGTTGGAGTAAGGCATGGCTTTCATGGAACCAGGCAGGTTAACCCTTTAATACCTTGTTAACGTGACCAACCCCTCTTGTGAGAGCACCTCACATTGGACAGCCAGAAAACCTTCACAAGGCTCAAAGCCCACGTTTACAATACTGTGTTTTCCCTACAGCAATGTGCTTTTGAAGGTTCCTCCCAAGCTGCTCCAAGAATACCATATTTCCCATTCAAATGCCAAACTGCTCATCTCTTGGCAAGTCATTTGAGTTTAATTTGGTAAATAAACAAAAAATTGGCCTCAGCCCTGTCTTTTAGTTCAAGCTGCATTTATTTGATACATCTGGTTAAACAGACTGTCTGGAAGCTAAAGTCCCACTTTCTGCTTTATTCTCTCTCCAAGGGAACCCAAAGCCTGAATTGGTTGACTTTCTTTTAAAGTCTGCCTGAGTGCTCATTGTCTTTCATGCAGAGATCTCACCAGATTTAAAAACATGACTAAATTAAACTTGAGAACTCTCTGTAAATTAACTTCTGAGTTGTAACAAATTGTGGAGATACACAACCTGCCTCATAGTACAATTCAAGGAAGTATCTGTATAAAAATACAACCTGCTGAGCATAAAAAAAATTACATTGGCACCCATTTAGGTTTTCCCTCCAGCCGAGGTTTGAATTGGCCTCCAGCAGTGATTGTGCTTTTCTGTATAAATCTGGCACCAGGTGCCAGATGGGTTTGCCATGACTGAGCTTGATAAACAGTGAGCTGTTCATCAGAGAGAGGCATTTGGACAAGTACTTGCAGCACTGGGCTCCTGCAGCCCAATCAATCAGAACATCCTCTATTTGCCAGGGAATGCCACTTGCTATCCAAAATACATGTCCTGAGGAGGAAATGACATGGGTGGAGTAACAGATGGATCTACAGAATTTAGTTCAGAAGGAATTCTTGTCTATGCATAACGGCAACAGTAGGCAAAGCCCTGGTGGAAAGTGCTTGGATTTATTGATTGTAGGCACAAATCAGGAGAGAGGTCAATACTCAATAACTGTCTCTTTTCAGTTTCTGTGGTTAAAACACTAAAATTTTGAGAGTGAAAGCCAAACATTTTTATTTGGAAACCCTGACACATTGCTAAACATTTTGGTCAGAGATATGGTCACATGTCTTTTTGCTGTTCCTTCCCAGGGTGTCCCCTTGGACTACAGCTCCCTTATCACAGAAGAGGAACATAATCTCTGCTTCTACTGAAGGATGAGGATTTCAGAAAACTTAAGAGGAGTCTGAGTCACAAAGAATTAAGAAATTAAATGACTATCCAAGGAATGATCTTAGTGTGTTTCTCAAAGTCAAATATTTTGGATCCCCCTCCATGCTGTTTATGTTGTTGGTTTGGTGTATGAAATGCATCCTCTCCTCCCACCACCTACCTGTGAGGAGTTGGGACCTGTGTCCCTCAGCTATCTGGGTTTACATGTTCAAAACAATGACCTGAATTAGGGAAACAAATGCCTTGTGATGAGGGGCTGGGAAGCTCCAGTGCATCTCAGGGGATCTGCTAAGAATCAGGAAATTTCTGGGTAGCCATTCAGAGTATCTGATCATACTCTGCCTCTCCCAACCAGAACTGAGTCTCAAGGAAACTCCAATTTCTTGCCACATCTCATTAAAGGATTTTCCATCTCGAAATGCTTTCCCAGAGAACCCAAAGAACAGAAAAATCAGAACAAACCCCTTGAGGTGGCTGGCTGCATCCTCATCCTCCTGGAAAAGCCTCGTCATGCCACAGTTCTCCAGTGCCATCCTCTCCAGCAGCTTGTGGTCCACGTCATTACCAATACCAATGGTGAAGAGGCAGAATTTATCCCGGATGGCATCCTTGGTGTTGCTGAGGATTTTGGATGACTGTGTTTCCCCCACAGTCGGCCTCCCGTCCGTGAGGAAGATGATCAGGGACACGCTCCTGGCGTCAATGTCGTTCTGAGCAATGTAATCATTCAGCAGCTTTGCCCCAGTCTGCAGAGCCCCGTTAATATTAGTCCCTGGGAAGGTACCAGAATGATGAGAGATCATTTCTCCTTCTAAGAGTGATGTGAATAATTTCCCTGAGCTCTCTTTAGTGAGGGGACAGCTTCTCTGGACATCAGGATATCCCTTTTCTCCACACAAAGTTATCCAGCCCTTTACTTCAGTTCAGCTCTGTTACTCAGCACCAGTTTAGCTGTTTATGGTCTTATGAATTGAATTCTGAATTTCGGTTTGTCATTGTTGTTGAATGTCTCAATGTACAACAATCAGCCTGGTAAACAGTCATACTATGTCTGGCTGGTACAAAAAAAAATTGTTAAACCTAATTACAGGACTCTCCCAGAACTAGGAAAAGTTCTGCTCATTTTTTTTCTGAAGGGCACAACACTTAGAGCTGGGAAAAAAGCCTTCAAATGAGAAAACAAGTGGATGGGTTTGTTCTTCACACCCCAGGGGATACAAAGGTTAAAGGGAAGAACTTGGGTAGCTGAGGAGTGTGTTTGCACAAAACAACTGGCTGGTGAAGAATAGAACTGCCTGAAGTGGGGTGGGAGGGAGAAAACAAAGTAAATGAAGGAACAGATGTACATTAGAATAGGCATGAAAAGGAACCAAGCCCACTGTGTGTTGAAAAAAATAAAGGAAAACAGGAAAATGAGTACAAATATTCCCATTTTCCACATATTTCTGGTCAAAGCACAGAGGGATGGGCTGTGGGACCTTTGCAAAATCAGCACACCAGAGTTAGAAACAGCTCTTAGAAAACAAAGCAGGTGAAATGGGTTAATAACCATACACAGCTGACTCCTGGGGGTCTGGAAAGGGAGATCTAGGAAAGTTATCAACAAGGTAAGACAGAAAGTCAACCCATGCAGCACATACATAGAAACTCAGTGTGCACAATTCTGGTAACTGCAGCAAAACAAGGAACAGGAAAGCAGCAAAGACTTCTGAAAAGTCCTCAAAATCCTCACTCTGTCTTCTGCAAAATGGTTCTCAACCAAAAAACCTGCACCCAAATATCCTAACTCTCTCAATCTCCAGGCAGATCCAAAATTTCAGAAAGAACTTTTCCCCCCAAACCAGAAAAAATGTGTCATGTGGCAGAGTGTGTAATTTTGTAATCAGCTGTATCACAGAACTACCAAGCACTGAAAACTGCCTTTTGCCACATGCTCAGGTATTTAGCAGCAGAATTTTTCTCCCATTTCTTTGGGGTGGAAGTACAACACAGAGGCATAACCACACCATGTTCTTTGTGTGTGTTCATGTTCACTGGAAGATACTCAAGGAATAGCATCTTTATAGGGAAAACAGCGTTAGCCAAACCTGAAGTACCTGTGGTAGATAATCACTGCACCTTCCTGTTGAGCCACAGTCAATAATTTCCTTTTACTTTTGTCCCCTGGCAGGTTCATGGGCAAACCCAGCTGGTTCCTGCACAGCTCTCTGGGCACTTCAGGAGTAAAAGGCTTTGTTCTCTGAGTCTAGTCCCACCGTTGGTAATTGTTTAACTGGGCAGGGTTCTTAACCACTTCCTAAGCAATTCCTCTCACAACACAAAGAGCACAGCCAACCATCCTGTTTGCTGTGTTTTTCCATCAGAGGGTTTCCTCTGCTAGGAGTGGTCACTGCTCAGGGGCAGCCATGGGAAGACCCTCCCTGACCTTCAACCAGCTGTGACTACTTCCATGGAGAAGGATTTGAATAGGTCATTTTGCAACTCTCTGGGCACAGCTGCTGGAATATGTTTGATTACAAACCTCACTGCAGTTGGAGATTTTTTATACTGCTGTCCATAGTCTCACAGGAGACCTATTCTCCTGGGTTGATGCTAAAATTGTATCCCCATTCATCTGTTTAGCTCAGAAATAAATGTTGTACCTTTAAAAACTGGATCTGAGAGTGAAGGAGAAGCGGTGCAATGGCTGAGGTCGTTGTTTTCTAAACATAAAGATCAGAGTTTGCAGCTTTCCCTCACACATGGCCTGTGCTGGCTGCAGTGTGGATGGTGGCACAGAGCTCTCCTTTGCTTTTTGTCAGTTTTTGGCCAGCTGAGGCACACAAGTTCTCCACACTGTGTTTTTTCCCTTTTCCTTGGCACTGTTTGACCCTGCTCTGGTTAAACACCCAAAGGGCCCCAGGAGCTCCCACCTGTGTCCCACCGGGCCTGGCCTGGGCCCGGCCTTTCCCAGCCCTGAGGGACCGACAGCAACTGAGCCGAGCTACAGCCCCGGGAGAGACTTTCTGAATTTGGCATNTTTTTTTCCCAAATTTGCCCTAAACCAGGACACCTATGAATCAAATTAAAATTCATGCCTGCAGTCTGCCACTGTTCTAGGGTTTTCTCTGCCTGTTTCCCTCCCAGCAACAACACACAAGCAAAAAGAGCTGAGAGATTCTTAAATATCATTTTGGCTGCTCCTTGGTAGAGACAGGAAGACAGTACTAGGTGAGAAACTAACTCCTGCAGAAGGCAATCCCACATCCCACAGCGTGTGCTCAGTCCCTGGGGTTTCCAGCCCAGACAAAATCATGAGCCTGCTTTCACAGAGCCTTTCAGAAACTACACAATACAGGCATTGCCAGGGTATGTTTTCATCTGTGTCCCCAAGAAATAACCTTGGAAGTTTTCCCATTCTGAGGGTGTCACCAGATAAACAAGAGAATGGAATCAAATTAGGTTTAATAATTATATAGAACTACAGACTAATTTTGGTTGGAAGGAACATTTAAAGGCCATCTTGTCCAAACCCCCTCCATGGGCAGAGTCTGAGGAAACCTTCCCCTGATGTATGTCAAAGAACACATAACCCTGAGTGGAAATGAAGGAACATCCCACGACCTAAATCCCAAGGTCTTTTTATCCTATATGCTCCAGGACCACATTTACCACTTTCTGTTCTGTTGTAGTTAATTGGACAGCACCATTAATCCCCACTGTATCTCTGATCATACCTCCAGTAGGTGACATGTTATGGATGTACTTTTTGGCATCCCTGATGTTATTTGGAGTAACTGGCACCAGCCGGTCCTGCTGCCAGACCTTTATTCGGTTGGAAAAGCCAATGATATTGAAGTGGTCTTCAGGCCTTAGGTCCTGGAGAATTGTGAAGAGAGCTTCTTTGGTCTAGAAAGGGAAAAGAGAGCAGCACACACAGCTGTCAGTGTTTTAGTGGGCAAGAATTTTGTTCCAAGATGTTTACTGATCTTTTGGATATTTCTATGCTGCCAGTTTGGCTGATGAAGAAAATTGAGATGTCCTCCCCTATCTCAAATCCTGATCTCTGTGAGGCCATAGGCTGGGCAAATATGAGATGAAAAACAACTCTTGCCCAAAAGGTCTTGTGAGGCACATCTAGACCTAAGCTTAAAAATCAGGCATCACAATTAGGATAAAAGCTCCCAGTGACTGGGAGAACCATATTCTGAATTAAGGGATAGTGAATAATAATGACTAATAACAAAAACCTTATAGAGTTTGTCTAAAACCCTCTAGACTTACAGTAAGATGCAAGAGGTATGTATTTAGAATAGGTCACTTATAAGTTAAAATCCCTCTAAACATGTCAAAAGATGCACATTCTCTGTTCATAATTAGGATACTGTTTGCTGCTATATATGTACTCTAATGAAGAGTTTCAGCAATTAATAAATGCTTAGGTTATTATATTCAATTAACTAGATATAAAAAGAAGTCCTGACTAGTCATTGCAGATTCTACCTGCCAGTTAATTTTTTCCCAGGTATATTTTTTTTTTCATCAACATGACATCTATTCATCAACTCATGTAAATACAGGCAATCAGAGTGAGGAAAGCTGGTCACAAGATTTACAAAGGAGTTTAGGGATCCTGTGTTCTGGGAAAGTCAGACCACTGAGGAAAAGGCAAGAGGAAGACTGCAGAGGTGTCCAGCTCCCCTCAGTGAGACCAGCTTGGATTGAGCAGCCACGCAGCTGCGTTCACATGGAGACAGACTTCAGCTGAGTAAGACTCAGACAAGTTGCCCAAAAGCAGCCTCTGTCCATGCAAACATACCCTATATTTGGATGCAAAACACATGGGATGAATATGAGGCAATATCTAAGCAGAGGAATCAGCAGATTCTCAGCTCAGCCCCTTCTTGGCGACCATTAAGCCTCCCAAATTCCAAGGAAAGCTATGTAGGAAATAATATGGTGGGCTCACCAACATTTAAAGATTTCTCTCATGCCTGTCAGGAAAATATGTGAAGGGCTTGTCCAGAAAAAATGTAGAAGTAATCAGCAGTGCTGGAAACCACATAAGCCTAGGCCTGATGTTGCTATGTAAAGAGAATTTGGAAAAGGGCTCAAAGGACGGATCAAGCTGTGTCATCAATATCCCCCTGGATTCTGCATGGCAGATGATGATGCAATGATGCAACTGCAAACAATTCTAATCTTCACAGCTGGTGACTTGGCTCCCAGTCCACCTGAAATTTAAGGGGAATATTTCCCATAGCTTCAAACATTCTGGAGCCAGGTCTGGAGACTCTCCCTGCCTGTTTCTGTCCTCTGTACAAATCATTTTCCTCTGCAGGGATCTCAAGATTAATCCCTCCGTTTGCTTAGCTGGAACATTCCTCCACGTCCCACCACCATCTCACAGACAGGAATGTTAAAGCAAATGCTGGTGGAAGAGATTCTTTCAAAGAGAAGGGAAGAATCCCACTAGCTTCAGACCATGATGTGCTTCAAACAAACCTTCATGAAGGTGAATTCCTACCCCAAACATGGAGGCTGCTTCCAGTCTTAACAGTCCACAGAAACTGGCAAAGTTGGGCTAAATAATCAGCTATTTGAAAAAGACGAGAAGACTTTAATCTCTCTTATCTCTTTCACATCACTCTTTGTATCGTAAAAATGCTGCAGATAATGCATGACATCACTCTTCAGAGACACCCTCCCTCAACATGCCATTTTACAGAGAGGAAAACTAGGCTACTTTTGTAATTATGTCAAGGACAGAAAGTGAGATTTTCCCAAAACTTGGGGTTCCCAGCCCACAGTTCATCCAGCCAAACCATCCCACACATGCACAGGCAGCAATCACACAGCAGAGAAAAGGAGTCTCAGATTTTTTCCATTATAACGAGGCTGGCCCGAGTATTTGTCCCTCAAAAAATGGATCAAAGTAAGCAGAAAGTGAAAATGGAGAACCTTCTATCCTGTGTGTGAGCAGAACTCCAGGCCAAGCTCTGCTGAAGGAAATTTGGGGAGGGTGTTAAAGCAAGACCAATGAGACCACAACAGCTCCCTACATACACATCCTCCCTCTACTCCCACAAAGGAGAGAAACAAAGGTTCCTAGAGGCAATGATTTAAAGGAAAACTCCCCAAATCTCATTATCTATGTTATAGCTCTGATGATAATTAACACAGCTTGACCTCTCCCATTACAAAACCCCTCTTTTCAGTTTTTTTTTCCAATTCTGTGAAACTGCACTTTTCTCAGAGGGATTTATTGGGCCCAAATAAGCTCTGCTGTTTCTGAGAACAAGGAAAGAGGAGAAATAATCTTGCTTTGGCCTACTTGAAGAGAGGCTGCATCTCACTTCCCCTGTGCTCACAAATTCCTTTTGACATTCTTGTCAGTGTTCAGCCAAAAAGAAAAAGGAGAAAAGGAGAAAAGGAGAGGAAAAGATAAAACAACAGAGCAGAAGTAGCTTGGTGTACATAGCACGCAAGCTAGAATTGCAGAGAGGATCAGGAGGGAACTGAAACAGACATTCCCAGGAAACCCAGCACTTCCCCACACCCTCACACAGGAGCCAAATGTGGGGCTGGAACCATCTCTCTCCCCCCTCCTTTAATTTCCTCTTTGCTTTTTGTCTCATTTTTGTCACTCCACAGAGTTTGAGTCAATTTTTCCCCAGGAAAAAGCTTCTGCCATATTTTAATGGATATGCACTGACAGCCTGGATTCTGGCATCTGTATCCTGTGCTTGCCTCTGCAACTTAAATTAAAACCCTTTGAATTTATGTAATACACACACAAACATATGTACAAGTGTGCGTGTGTGCACAGGGTTTTGCTCCAAAGCAAACAGAGTGAGGGAGGCCATATGGTTCATTCTCCTGCAGCTTTTACTCCATCCATAGTAAAAATAAAGGGTGGGATTCAGCTTTCCTAACTCAGTCATCAGAGAGCTGGGCATCACATCTAATCCTGCTCGAGGCAGGGGAAGTCACTCCAGGGAATAATCCATCCCATGTGTTTTGGACAGGTTTTAGGATGGGCTGAGTCACTGTCTGGAAGTGCCTCTCTCCAGGCATTTCCTTCAAGCAGAGAAGGTGGGACTCACCTCAAGAACTAATCCTGTCTCCTCCTGAGCATTCTGATTCTTGCTGGAGCCAAAAGGAGCTGAACTGTCTCTCCACCTCTCCCAGAGTGCTCTGAATCCCGACTCTTCCTATTTCCTTCTCTCTTCCTTCCTCTCATAAGGATTCCCAGGTATGTCCTAAAGACTTCAACCCTTGTGGAGTGGCAACAACATGCTTTGCTACCTACCAGCCTTCCTCACCCACTAATGGTTTATGAGAGAGATGTGACTTCCCCCAGAGTGCTGGATCCGATTCAGGAGCTGGCAAGCAAAACCAGCTTTTAATTAGGAGAATATCTTGGTAAAAGTGCACTGCTTGAAATCCTGAGGGACTCAGCCAAGACCAAGTGTAGTTGGTGCCCAGCCCTCTCCTCCCACCTCCACCAGACCCCAGGCAAGGCTTTGCAAAGCTCTTCTGGCTGCAGCTTCAACTGGGATACAGCAGCAGGTTTCTGCTTCTGTCCTTGTAAGGCCACAGCTGGAACTTCTCCTGGCTCCAAGGAGCCAAGGGCTGTGGCTGCCATGGGATTCCCAAACTGCTCTGCTGCCAATGGGGTCCTTGCAGTTCCACTCCCACCTGGCCCCAGTGAGTCATTCCACTGAAACTCCTGCCAAAGAGGCAGAAAATTAACCATTTCTACCCTGCTGAGGGTCAGGTCGTTCCTCCATGGCTGTGCACATGACACTGGTTTGTTTTGGAGATAAGCTGGACCCACTCACACTGAGAAAAAAGGGATTAGGGATCCAGTGCCTCTGTGCCAGGTGCTGCAAGGTGAAATACTTCTCCCAATATGTTTGCCTGGGTAGATGGATTTGGAGCAAGGATTAAAGCAGAGGATGGCAGGAAGTAACAATACAGAACAGCTGAATAAAAATACTTTTTACCATTTGGGAATGGTTTGTACAGGTCAGAGTCAAGTTTTAAATAAGGATTTAAAAGAGGATAATTTGGTGGGAGAAGATTCCTCTGTTTCCCTCAAATTAGCACAGATGAAATTGAGCTGAGAGGTGGAGACTGAATTGCCATCATTTGAGATGAGGAATTGTGCTGGTGAATGAGCTGCTGACACAGCTGGAATTTTGGGACTGAAACGGTCACCTCCAGGGCTACAAAATATCATCCCCAAACCTGGAGCAGTACTACCCTGGTCTACAGCTGGGGACAGGTGAGGTGACCATGACTTCCAGGGAGTGACCACAGTTTATGTCTGTGCTTCATGAATGATGAGAGAGGAGAGAAGAGGAGCTCACAATGTCTAAATGACTGATGCTCAAGCCTACAAGGCCAGAGACAAGCCAGCTCCCAGCCACCACTCTGACCTTCCTTGTCACCTCTGCACTGACACCTGGGCATGCAACAGCTGCTGCCTGTCTGGTTCTTTCTTGCTACAGGCCCTGCACCACAGCCAAGGTGATTCAGAGCTGCACCAGCCCCAGCAACAGCAGGAAGAGCAGAACTCCCTCAGCTACACTCAAGTTTGGCTGTGATTTATCACCTTTATACCCAGCCCTTGGAGTTAGCTCTGACAGACCTCATCTTGCTCAAACACTGGTGGAGCAAAGCACGGGAAGATACACACTCTAATGGGAAAGCTGAGAGCCTTCAGCCTTTTTTGGGGTCAAAGATCTGCCTCAGAGACATCTGGGATGATGTCAGACCATCTGGGCACCTTTTAGGAGGAATCTGAGTCCTGGTGACATTTCTTTCACAGTCTCTTGTTTGTTTGGGGTGCAGGGAGAGGGTGAGGCCAGGCTACCCTGAGAGCTGTGCAGCTCACAGGGATACAATATGTGGTTGTTAGGAGCTGTGGCACTGCCAGACATTGGCCCAGCTGCTGGGCAGCAAGGGGAGAATTCCAACACCTCATTAAAATGCATGTCCCAAGCCCACGTATTCACACTTTCCATTGCCTTAGGAGCACTTCTAAGTGTTTCATCCATCCACCCTTGCAACAGCTGGGCAGCAGGGCTTCATCACCAGTGACACAGTCCCTGCCAGCTCAGCCAGCACCAGGAAACTGCTTGGGCTCAGGATCAGCCACTCTAGAGAGCACTGCTAGCAGAGAGGAAAGCATTCCCTACCACAGCTTTCGGAAAACAGGACCCACTGACAGGAGGAGATGCACAAGAACAGCCTGCAGAGAGCAGACCTGGGGCCATCTGCATCCATGTGCCAAAAGATCCCACAACTAGAAGACAAAATTTCAGTGCCCTTTGTCCTTCCAGATCCCTTGTGAGAAACCAAATTTGACAAGAAAGGAGCTAAGGCAAAAGATGTAAGTTCAGAGGGAGTTAGGAAGCCATAGCTCTATCCAGTAATGTGTCTGAGAGGGAAGGGCTCAGAAATGAGATCTCCTACAGCAAAAGGAGAAAAGTACAAGTGAACGTATTGTTTGGGAAAAGATTGCAAGGAAATGCAGGGAGGAAAACCAAAAGAGCTCCTTCCTCCCCTTCAATATCCTCTGTGCTTTGGTTCTTCTCTTTCCCTTTCCAAACATGCAGAGGCAGCTGATAAAAAGATCCAGAGCTGAGTTTTTCAAACAGCAACAGCCAAAGCTCATCAATGTCCCCATGGTCTGTTAGAAGGATTAATTAGTACTGTGGCTTAAGGAAAGACTGGCAGCAAAGTCACACATGAAATGGTGCTAACATGGTCAGACAAGGCACTGCCATAGATTTGGTTTGGCTCCAGGGCCATGGGGAATGCAGTGGGAGCAGCACTGCCACATGACAGGGAGCAGCAAAGCCACAGAGAGAGCAAAGGTTTGGGCAGTGTTGTTCCTGCTGAGGTTTGAAGCCACATCATGTGAGTTTTGCTTTCCTCTGTGTCCCAGTGTCCTTTCTGCCCACATGATGCTGGTCACATGTCACCTGCCAGCAGCAGGGACTTCTGTACCAAAACCAGGGGTTAACCCAGAAGTGTGTCCTTGGATTGTTTTACCTTCTTGCATCCCACTCTCAGAGAGGACAATTGGCCCTTTTTGCCTCCACAGGGAATGTCCTGCAGTTGAGGAACTGCAACTGCCCCTCTCCCTGTCAATATATCTTTGTGCTTTCTTCCTGGCAGACAAGAGTGGTGTAACCAGGGAAAACTCCTTCGCAATTCTGGACAACAAGCATTTTGTTCAATACTGACGCAGGCCTGTGATGGGAGGGAGTTTGAATATAGAGTTCTGGACAATAAAGGTCTGTCTCCAGTCCATGGTCCAGTCTCCCCCTCCTGAACATCCCAGATCCGTTGCTGCTCACTTGAACATTGCTGACTCCTTGTATGGCCTTAAAAAAAGTTGCTTTGTAGTTCCCCAGGCTGAAAAACAACAATCCTTTAGGAAAAAAAGTTAGTTTCTATTGCCTTTTCTGAAAAAGATTTGCCACTCAACACTGAGTAAAACACTTAGCTCCACATCCATCCAGAACACTTAATCACTGAATTTTTGCTCAGTGTGTGATAAAACTGTCTTCAAGAATGTGATCAGTTGAGGTAACTCACTTGTCTAGCACCCAGCAGCATGGTGAAAATAAATACATGAAAAACTAATCTGATGATCATAAATTGATCTGATTTCTCAGGAACTGGAGTTCCACGGGTCCAGAGGGCAGAGCGGATGCTCAGATTTTGCAATCTCACTGCAGAACTGCAGAGGGTGTGAATAAATACCAGTGCAAGGATTTAAGGAGGGAAGTTCTAATCTAAGCATAATTACTTGGAGCCCTTATCCCAGTGCAGCAGGGATTACAGCTGGAGCAGCAAACAATTCCCTACAGTAAATAAGGCAAAGGGAAAAGCTGAAGGGCTGCCCCACAGTGCTACACTGAAATAACCCCACTGGAAACAAGTGTGCATGGGCACACAGCCAGACTGACACAGCAGTGTCTGAAGGCCACATTCTTCTCTTCTGCTTAGCTCATTTTAAGTGGAATCAGATCCCATAACGTGCCCATCAGACAGTCAAACCCCCACTCTGTCAGCATGACGAAAAAATTTCCATGGAGATAGCAGCAAAAAGGTCAGCACCAAGGGAAAATTGCCCCATGCCCTCAATGCAGAGCTTGACATCCTTCCCTCTGCCCATCCTCAGCAGATGGAGTTCATCCCAGGGCACGAAAACTGTTCCAATAACTGAGTTACTGTCATCTTCTGTCACACAGATCAGCCCCAACACAGTGCTGGGAAGAGCTGACATGCCCAAAAGCTATCCACAACACATCCCCTCAATTTCAGCAATCATCAACTGCTGTGTTACAGAGCAGGAATTGAGCTGAGACACAGCTCATCAGGCTCTTCCTCCTGATTACCCCATCCTTCTTCATGTAGCCACTCTCACAGAGTGGGTGTCTCAGCAGCCAGAAGACTGCCAGGTTTGAAGCTTTCTAGCCCCTTGCTCAGAACATCCCATCCATGAGTGTAACCTGCTAGGAGAGATGTGCTGCTCCTCCCCTGTGACTTCCCACTTTCGTTTTTTTTTTAACAGGACAAGAGGTAGGGACTTCACAAGAGGATCCTAGTGATAGGACAAGAGGGAGTGGCTTTAAACTAAAAGAGGAGAGATTAAAGTTGGATATTGGGAAGAATTTTTTTCTCTTTGAGGGTGGTGAGGCCCTGGCACAGGCTGCCCAGAGTGGCTGCCCATCCCTGGAAGTTTTCAAAGCCAGGTTGGACAGGACTTGGAGCTACCTGATCTACTGGAAAGTATCTCTGCCCATGGAACTGGATGATCTTTAAGATCCTTTCCAATTCACACCCTTCTAGGATTCTCTTATCTCTGGTGAGTGAAGGACAATGGGTTGTTGGTTAAAGCAAAGACCCAGCACTTTTGCTCAGGATAGCATTAAGCAATGCAAGAGCACTAAATAGTTCCTTAAAAAAGCAAACTTGCCAGTTTTTCCACCTAAAAGTCTGCCACAGGGCGTTCACAGTCCTCCAACACCTGCACCCATCCAATTTTCACCATTTCCAAGTCCTCTCAGCATCTCTAGTTCCAGGATCCCCACTACCTCCTGCACGTCTCTGCCCCTGCCTATTTCCATCCTAAGCCACTGCCTCAGGCATGAGAATAAGCAAATTCTTCACCCAAAATTCTGCAGAGAAGAGAGCAGATGTTTAGGAGAAGATTATGTCACTGTATCAGGGGGAACTATCCAAGCAAAAGCTCTCTCCTCATAACACAGAATCATATCCCTCATTCCTTTGGGGCCTCAAATAACATCATGGGGACCTCAGAGCTGCCTGTGAACACTGCTTGGTGACAGTAATACAACATGGGAGACCTCACTCCAGCAGGACTCCACATGAGGTGCCACAAGCACTTCTGAGCTTCTGCTGCTCTCCACAGCCAGAAACAAATGGTCCCAGTTGAGCAACTGCAGGACACTCCCTGATTTAGGGTGAAGGGGTATTTGGAAATAGCAGTGTTGCTGCAAACAGTGCTAATCTAATAACTTCAGTCTTGACAAAGATCTGGTGTCTTTTAGACTTGGGGGATTTTTGCACAGCCCTAAGTCCAGACATGGGTTTGCCAGCTAAAGAGACAAGACTCTGCAAAGAGACAAGCATAGGCAAAGAAAATAACCCACCTAAATTCACATAACAGATCCATGATGAAAACACACATAGAGGCCAGGTCTGGCTTCCAGGTGTTGCTCCAGCAGCTGGAAAAAACCCTTAATTCCAGCTTGGAAAGGACTACTAAAGAAAGATCTTTCACTTCACTGACTTTTATGCATTTGCCAGAGCCTTGAGGATACCAAGAGGCTTTAATGGCTCTGCCCAGCCCCAGCTGGGGCCTCCACCCACTCTCCTGCCCATTTCAGTGCCAGCCTGGGCCCTCATCCCAGTCTCAAGTGCTGTGCTGTCTGTAGCTCTAGCACAGAAACCTCAATGACCCCAATCCCTGGAGTGACTTCCCAGCTCCATTTAGCCACTTCCATTCCACTACAGGCTTGTCTGGTGGTCACTGGGCTGTGTCTGGCACATCAGCAGCACCTGTTTCCAGTTCATCCTTTGATGAACTCAGTGATGGTCCAATTGAAACATCTGGGAGAGCTCTCAGTGTCTTCATGAGTTTTCAGTTCAAGCCTCAGCAGCATTTCCATACAAACTCTACCCTCATCTTTGCATCCTATTTACTCTGAACTAAATTAAAGGACTTGCACTTTATAGGTGGTCTGGGATCTTCCTGGGAAATTTTGTCTCTGCTTTTACTGCCTCAGCATGAAGCAAAATTGGCCTAGTCCTAAGACCAGAAGCAGATGCTCCCTTCCTGAACACCTGAGGGCCTCTTTCTCTGAAGGTTGCTTGTTTCTCTGCATGACCCTGTCAATATTTAAAAGTTTTCAGATTAGGTAGATTATTTTCCTGCATGACAAGTACTTGCATTTCTCTTGGAAGAGAAATTATATTTTTACTTTCTTTGAGCAAATAAGGTCTACATGGATCTGATGTCTTATTTACTGTAGTATTTCTTTTATCCCATATTCACACCTCCAGGGAGGACTGAGATAACAGTGCTGTGGTGTATTCCTGAGCAGAACGCAGCTGCATGGAGCTGTTGGTATTGCAGACAGCTCTTCTGTGTTGTCTAGGGTTGTTTCTTTCCAACAGAAATGGAAAACCTGACAAAATTGTCCTCGTCACAGTAGTTTTGAACGCTCCGAGGGCTGTAATTACAATTAGCATTTTTTCCAAAGCTCCCTGGCGATTTAAGGTTGTTCTCCTGGGCAGCAGCTGATATTTGGACTAACAGTCAACAGGCTCACAGCCAGTCCAGCAGAAGTCAGAGGAGTCTGGAAGGAGAACATGGAATGCTCAGGTGCTTGTCTGCTCCTTCACCACCCTGAAACTCCTCAGGGGTGTCTCTGCTGAGGCACAGAGGTTGAGAGCACACAGGGCCCTCAGATGGGCTCCAGCAGTGGGGGTGACTCTAGGGGTACCAGCAGTGTCCCTTGGACAGGCACAGGCAAAGGAACTGAAGCCCTTGCAAATCCCCAGCAGGTCCCAGTTTCAGCAGGGTTCCTCCTAGAGCAATTAACCTCAGAGAAAATTACTGAGCCTGGCACACTGCCTTTGACAAGTTGCCAGGCTTGTGGTGAAGCCAACTGCTGAACTGAGTGTGTGGCATTTATTGCCTGTGGGAAAGGTAAGGTGAAATAAATCCGTGGTTGAAACAACTCTATTTTATCATATATCTGCAAAATACCTGCAATTTCATCCTCTCGTGGGCATATTCACAGCTTGGGACATCCTTGTTCTGTAACAAGGGTCCTTTCTCACCATTGTCAGTGAAGCTGGTGCAATGATGGTACTCACAAGGTGGTGAACTTTTAACTGGCCCCTTTTTCTCCTGGTTATACCAATGTAAAACTGCTATATCCCCTTCTACCTAGCCAAAAAAAAAATCATAAAATCAGCAAGATAGACTGCTCAGAGTGCAAATAATTTTGCTTCCCAGTAAACCCTGCAGATGTAACCTCTTCCCCAGGCTCTCCTGGCTGTTAAAAGCAACTATTCCACACAGAACTTGCTGTCCCTTTGGAAACCAAGGAACAAAGTTCATGGGGATTTTCCTTGCCAGTAGGACAGCAGTAATGATGTGCAAAACCTTGAGCACGTAAATAATTTTTTCTCGTCATACTCAAGAATTTTCTATTCCTGAACTTTATTTCCCTGCCAGTGCTAAAAGGAGACTGTAGCAAAGGCTCAGATTCTCAGAGGAGTTTGACTGCTGCAACACATTCAAACCTGCTGGACATCACCAGAGCTCAGAGGCTGTGAAAACTGAGGAGAAATATCTTCCCCTCAAAGCTAATACATCTCTTAGTGATGTGAGGGGAATGTTTCAAGGGTCTTAATCACAGGACCAAAGAGCTGTTAAAGCTGGAAAAGACCTCTAAGAGCATCAAGTCGAATTATTAACACACCACCACTGTGTTCACTACTAAACCATGTCTCCAGGTGCCACATCCACATGCTTCTAGAACACCTGCAATCATTTGATTCAAGCTGATCAACCAGTCTCACTCTATGTGTTTGCAACTGGATATTTGTTCATCAAAGATTAAGATATCTTAAGAAAAAAGGCACAAACAGATAAAAACTCACGTTGGAAAAGAAAACCTTGGGAGAGGAACATATTAATGACTCATAATTGGGTTGTGGGAACTTCAGGATGCATGAAATCCTGGCCCCACTTGAGTTACTTTGCCAGGTACTTGGTGAAGGCAGGTGACTGAAGAGTACAAAATCTCCTCCAGTTGCTACAGAAAAAGGTGCACAGCTGATGTTTCCCATCCTTGCTTATACAATCCTAAAAGCTGTCCTTTGCCATAGTCACTGCAGCTGACCCACAAGGGCACTCTTTACAATTGCTCACTGTATTTTTAGCTGACCTTGCATGTGACTCAGCAGAGAGAAATGAGGAAAGACAATCCCATGGGATTTCCCAGCTCTCTCCACATCACCAGAGATCACTACAGCTGTGAGAGTCCAAGAGAAAAGACAAAAAGGAGACATTTCCTCTGCTCAGATGTATCCTGCCACCAGGGAATCTGTTTGTAATTTAATAAACATCTTAATGACATCCAGCAACTGGGTAAAAAGGACACTGAGCAGACATGGCTGTAACTGATCACACTTTCTTAGAGAACCAAGAAAGGTTGATTTTTCAGCCAGTCTTAGATTCCTAGATTTTGGTCTTTTCTTGATTAATCTATGTGGGGGTTTAATGATTTTGATCTAAATTCCATAAAGTTCTAATTTTTGAAGCAGTTGGAATCAAAGGAAGATAAGTGCTTCTATCCCACAGCACTCCTCCATAATGTAACAGTGGTTCTCCATAAAAAGAATATACTGAGATAACTGACAAAAAGTTGGGTACAACCTCAACAAAGGTTCTGGATAGACACTTCTCTCACTTCAGGCTCAAGAGGAACCTCTCTGTAGCAGCAAAAACCGCTTAGGCTCTGAAGTAAACCTTTAGGGGTTAATGGCTGTGTTGTTTTTAGTAAATGTAATGAAATACTCTAATACTTGGGAGGAGAATAAAAGCTTTCATAGTGCAAGGTTAATCTACTTGTGCAGCTCACAAAAGCACCCAAAGCCCTTTGGAGTTTTAATCTCCCTGGTTCAGCACTTGGTCACTGGCTGTGTGCTTCCAGCCTGCAGGACTGGGGGCATTTCTGCCAGAACTGTTTATTCTGAGGTGCAGAGTGGTCATTTTTCTGCAGAAGGATAACAGAAACCAAGAGCCAGGCTCTGTCTACAGGACCCTTTACAGATTCAAAGGCATCTTGGTTTGAGACTTCATTCAGGACTAGGATTGCTTGTTAACAACACTCTTGGTGAGTGATCTTCTTCCCCACTTACTGGGGGAGATAATTTTAATCCACAGAATCCATATTCCATTTATGTTTGATGTGCTCTTCAGCTTGGTATGGTCACTAACATTAAGGTCTGTGCCCTGGAATAAAGGTCTGAGATTTGTTCTGAAAGACTAAGGTTCCCAAAAAGAACAAAATTCTTTCGGTAGAACCTCTTGAGTTACACTTCACTAAGTGTTTTGCCAAGGTAATTTAAAGGCAGCAGTGACTTCTGTGTGCTGTTAGACTGGACACCAGAGTCTGCTGAATGCACTTTGGGAATTCTGCCTGATTTGCCTCTCTTCAAACTGCTCAGAACAGAACTGCCCCTGACAATCCTATGCTCGGTTTTTGCATGACTTTTTTTTTTTGGCATCACTTTCTTTTTTGGCATCACCTTTACAGAGGGATGAATCCTTCTACATTCTTTCTTCCCACCCCATTCCCACTAACACGATCATTTCTCATTGCAGGTAAATCATCTCTCCTTGAGCTGCCTTCAGAGCCACCTCTAGCCTCAGACACAGCAAAAATTTTGCAGAAGAAAAAATGGTGAGACAAAGTCTGAACTGATCTTTACCACCTCAGAGCCAAGCAGCCCATAATAAACATGAGGAGCTCACCTGCTTCAGCTTTGTCCCCACCATGGAAGCACTGCTGTCCAGCACAAACACGACGTTCTTTGGCAAGGGAGGAAGGTCCGTGGGGGCAAAGTAGTGCACAAAATATCCATTGAGGATCTGTGGAAGAGCAAGGGAGTCAGGAATCAATGGTAGATCAAGGTGCAATGTTCTATACACATCATTATGGGATATTTGGATATTTGGGTGCTTTCAGTGACTCTGTCTACACTGGAGGATATGATATCCATCTTAATTCTGGTTTCTTATTTATCCAGAAGGGATGAGGCAACTGGAGCTCTCCACATCTCCTTCCATGGCTGACATCAGGGTTTCCTTCCAAATGCAGCAAGGATATAACAAGTGTGCCCACAGAAGAGAACCACAACATGCACTTGAGGAACTGGCCTTGTACCCAGTTATGTACAGCCAGTACACTGAGAAACTGAAAAGCAGACACACAAAAAAAGAAACTCAATGAAGTCAGGGTTAAGTTTAATTAGCAGCCATCTTGTGGTTGCTAATTGACTGCTTTTATTTTGGATAGTTCATACAAGATGGAGGAGTAGCTTTCAGTCAGAAAGGATTTGCTAGGAATTTGGAGCAGGCAAAACAATTGTACCATCTCAGGTATAGTTAATAAAACAGAAAAGATGAATCATGTGTTCAGTACCTGAACATCCCCAACACTCAGCTCCCTGTTGACATCGTATCTAATTATGAAGTCTCCCAAAATTCCATTTCGGGCGATCTTGGTTTGCTCAACAACACTGGGATTGAAGGTAACCTTAGCTAAGGTTTTGGTGTGCCCAATGACAGTAGAAGGAGGAGGAGACACATCACCTGTTGAGATAAAACCCCAATATTACAAGTTTTTCCTTACATTGCCTTACAGATGTCAAAGCACAGCACAGGTGGTACTGCCATGGAGCCAAGTCAGCCAGCAGAATGACTACTGGGATTGAAGATTCAGCTCTCCAGTGATAAAAAAAGAGATAAAAAAATTAACCCCTCTCCTCTAAGTTTAAACTGAAACCCATCTTGCAGTGCTCTCAGGGATATAAATGTTTATAGAAAATTCCTGCATTCAGTTCTGTTTGGCCAAACACAAAACCACAGACATGCACACACTGTTCATTCCATTGAGTTCCAGACATCCAGGACACAGATCCTACACCTGAGATCCTGACAGTTGATGCAAGTATGATTCATTTGACCTGTTTGAACATTTCTTCCAGGATCAGATGAATCACTCTGTAGATTCTTCCTTATTGATTATGAAGAATTCTTGAGGTGGCATGTTCAGACATACCACAGACATGTGAGGTGGGATTGATCTGAGTGACTGATCCCTTGACCTCACAAGTGTCTTATGTGTCGTGTCTGCATTTTAACAAGTCACCTTAGCTGCCTTTAAGTTCAGCAAAAGTTATCATTATAGTCACTGCAATTTCAGTCCAACTAATTCAGACAAAATCCAACACTGCCAGTGCAGTCACACAAATTGAATCCCTAAGATGTAACTCATCCTAAACTCTGAAAATCTTTCCTGAATCAATAAAGAGGGATGTTCCTGGCAGAGGGCACTTCAGATAAAGACAGTTATTTAGGCCTGAGTCACCCTGCAGGAAACTCTCCTTGGATTGTTATCTGTGCTCATTCTCTACAAGCTGAGGGATGTGGAAGTCCCCTGTTGCCTCTCTATGTAAACAAAATCCCACCTTACCCTCTTTTGGTTTGCCAACTGTCCTTTCCCTCTGAACTCCACTGGGACCCTTACATGAGGCTGATTTGGGCCCTGAACTTCTCTAGATTTTGAGGGCTTTCCCCCTTTTCCTAACTGACTTTTGAAAACAAAAAAAGGTTGTCAACAGTAGTTATTCTTGGGTGCTTTAGCTCTCACAGTGATTATTTCAACACTCCTCTGAGGCACAGAAGTTCCATTGTGTCTGTTCCTGGGCTGGTTAGAAGTGGTAGGAATCAGTTAGTTATTTACACTGTGAGAGGAAATCTCAAATCTTTGCCAAAAATGCCCAAAAATATCTGTGGTATGGCAGGGAAGTTAGGGATGGGAGAGGTTCAGTTCCAATTCAGGTGTACACAATGCAAATACCAATATCTAAGCTTATTTTCTAGGCTCCACTATTCAAGTGGAGATGAGGTCAAGAGTGTCAGAGATTAGGGTATGGTACATCTGGCCAGACAGACATCTGCTTCAGGATAATTTTAATTAACAATACTGATCCAAATGACAAGGTGCAGGTGGCCTGGGAAAGCTCCACTCCAGGGGTTCCTATAACTCTGTTTATGTAAGCAGAGTTTATGTTTATGAGCAGTGGCACTTCACCTTTGTAAAGGGCTTTGAGAAGCATTAGGGAAAGGCATTGTGACATCTGTGAGCAACAATGAACACAACCTGTAAATCCACAGAGATTTACAAAGCCAGAAATATGTGATTATGTCCATTTAACAAATAGGAAAAGGGAGGCATGGGGTGGTTACCTAACTTCCCACAGGTGAAAGTCCACAGAAATGCCAGGCTTAGGGTCCTTGTGGGTTTATGAAATGATTACCCAAATCTGTAACTTCTACTCTGAAGTGCCATGTACAATCTAGGTTCCTCTAGGCAAAGGAATGAGAGTAGGATTCCTAAATCTATAGCACTCTAGGATGTTACTTCCAGGATGATTTTGCTTTACTTTCACAGCTGTCCTGTGAGGGCATTTGAAAAGAAGAGGCAGAGGACTGTTCTGCTGAGATAGGGAAGGGTTTTATCATAGACCAAATTTTGCACAAGTAAATTTTATTTAGAGCACCTGGACTGTGAAACAAACTCCTCAGCAAAAGCCTTGTCCAAGGAGACTGAATGACAGATATCACTCAATTTCAGTAAAATCAAGAACATCCTCTGCATTACAACTTCCCATGCTGTGAGAGCTTCAATCCATTCATCCTGATGGAAACAGAAGGGAGGTTCCCTTCAATACACTGAAGTCACATAAGGACACTTAGTTTTGTATCTTAGAGGGGGTTTATAAAATGATTGCCCAGAGCTTTGACACTTTTTCTAAAATCCATGAACAGTTACAATTTCTGGCAAAGAACAGTTATAAATCAACATTGCTATAAGATTTTACCTCAGTCTTGATCTGTTTTTATTTTTATAGTTGCCCTTTGATCTGATGAATCAAGAGATACAATATGTTTTTAATACATAATGCATCAGATTTGCTTGTATCTGTCTTCTTGAATTTTCCATCTGTCTTCTATTGCTTCCAGAAATCCCATTTAACTGCCAGTATGTGAGAAAAGCCTAGAATACATAGAAATGGCTTTAAAGTTCTTTTATAATTTCTGATCTGGGGGTTTCCCATTATTTCTCCTCAAGTGCTGAAAGGAAAGCCTGCTGTGGGTTAGGCTGCCTGGTCAGTGAGAACCAACCAGAAGCTCCCTCCCTATTCCTCCTGCAGGTCCATGCCCGTGGCCTTTGGGCAACACTTCCACATTTCTCTGCCTTAATTACAGTGATGGGTGAGGACAAGATGCTGTGCCACAACAGCACAAGCTCCAGTCTTAACACTTCTGTGGACCACTGGAAATCAGCTGATTTAGGCAGCAACTCCATGCCTCAGTTTCCCAAGCTGTTAAATGAGCATAATGGCACACAACCTGTTTTTTAAAGAAGTGTGGAATCTGTTTGGAGCATGGGGATCACATTGCCTCCCTCTGTCGCTCCTCAGAACACTCTCTGGAGGTGACAAATGTCATCCTTTCTAACACAGACAGTGCTTCAGGGATCTCTGGAGAGGAAGTTTCCAAGGCTGTCTCACACAGCGATAATTTATGAGGAATCTCTCCCATCCTCTTCATAGCCACTCATCTCCATCACTGGGACAGAAGTTAAAAACCAGAAAAATGGTCTGTAAGAAAAGCTCCAAGAAAGCTTTTTTTTCTGAAATAACAAATATCAGGTCTGGAAGGTAACTTATCTAATTCATCCCACGTTTCCTGACTGAATCCCTTTCTACTTAGTTTTTTGATACTATCAGTAAACTCCAGACCTCCAGTAATGGAAATTCAGTGCCTACACTTGCCAGTTCTTTTCAGAGCTTCACTTCTTTTGCTGTTAGACATTTTCAATGTCTAATTTACATTTTTCCTTGTGTATTATAAACTCATGACTTCTTTTATTTTTTTGGTTATTGAAACAGAAGGCACAGTATCCTTTTCCTCCTTGCAGCAGCCTTTTTTTTATATTCTTGAACACAGTTCCTATGTCTTCCCCCAGGTTTCTTTTTTAGGCAGCACTTGATATCTGGATCACAATTACTCTTCTCTGTTTATTGGCCTTGCTCTTTTTAAACAAGTGGCAGAGAGAGAAAAATCTATGAAATATTTCAGAGTTCAGAGAATGGATGAGCTCCAAATGCTAGGGCTGTTTCATGCTCACACTGAGAGAGTTAGTAAAGCCTTCAGACAAACTTTCCACCAAATTCAGCTGAAGAAGTAAACACAGCAGGAAAAAGCATTCTCCAGATGAAATTGTCATCCTCACTAGAGGAACAGTTAAACCTAAATTATTTTGGAGTCTGGCAGATTGAGGATTAGAGTTCAAATGCAAAGTTCATCCTCTGCTAACATGTGGAAACTTCCAGACAGCTGTTATAAAAAATAAAAAGCTTTCTGAGACCTTTGACTTCAGAAAGAAAGAGTCAGCCTCGTGCAGCCTCGAATCTCCTGCCCAAGCCCATGGCTAGGTCTGGAGGAAGAAGATGAGGACAGCATCCAGGGCATCATTCAGAAAGTGGCTGTGTTCTGAGGTTGCCAGAGAAGGTCAGGATCATTGGCATCAATGCCTCTTGTTTTGGGGTTCGTGTGTGAAAGAAGACAACAACTGCATATGTCAAAAGACTGTTTTCCAAAACTCACATGCCTAATGCCTTCCTTTGGGAAAAATACAACTCCCAGATAGAGCCATGTGTTCAGGAGTTACTGCACAAGGGACTATCCTAGAAAGAGCTGTCATCACCCTGTCTCTGATCCCCATTCAGAGAGGATGGATGCAGGACTTTCTGAGAGACAAGAAAAGGACATATCCACAAGTGAGACTGGGAGAGACCCTGGGATGCTGGTGGCTCAGAGACTCAGGGCAAGCTGCCCATGGGCAAAGAACCCACCCAGGTGCCAGGGGCAAGCACAGCCCAGCTCAGGGTGCAGCTGCTGTTGGACAAGATAAGGAAAGAGGCGAACTCTGGGAGGTGGGAACTTTGTCCTTATGAAGTGAACTCAGCTGTGGTAACTCCCCTGCCCAGGGCAGTGCTGGGACACTCACAGGGAGCCTGAAGGTGCTCACGCTGCTGATGGGCCATGATGGGACATAACTGACAATAGCACTAATTTAATAGGCACCTGTATCTCCTGAGAAGGTGTCAAAGACTCTCAGAGTGTCCCATGATCCACAGCATTCCATCATTCAGGTGTCCTTGATCCACAGCATTCCAACAACCACTACAAGCTCCCCATCCCTGGGCAGGTACCTGGGCATTCCCTCCTGAACCTGACTGAATATAAACTCAATAAAATGTGCATTCTGTTTCCTAGTGTTCCCTAGGATTTCCCTCACCACGTGATGGATCTAGCCTGTGATCACCACTTTGACCAGTAGACATTGAAACTGCAACAACCAATTCTCATCACAAGTCTTTCAGGTGTGAGATCTTTCTACTCTTATATATTTTCTTAAGTGATATATTTACAGTTCTATATTGTCATACTACTATAGATAATAAGAACCAAAACATATCTGTTTTCCTGTGCAACCAGGTTGTTCTAAAATAAACCTACATGTGTGTATTTACAAACACTGATGAGTCAGTGTTGTTTCAAGAACTTGGGTCACCCTCACCTTTTGGGCTGTGTTGTAACAGCTTGATGGCACAATGTATTTTTCATTCATTACTCTCAATATTAGCACTTATCAAAATCTCCTATTTTACCATTAACTGTGAGATAGTTTAGACAAAGGATATAGAGAAAGAGAGCTTTCATGACAACAATTTAACCTCAAACCAGTCAGGCAGTACCATTTTCCCATATTCCAATGTCCAGCCAAGTGGTACTGAAGAGTTTTAAGCCATGGGAACCCAAGAGAGAGCAGACACTTTCTTCTGGTTTACTCCCAGTATACAGACTGTCTGCCAAGCAGCCCCTCTTAAATGTGAGATTCACAATTCTCCAGTCTTTCACTGAAAAACTCACAGCCTTCCCTGAAGGTCTCACTGGATGTGCAGACCCAAGGCTTTTTGGGTGTCCTATGAATAAGAAGGCTTCACAGGGAGCAACTAATGGCTCTGGTGGTTTGTTTTTGGATCCATCCTGAGAGATGACAGTCATGGATTATAATGGACATCCACATGGGGTGATTCCTGACAGAAAGGGTCTGTAATTGAATTCTGAACACAGATACAGCACAGGGAACCTGAACTTCAGTTGCATTACCCATCCGGCAATGGAACATCTATTCTATATACATTTTACTGGCTAGGGAGGACTATAGAATCCAACAGCTCAGGCCCATTTTTATATGAACTCTTTGAGATCTGAAGCATGATGCCAAGAATGTCAGTGCTTACAGATTGCCATTTGGATAGTGAGTTACATAAGTTTTCCCTGTATGTCATTTACATATAGGAATTTCCATACTCTGCTGGACCAACAGTGTGTCTGCTCTGCTTAGTCTGTCTCTACCCTTGATCAATGCCAGATGTTGTGCAGGAAACCACGTGCCAACAATGCACAGTGATATTCCCTCATAGGTGAAAAAGGCTTCCTGCCTCTCCTGATGAGGAGCAGAGCACATTTATCACTTGGCACGTGGATCTACAACACCGAGACTAATGAGGCTTGACCTGGAGATAGTCCAAGTCACTGAGAGACTTGATTTCATGTGATTTGGATGAAATCAGTAGGATCCCACTGAGCAATCCGTTTAACTCCAGTTCACATGCATTAGGATTTTCTGTGGCAGATATGAACAGCTCCACTGATTTTGCTGGCACTGTGCTTGGAGTGACTGAGGGTCAAGTCCTAAAAGACTCTGCATCCTCCTAACATCATTCTTTTTTGTGTTTTTTGACATCATGTAGCAATCACGGTATCCTGAGCTGTTCGTTTACCCCAGAAAAAATTACATTTACACTGAACAGCGAGCAAGGACAATTAGGGGTAAGAGCAGATACTCAGACAGTGCTTTGGCAAAATCTGGATTTTCCTATTGGAGTTTCCCATGTTCTGTAGTGCAGGATTTCCTATCTTCCTTGGCACGGGTAGATGGAAAAAACAATTCACTTAAAATAAAAAATTCCCTGGAGATGCAGAGGCCAGGGAAGAGGCCTGCTCCAGTGCTGAGCACAAGGCCTGAAGGCCCAGTTCAAAGCTCTTAAAGACAATAGCAAAAAAAACCCAAACCCTATTGAGATGAATGGGATTGGCCTTGTACTTATTAAGCTTCAAAGCCCTCACAGGCTTAGGCACAGATACCACACAGGCACAGCCATCCAGAGAAAAGAGATCCAGTACTCCCAGGCCGCGTCTTGAGAAGCCATCGAGGCCCCACAGATCGCAGAACCGTGGCTCATAAAGCCTCTCCTTACCTTCAGCTTTCCCATTGCCTTTCTGCTTGCTGTTCCGGAGGGGAGGCACCTCCAGGGACACAATCCCTGAGTTCTCCAGGATGTTCACCTCCACCCGTAGGCGCCCCACCAGCTGCTGGGGCCGGATGCTGACGGTGTATTCGTATTTCCCCAGCCGCCTCTGCAGCAGCTCCTCATAATGCAACATGAACCTGGCCTGCATCTTGCGAGGAATGAAGACAGAGGCCTTGAATGTCTCGTAACCATTCTCCCTGGAAGGAATATCCAAAGACACCCTCACATCCCAGGTACAGCACACATCACCTCCTTACCTGCCCCCCGAAAGTTTTGCCTGACCCTGTTCTCTGTAAATAATCAACTGAACCTTCCCATCGAATCTTGTTGAACACCTGTTGCATTTGCCATTGAACCTTGTTGATTTACTGCCTTATATTATAAATAAAGTGTATTCTTATTTCCCTCTTGACTGAAGTGGATGGTTCTGTCCATGACAGCACTCTAATTTTCCTTTCTGCTGTTCAGGAAGTAACAAGAATTCTTTCCCCCAGTAGTACATCCTGGAGCATCTTGGGATTTAAAAAGTTGTGTGACAGGGTTAGAAAAGGTCACACACAATTTTTCATGGCTTGGAGTATAGGAATGACACCAAGCAGTGCAGATAACATTCAGTTTAGCTGCTCCTTCCAATAAATCCATGGATGGGCATGCCAAGGCAGCCAAGATAAAGATGGCAGGAGAGTGCATTACTTCCCAGAACACAGCCAAATGCAGAACACTCACCTTGCTTCTGTGCGGTTGGGAGGTTTCTTGTGCCTTTCTTTGTCCTCGGTGCTATTTTTCTTTTCCTTCCCTGTGACCTCTCCATAATAAGTCTTGTTGCCAATGCTCCTGGAGAGATCAGAGGTGTCAGCATGGTCACTTTGCACCCAAGTACAGTGAGAGGTGTACATTTGCTGCAGGTGCATTCATTTGATGTGAGAAGAATCTCAGAGTGCTGCTGGTGTCACTCTCCTGAGTCCACCCAACTCTCTGGAACAGAAGCCAACTCAGAAGTTCCCTGGCTGAAAATACCAGCCCAGTACAAAGGCAAAAGTCTCTTCTTCTTCCTATTCACTCTAAATGGAAGTATTTTGTACAGAGTGGATCCACTATCCTCTTTGGTCCAGTCTGAAGCTATGGCCCCAATACCTGTCTGTAGAGAGGATCTGAGCATGATCAAACCAAATATGTTTGAGACCAAGGGTTTAATTTATTAGTCATTTCACTGTGAGATTTCTCTCTATTTGGTTTATCATTCTCACCTCCAGCAGTCACTGAACCTATCTGCTGGCTGGAGTTGACTTCTGCTCCATTGATAATGTGGAGAATATGAAATAACAAGATTCTAAGGCATTACAGCCAATTAGATAAATATATCTGCCAGTGCTGCTGAAATTTTTTCTTGAAAGGTTTTTGAGGTCTTGAAGAGAGTTTTCTCATTCAAATCAGAGAGAGGAGAAGAAGGAGGTGGTTAAAAGATGGGAAATCGAAAAGGTTTTCTCCCTGATGTGAATTTAGCATTGTGGCATCCATAGACTTGGTCTGTGCATTACTTACTTACATGGTAAAGTTGGAGATGAAAGCTGCAGCTGGGATCTGCATCTCAAACACTGCTTCCCGTGCCTCAGAGCCGCTGTTCACCATGGTGCAGGACACGGTGGTGAAAGCATAGCGGGAAATGATCGTGGATCTCACGTGGAACTCCGACATCCGAGGCCTGGTTTCCTACGGGAATCAGAACCTCTAAACAGACAGCTGGATAACTCACCCCTGCAGTGTTTCAATGGATTTAATATTTAATATGGAATAACAAACTCCCACCCAATGACTATTAGACCTCCTGACAACAACAGGCAAGGTGGGCTTGTCCTCAGAATTTCAGGTGAGCTGCAAAGAGTAAATCAGGAATGTGGTGCTGCCTTTGTCCATGCACAGAGGCCACAGACATTTTTCAGTGCTTGGGAAAGGTCTGAGAGCTCTGCTTATGCCAGCCTTTAAGTTGTGAAACACCCTGACAAAATCCATCTGTGTCCTAAACTGAAGCCTTCAACTCTGGCTGTGTGAGAGGGTCAGGATTATTCCCTTGTGACCTGGGAAGGGAAGCCCAAAATATGTCCCTATGGGGTGCGGAACTGTGTCACAGACCCTGCCCTGTGCACTGTGCACCAGAGCAGATGGAAGATTTCTTGAAAGACTGACATCACCATTTATGAGGCAGCACCTTCAAATCCAGTCAGATCCCTAAGTTATGTAAACAGAGAAACTGCTGTCAATGGAGTCAACCAAGCCCTTCTCTGCTGAGAATCCATCCTGGAAGTCCGCGCCAAAGGATGAAGAGACTTAATAAAAAACACTGACACTGTGACATCTCAAGCAAAGTATTTTAAGCTTTTTTTTTTAGCCCACACTGGACTCCTTCCAGCAGAGAAGCAGCAGAGACAGCAGTGAATGACACATGATGTAGCAATGGAAGCTGAAAGCCAATTTCTGCTTCTTGGGAATGTGTTTGTGCACAAGTCTTGAGTTGGAGCATTTCTCCAGACTAATGGGTTTTTTGACAGCAACATCTCCATGGAGCTCAAATGTTTTCTTCCTGGAATACTTCAGTGTACTTAACTGCAAGCAGCCCTTGAAATAGAAAAATCTGTACAAGACTTACACAATCAAAGACTAAAAAAGCAGAAGGGAGATAAAGAGTAAAATACACTGTAAATACAGAGCAACCTCTCTAAGCCAAATACAGTGAGACTCTTCCTATTGAGGTTGGTAAAAAAATCACAGTCACGTAAGAGTTGTGAGGACAGGAAGAGGCTCTTCAGCTGCATGTCCAGGCTTTCTTTCAGAACAAAAATAATTTTGGCAAACAGCTTAAGAAAGGGAGCGAGTGTTTGTCTGAGTATGAAACAAGAACATTTCTACAGTAGCTGATGGCATCAGAGGTAACTGAGCATCCAACTAACCAAGCTGCTGGGCTAGTGAATTCCAGGCAAATGGAAGAATGAGGATCCACTGGAAACACAAACTACCAACAGACTTGGCACAAAGCCCTGCCTGCCTGCACTTTAAGGCTTGGAAGGACTGATAACATTTCTCAGATGAACTTAATCATGACAGATGGCTTTAACTGGGGAATGTGCTCTGTGTCCAGGATCCTGCTCAGCTCACATGGAGCACAATGGCAAGAGATTGGAACTTCCAGGGTAGGATTCACCTCACTGATTTCAGGCAGATCAGTGCAATGGATCTGTGGATCTAGGCTGGACCACCCCTGCACAGATACAATATCCTGCCCTCAGACCACTGCTTAATTAACTGCTGTTAATTAGAACAAATCCTGCTGTTCTTAGGACCTTCCCTGATACGTAGGCATAGCGTTCCAGTGTCATTATCCTGAAGGTGAAAAAGATGGGGAGTTTTGATTGAAATAGGGTTGTAGGAATGTTTTCAGATATAATGAGCTGGTGCTTCATTCAGTCTTCCATGCCACTAATTGCCTGTGGCATAGCAAGGTACACAGAGGATTTAATAACAGAAGTTATAGAAAGAATCGGAAACTACAGCAAATTCTTTGGTGTCAGACCTTCTGCATTCACCCTTATGTGCTGCAGTTCATCAAAAACTGTGGCTTTATATGGAGATGACAGATGATCAGCAAAAGAGGATCAAGCCCTTTGCCTTCCACTTGAGATACAAGTGTCTCTGCAGTGACACTGTGAAAGCACTGGTGGATTCACAGGAATACAGAAAGTCCTTCAAATGTGACAGAGAGCACGAACTTGCTGTTGTTAGGCCAACAGGAGAATGGCTGTGTTGGGTAAGAAAAAAGCAGCTCTAACCCTGTAGCCTGTCACTGGCAGAGACCAACAGCACGTGCTTAGAGGAGAGTGTAAAATCAGTCCAACCTGCACTGATACAACCCTGAAATATTCTCTGTTTTAAGCAATTTGTGGCTGAAGGAACTCCTGAGTCAAGGGTGGAATTTTTGCGGTGTATTTGTATTCTGTGGATTTCTCTTCTATTACTTTACACAGCTGCTTTTTGAATCCATGTAAACTTTTAGCATCTGCAACATCCTGCTGCAAGAAGCTCCACAGCTTGATGATATTTCATATGAAAAAAAAAAAAGCCACTTAGGGTTTTTATTTTGCTAAACCCACTCATTGCTGGCTTCAGCTGATCTCTGTTATAGAATCACAGAATGGTTTGGGTTGGAAGGGACCTTAAAGTCCATCCAGTTCTAACCTCCTGCCATGGGCAAGGACACCTTCCAACAGACCAGGTTGCTCCAAGCCCTGTCCAACCTGGCCTTGGACACTTCCAGGGATCCAGGGGTAAATATCTCTATCTCACTGAACAAGCTCCAGTTCTGATATCCTTACAATCTGAGGAATGGCAAAAAAAAACACAACAAAAAAAGACATTCAACATCCCTCCCTCTTTCTGGTGGATGTGAGTTGCTCTTGGGAAAATCAAACACTGAATAAGGGCATCACGTAGAGCTGAGGATGAAAGAATTGCTTCACCTTCCCATCCCTGGAAGGGATCTGCTGTTCCCTGTATATAGAAAATATAAATGGTGGGGGCACAGGCCATTTCCAAACAGGTTGCTCAGTTGGGCTGGGCAGGCAGCCCAAGTTCCACTCTGGGATTCCTGTGCTGCATTCCCTGGAGCTCTTGCACAATCCATCAGTGCCTGGTGCTCTGACTTACAGCTGCACAACCCCTGTTTGTTTTCTACACTCTTTATTGAGGCTTTCAGAAGATGAGAGGCAGCTCAAAGGAAAAAAAAACAAAACAAAACAAACCATTTGTTTAATGTTATTATTACAGTGATTTATCATCCTTATTAAAAATTAAGTGAGGGAATGCCAAGGCAGCAGATTAGCACACTGCTATGGGGCAGGTTGGATGGATGCTTCGTGGAGGTGTCCTGGTTATGATGATGAACTGGCAGCTGAAATTTTCTCAACAAACAAATTGCTTTATGTTTGTTTACATGAAATATTTGGAAGGACAGAAAAAGAGCTGAATATAAATGAGATCCATTCTGTATTTTTGGCCTTTATCAGTTACTTTCATCAAAACAAACTGACTGTCTTTCAGATAAGAAGTAATAAACTGGTAATAAGCCTGAGAGTTTCTCTCTAGGCTGCTGATTCCAATCTGTTAAAGATGAAGGGGACCAGAAGCTGTTACGGTGATGGCTGCTCAGTGTGTGAAATGAGTTTTACCAGTTCTCAACAGGGAAGTCCCCCAGAAAAGCAAGAAAAATAACTGGCCATGAACAGCAATTCCACTGGCTACCTCTCTACATCTTAATTTTAGATTTCTGTGCTGAAAGAAGGATATTGGCTTCCTTGTTTTCTTTCTTTCTCCAGTAGATTTTATCAGATAATGACAGAGATCTTCAAATTTCAAAGCAAACTCCCTTTCTCTCTAAACTCAATGAGATTTCATTGGGATTATGTTCACATTGTTAAGGTTGGTAACATTAGATGTTCTTTCTCCAAATCTGGGCTTGAGAAGATGGATTGGAAAAGATGAGAAGAACCTGTACCTGTTGCATTGATCAAAATGAAGATTTCTTTTTTTTTTTTTTTATTACCAGAATCTCACTCTATGATCAATTGGTTCATTCCTGAGCACATGGATGCACACACACATATATCCAAGGAAATTGTAGTTCCCACAAGGTAAAATAAAGACAGATACGTACCAGCCTCTGCAGGAACTTGGCCTGTCTTGGCACACGGCGAGCAACCTGCAAAGAGTGAAGGGAGTGAGTGGATTCTGTCCAGCCTGCAGCAGACAGGTCACTTGTTTAATCCCAGACACTGGGCTGTGTGACTGATCACCCGTGGCCAGGTTCAAATGTTCCTCTGGTTAAAATTAAAACCTGAGTCTCTCCCGTATTAACAGACCCACTGATCAAAGCTCAGCAGTGGAATGTGGCTGTCTCAGGCAAGGAGCTGCTGGGTGTTTTGTAAACAGTGCTTGGCTAGGGACCCTCCATATGATGGCAGGAAGGTCAGCCTTTAGCCCTGGCCCTGGATGGTAAGAACATCCCTGGAAGTATTGAAGGCTGGGCTGGATGGGATTTTGAATAGCTTGGTCTATTGGAAGATGACCCTGCTCATGGCAAGGGTTTGGAACTTGATGCTCTTTAAGATCCCCTCCAGCCCAAATCATTCTATGGTTCTATAACTAGCTAAAATTAATGCTACACTTTCAGTTGTATAAATATTAGCTCAGGAACAGATCTGTTGCCTAAACACTCTCCACAGGTACTGTGTATTTATTGTGCAGTGACAGAAAAGCACTAGTCATGTGCAAAACAAGAATAAAGATTTTTATATTCAGCAACAGCTCTTATCATGAAACAAACTGCTTCACCTATGACAGTGCAATCGTCACTGTCTCACCCTTCTCACCAACTCCTCTGACTTCTCACATGGTGTGAGACTCAGCTCAGCAGCATCTCCAAATCAAGTCCCTCCCCAAAGCAAATCTCTTGTCAATGAGGGAAGCCAAGTGCCATCTTAAAATCTCAGTGAAACCCCAGCGAGCAGAAGAATGCAATAATATTTTATTACCTGACTTGCCCTTTCAGTTGGTTCACTCTGAAATAGCAGCAGCCCTTGCCAAAGAGATGATTTTATGTCTGTTTATATCATGCATTGAAAAGCTCAAGAATGCCCAAATGGGAAATTAAAGTTTCATCCACGAGAATCTTTACTATTTCCTTCTGCATGGTTTTAGCCAATATCTCATAAAATTAGGACCAAGGGAAAACAGCTCCTTTGG